>CM053596.1:144080935-144092224 GCA_028646575.1 Pseudocheirus occidentalis | reverse complement strand
CCTGAAGAACAAGCCTCCCGCTACAGGCTTCATGTGACCACATTCAGCATATTAGGGGGGGGCAGAGTATTCTTAAAAATCAGGGAAGATTCTCAGAACCACTTAAGCCTATCAAAGGGCCTAGGAGCAGGGAAGATCTTCAGATTCCCATAACAGTGTGCGTGTGTGTGTGTGTGTGTGTGTGTGTGTGTGTGAACAATGAACCAAACAAAACACTAAGCCCCCTATTATTTTGAGCCCAAATGGAGGAGAGGTAGGGGGATAGTTCTATATATTTGACTCCCTCCATTCTTCTGTATTTCTCCAAACTCAGCTATTAATGTGAGTTTTAATTTGAGAAGTATTAATTGAATTATCCCTCCTCTAGACCTTTTTACCCTTTATATCTTTTGCCCCTTATGTTATTTTTCTCACAGTTTTCTCTTTTTTCCTCATCTGGCCTCAGGACCTCATCCTAAGGAGAGGCTTTGGTTTTTGGCTTTGGATTTTTGTTTGGTTTTCTTTTGTTCTTTGGTGACCTGGGAGGGAGGAAATAATTGTGTCTCACCCTAGAAGCTCTAGAGGATCAACTTCATAGCTTAATGCTATCTTGCTAACAATATTTATTTACCTTTCCTTTGTTTCTTTGTCTGATATATTTGTATGTCAAATTTCCTTCACATCTTTAGTTTCTCTGGAAAGAATGATTTTATTCTTCCAAAAGTCTTTTCATATATAAAAGTCCTCTATTAAAAGGCAGATATCTAAAAAAAGATAGCATCTAATACCTTTAATCCAGAGCAGCTAACACCTTTATGGGAATTCCTTGGTAGCTGGTAGAGGAACTGACTTCAGGATAATCAGGCCTGGGGGCATTCATCTGCAAGGTGGAAGACAACAGAAGGTAGAGGGCAGGAAGCACGAAGTTGACTTTCTTTATATTTTGCCCACGGTTAACCCAAGGCCTCAATATTTGTGGTCACATTTAACTTCCAAAAGAAAGCAATGGAGTTGTTTGTGCCCAGGGCTCCAGCAATTTTTAAAATCCAGATGTCCTTACTTTCAAGCCACTCTAAGATGTACATTAGAACTCTCTTCCTGTTGCTGTTGTTGTTCAGTTGTGTCTTACTCTTCATGACCTATTTTGGAGGTTTTCTTGGCCAAAATACTGAAGTATTTTGTCATTTTCTTCTCCAACTCATTTTATAGATGAAGAAACTGAGGCAAACAGGTCAAGTAACTTATCCAGGATCACACAGTTAGTGTCTGAGTTCAGATTTGAAGGCAGGAAGATGAGTCTTCTTGACTCCAGGTCTGTTATTCTGTCTACTGTATTACCTACCTGCCTCTTTTCCTAGTGCCCACTAATTAAAAGGCCCCGAATCTATAATCTGGTCAGATTTAATCTTATTTAAATAGAAATATATGTGACATTTAAAGGTATTCAGAAAAGATTATTGGAAGGTATATTCTGAGGAAAAGAGTGCAAACTGACCCAGTCTTTTAAAAATTTGGTGTTTCTGTGACATGGTAGCACTCTCATTATATTGAGCTCCTGATTTGATTGTGAGCTTCCTGAGGGGGGACTGTCTTTTGCCTCTTTTTGTATCCCGAGAGCTTAACAGAGTGCCTGGCGCATAGTAGGCACTTAATAGATTTTTATTGACTGTCTCTGTCTCTGTGTCTGTTTCTCTCTTTCTGTCTGTCTCTGTCTTGCTATTTCTGTCTCTGTTTCTCCCTCTCTCTTACAATCCTCACAGATTGTTCTGATCTTTAACATACCCTTTCTCTGTACTTTTGCTCTCATAGTTCTTGGCTTTTCCCTTTCTTCTTCTGTTGCTTCTTGCCTGCCAGATTTTAGTTGAGATTTCTCCTCCTTTCTGTTGCTGTCTTGTTTAGCATTTAAGATGGAAAGCATTTATTATAAAAAGATTTGTTAAAAGAGATCTTCCTCACCTCACCCCCAGGCTCATGTGCGAAGTCAGAGAGGTGCATTGTGACTGTAATGTGGTAGTCCAAAACTGCAGTATCATAGCAAGGATGAAATAACTTATCTGATTTAGCCAATAAAACTTCAGACAATTTATTCCTCACTCTTTTCAACTACTGGGGATTTTGTGGTTTTGCTAACAAATTTATGGAAATGCTCTGGGTGAGATTTCCAATATTTCTTTTTAGTAGAGATCTTGAATCACAAAATTTATGGTTTGTGCTCATAGCCCTTTCTTTGTGTCACCAGCGACACATAGTAAATGCTTCATTAACGCCTGATGAGGGCTGACTGGCTGTTCCCAGCAAATTGTAAACTCCTAGAGGGTAGAGTCTGTCTTTTGCCTCTTTTTATATCCCCAGTGCTTAGTATAGGGCCTGGCATACATAGTAGGTGCTTAACAGATGTTCAGCCCTCAACTGATTGTTCTCTGGTTTGGAAAATGCAGTCTGTAATTTCAAATGCAATAATAACTTTTCATATGTTGAT
This sequence comes from Pseudocheirus occidentalis, assembly GCA_028646575.1. Taxonomy (NCBI): domain Eukaryota; kingdom Metazoa; phylum Chordata; class Mammalia; order Diprotodontia; family Pseudocheiridae; genus Pseudocheirus; species Pseudocheirus occidentalis. Next base: position 144,089,766 of record CM053596.1, on the reverse strand, counting down.
TATGCCTCATAGAGAGGTATTGTGGGAGCATGGAGAGAGAGAGCTCTGGCTTCTGCCACTTACTCCCACTGGGACCTTGGACAAGTTGCTTAACTTCTCTGGACCTCGGTTCCTCCATCTGTAAAATGAGGGGTTGCTTTGACCCGGCAATACCACTTCTAGGTTTGTATTTCAAAGAGATCTTACAAATGGGAGGAGGACCTGTATGTACAAAAATACTTATAGCAGCTCTTTTTGTGGCGGCAAAGAACTGGAAATCAAGGGGATGCCCATCAATTGAGGAACAAGTTGTATATATGGATGTAATGGAATACTATTGTGCTATAAGAAGTGAGGAGCAGACAGACTCCATAATAATCTGCAGAGACTTATATAAACTGATGCTGAGTGAGCAGAGCAGAACCAAGAAAACATTGTACACAATTACAGACATTGTATGTGTGATGACTAACTTGGATAGACTGGGCTCCTCTCAGCAACGCAGGGCTATAACACAGCTCCAAAAGATTCATGATGGAAAGAGATGTCCACATCCAGAGAAAGAGATGCAGAGTCTGAATGCAGATTGAAGCAAACTACTTGCTCTCTCTTTTGTGTTTTGTTTTGTTTCATTCCTTCTTTTTTGTTCACTCCATTAGTTATAATTCTTCTTTACAACTTGACTAATGTTTAATGCAAATGTATTGGTAAAACCTATATCATATTGCATGCTGCTATAACGGGGAGAGGGGAGGACAGCGAGGGGGGGAAATTTGGAACTCAGGGGATTATGGAACTAAATGTTGTAAACCGAAAGTAAAGAAATAATTTATTTTTTTAATGAGGGGTTTGGACTAAGATGAATTTTAAGGTCCCTTCCAACTTTTAATCTATGATAGTTGCTCTAGTGCAGGACTTAGAATAATGAAAGCCTGTAGTTGAAAACAGTGAATAATGGATTCTCTGAAGTTACATTGGACAAGTCAGACAAATTCCACCCCTGATACTTTCTAGCCGTGACTTTGGGCCAGTCCTTCTTGTTGTTCAGTGATGCTTAACTGGGTTTCCTTGACAAAAATACTGGAACAGTTTGCCATTTCCTTCTCCAGTTCATTTTACAGATGAAGAAAATGAGGCAAACAGAGTTAAGTGACTTATCCAAGGTCACATAGCTAGTAAGTGTCTGAGACTGGGTTTGAACGCAGGTCTTCCTGACTCCAAGTGAGATGCTCTATCCACTTCACCACATAGAAGTCTCTAAGACAGCTATTTTGCTGGAAAATATTCTATGCTTGGATCAGTAACAACTCTGAAAGACTTATGAATAACAACTAAAACAAAAACGAAAAAGGAACTATTTGGTAGGTTTATTAGTGTATTTATGTTTAGAGCCTATTCCTGTTTGTTATGTGAAAGGCATCTTGGTGTCATCTGGAGGATTCAGATTCAAATCTAGTCCTAAACCTCTTACTGCCTCCAGGAAACTGTCCTAGACTAGAAACTGCAAGGTGTGACTCTGCATTAGAAGAGAAGATTAGCACTTTGCTGGGATCCCCACACACTGGGGGAATCACAGGTCCAACCCGCAGAGGAAAATATACATTGGAATTTTGGACAAAAGCTGCAGAGGGACAATGAGCTTCGTAGGCCTAGAGAAGAGAAACTAGGAAGATGGCTTCTGGGAAATTGTGCCATGTTTCTAGTAAGCACAAGCCTCTCTCTGAAACAAAGGCTTATTATTTTTTTTTAAAAATATCAGTCTCCCAATGGTAGCATATAGCTTCTGGTGATAAAATATCATAGTCTGAGAAATTAGCTGCAGACCACCCAAAAGGCAAGAGAAAGTGACAAAATGGGCCTGAGAAGGTGGCAGTATATTCTTAATAAGGAATTGTTCACGTGTGAGAGAAGTGATGTTAAGGATATTACCTAAAAAACAAATGACCGGAAAAGGAGTGGGTCCAGTCACATAATGAGAGCAAATATCAAGAGAGATAGAGGGGGTACTGCCAGCATCCCCGCACCCTCCTGTGAAGGATTGATGAGAGGTCTTGGACAAGGGCTTAACAAGATAAGAAAGCACCATGGGATTTATCTGTACCCCTCCAGGGCTACTGATCTATATCAAGAATATCGAATATTGCAGTACAAGTATATCCATGCACACAGAAAGCATTCTAGAAATGACTTTTTGTTGTTTTGCAAAACAGTAACTTCATCTACTGTACTTCTAGGTAGCACAGTGCCAGACCTGAAGCCAGAAAGACGTGAATTCAGATCCTGTCTCATGTCCTTAGCTTCGTGATCCTGGGGCAAGTATTAAACCTCTGTCAATTTCCTCATCTGAAAAATGGAAAAAATAGTAGCACTTACCTCCCAGGGTGTTGTGGAGATCAAGTGAGATTTATTTGTAACTCATTTAGCTCAGTGTCCTGCTCACAGCAGGTGATTAATAAATGTTTGTTTCCCTTCTTACCTGCCCATATGACTTCAGGCAAATAACATAACCTTTCTGGTTCCAGTTCTAAATTCGTGATCTTATGAATTACAATATGACATAATATACAAAATGTCAACAAGTGATATTTAGAAGTCCAAGGCCGTTGAGATCAGTTTCAGCTGGAATAGTCAGGGCAGACTTCATGAAGGAGCTGGCATGAGTTGGGTCTCAGAAGATGGTTAGAATTTGTGATGATAGAGATGGGGAGAAGCATTCGAGAAGGATTTAATGGCATAAATAAAAGTGTGGCTGACATTAAAAATACAACATGGATGCCACATCTTGCTCTCCCAACTATTAGCAAGTTCTTTCCCCTTTTGAAGAAAAAGTTCCTAAAGGGCATACAATTTGTTTTGTTTTGCTTTTTGTCTTTATAGCTCCCATTCCTAGTCCAATGCTCTGCTAAAAAAGTGTCTGATGAATGGGATGGAATTCACAGAATTGTGAGTTGGCTCAGTTTCATACCTGTAAAGGAATAATAGGAAATAAAGTCAGATGAATAGACTGAAAGCAGATTGTGAAGTCCTATGAATACCAGGCTAAGTTACAGATCTTATTTGGAATATTTTTGAATAGGGCAGTGACATGGAGTCATGGACTCATAACATTTTTGAGCTAGAATCATAGAGACCATGAAATCCAGTTCCTTTTCTTTTTGCCAATGAGACAACTGAGGGCTATAGAAGTTATATGACTTTTTTTTCAAGGTCATGCAATTGATTAGTATTAAAACCAGGACCTAAATTTAGACTTCTTTATTCTTTCTCCCTTATCATGTTGACATGAATAAAGCCTGGCATTTTCAAGATTAACCTGGTATGTAGGATAGGTTGGTAAGAGCATAGATGCATAATGAAGACAAGGATAACAGAAAACCATTTTAATAATCCATACAATAAGAAATGAGAATAAATCATGATATTACTAAAAGAAATAAAGAAGACAGGAGGAAGAATGGAGTGGGGATGATGTGGGTCCTTTTAGCCATTTTGGGCATCAGATGCCAGGCCAGTGGGGTATCCAAGGGAAAATGTTCAGTTGGAAATTATCTTCTGGTAAAATTCAGTTATTATCATCTCTCTATTACTCTTGAATTTCCTCTGGTCCATGGTAATTCTTCCTCTAATTGTTTTAGTTCATCTATTCCCTAAATTTTGCCTTGATGACACATGCCTTTTTAAAAATTGTTTTCATCTTATTCAAACCTAGATATAATAGCTCATCTTTAGAACATTTTTGTTCATTTCAGAAACAAGTTCTTAACCTCCATGGATTTGCCTTCCTCCTATCTCCACCCTTATCCTATTCTTTTCCAAAGTCCATTTTCTACATGCCTTAAATACCAAACTTCTCTCCCTACCCCCACCCCAAGCACCCTTCCCCCATTCAAATATCTCCACCCCTACTAGAGATCTTCTTACCTAGAACATTCTCTAGACCTTTGATAGATTACAGCTCCAGGACATTTTTCAAGTTCCATCCTTAAAGCCCCCTTTTCTCCCTAGTCTGAATTGCCGCCTATCTAATAACGTCAGCAGCACTAGCTTATTGACTCTCTTATAGCTTTTTCTTTCCAAGTCAGAGGCTCTCCTGACAATTAGGTATGTCTGTCCGTTCCAACTCCATTATTGCCTGGTTTCCTCTTGGGGTGTGATATCATTGTTAGCATAATATCATCATCTTCATAAAAAACTTTATTGAAAACCTATGAATACCAAGACCTCTATTTTGGTTGTCTAGGTTGCTACACTTAAAGGCCTAGATTGAACTAAAAAGCAGTTTCTTAAAAAACAAAGGGCTGCAGGAGAAAGAGCACTGGACTCAAACACAGAGAACCTGGGTTCAAATTGTAAGCTGTACTATGTTCTACCTATGTTGATCATGGAAAAGTCACCTCACCTCTCTGGGCCTCGGTTTCCCCATCTGCAAAATGAGAGTTAAACTACATAGACTTTAAGGTCTCTTCCTGTTCTAGATCTATGATCCTATGAACTTAATCCAGAATAATATGCTGTAGTGACCTTAAATGTGAGGTTATTAAAAAGTACTGGAACATTCACTCACTGTGACCCCATTTGGGGTTTTCTCGGCAAAGACACCAAAGTAGTTTGCTATTTCCTTCTCTAGCTCATTTTACCTATGAGAAAACTGAGGTGAACAGAGTTAAGGGACTTGTCCAGTAAGTATCTGAGGCCGCATTTGAACTCAGGTCTTCCTGACTCTAGGCCCAGCACTCTATCCACTGTGCTACCTACCTGCCCCTCCAAAAGGTTAGAATTATACTAATTAAATACATGTTATATTTCTGATTTTTTTTTAAAGAAACTGGGAGCAATAAGATAGTTTAAATCTGGCTTGAGATATTCACTGACTGTGTGACGCTGAACAAATCACTTAACTTGTCCACCTCATTTTCCTCATCTGTAAAATGGAGCTAATTATAGCATCCTGGGTTGTTCTGAGGACTAAATGAGATATTTGTAAAGTGCTTTGCAAACATTAGAGCCCTATATAATTGCTAACCATTGCCACCACCACTGTCATCATCTTCAACGTCATCACCATCAGGAATTTGTTTGAGCCTTACATTTTCCCCCTTGCATAAAACACATTCTTATGAAATCTTACTGTAGTAAAAAAAAAAAAATTTAAAGGGAGTAATAACTACTAGAGAAAGGTTTGAGATTATGTGTGTGTGTGTGTGTGTGTGTGTGTGTGTGTGTGGTCGTAGGATAGAAATGCAATCACACTTCCCTGTAACGTCTGCAAAGTGATCACAATGGCATTTAACTTATGCTTACTGAGGAAGGACAATGTAGTGAAGCTGACAATAAACGTAATGGAAAATAACGGGGAGATGCTTGATATCCTTGTCACAGATGACTCCTAATGAAAGATAAATTAATACACAATATAATGAGAAGTCAGCCCTGGCAAATCTTTTCCTCTTTATGCCGTAAGGTGTCAACATACAACTTCTTTGAGTACAGAGTGTGGTTTGTATCTTGACAGTGTTTCTTTGAGCTTTGCTGGTAAAAAAAAAAAAAAAAAAAAAAAAAAAAAAGTTCCTCCTTGTGAAGCAATCCTGCCTTATGCAACCACATACTTTGTTACTCATCTGTGAAGCAGAGAAACAATTTAGAGAATGAGGCCCTGCATGCCCCAGTCCTTGGCATTTCATTGTCTGCCCTCAAACTTGCAGGTAAACCACGATTGCTAAATAGTCAGCCATATCCTGTCGGACTTGTTGGAAACCAAAAGCCTGAAACATTTTACTTCCATAGATGGAGGGGCTCACGATTACATTTTTTTAGTGGGTTCCTTTGTTTCATTGTCCTAGCATAGTGTTAGGGAAAGTAGTAATACACCAAAATTCAGGGGAATGAGCTCTTTAATTGTACTAACTTAAGAAAAACAGGACAGAATTGATATGGAACATGGAGCATAGCGCTCCTCCCTCCCTCAAAATACCTCATGCCTCAATCATCATTTTACTGTCTCTTCAGTTGAAGGTATTCATCAGAATGGAACAGTCAGATGATAGAGCCGATATCAATTCTATACTGATCTCTGCAAGTTTATTCTAGCAGATTTATATTCAAAATCAAGGACTTAGAAAGAAGATAGCTGCATTATCTAACTACAATTAGATATTAACTCCCTGTGTGACCAAGGATTTTGCAAAAGAGATGAAGAGGGTTTTTAAATGAGATTTTGAACATCAAAATATTGGAGCATTCATTTATTTATTCAGCAAACAATTATTTAGTGTTTCATGCATACACAATGAAGGGGGGGGGGAGAAGGGGAGAAAAGTTACTGATATGATCCCTGTCCCAAAGAAGCTCACAATTTAGTAAGGGAGGGGGAAAAAATGCATGCACATAAAACAACTAGAATGCAATATTTTCTGCCTGGTTTTCTTTTTTCTCTTTTTTTCTTATTAAATTTTCTTAATCAACAAAAATAAACAGTTTCTCTCTCTTACCTCCCTCCTCTCTCCATTGAAAAAGAAAAACCTAACCCCTCTTATATACATGCATTAAAAAAGCAAAACAAATTCCCATATTGAACATGTCTCCAAAAAACATGCCTCCATCTGCACATCAGAGTGTATAAACCTCATGATGAAACATTCTGCCTACCTCCCAATAAAGATGTGAATCCATCTGGAGTTGTGGTTGGTCATTGCATTGATCAGAGTTCCTAAATCTTTAAAAGCTGTTTGTTTTTTGACATATTGCTGTCACTGTCTAAACCATTCACCTGATTCTCACCTCACTCTGCACTAGTTGGTACAGATCTTCCCAGGTGTTTTTGAAATCTCCTGTATTCTTTCTTACTTTACAATAATATTCTATCACAATTACATATAATAATTGTTCAGACATTCCTCAGTTTGACACTCCCTTGGTTTCCAATCCTTTGTCACCGCAAAAATAGTTGCTATACATATTTTTGTACATACTTAGCATTTATCTTGCTTAATATTGTTCCCTCCCCTAATCTACCTTCCTTTTTATTCTCCCATTCTCGCTTTTCCGCTACTGCTTCTCTGTTTAGCAAAATGTTTTTCTCTCCTCAACTATGTGTACGTATATTTTTTCCCATCTTTTGACTAGTTCAGATGAAAGTGAGGTTCAAGACTCAACTCTTCCTCCTGCTCCTCCCTCTTCATTTACATAGACTTCTACTTGTGGACCCTAATGATATGAGATAAATTTCCCTAACTTTCATCTCCCTTTTCTCTCCCTCCCTACCCAGTATAATCCTCTTCCTTCCCTTTCCATTCTTCTTCTAAGATCATTAAAACATAACACGATCACTCCCAATTCCTCTGTCTTCTATAATACCTGGTAACAATAAGGCTCTGAGAGGACATATGTATCATCTCCACATATAGAATTTAAAGAGTTTATTCTTTTTTAGACCTTTATGGCTATTTGGTCATGTTTACCTTTTTTTGTTCCCTTGACTCTTGTGTTTGCTTTTCAAATTTTCTACACAGCTCTAGTCTTTTTTTCAAGAATACTTAGAAGCTTCAAGTTCTTTAAAAGTCTGTGTTTTCCCCTGTAGGATCATATTCAGGTTTTCTGGATAAGTTATTCTTGGCTGTAAGCCCATATCCTTTGTCTTCTGGAATATTGTATTTTAAGCTCTCCACTCCTTCATAGTGGTAGCTGCTAAATTACATATGATCCTGACCCTATCTTCTCAGTTACTTTCTGGAAATTTGCAGTATTTTTCTTCACCTGAAAGCTCTGGATTTTGGCTGTAATGTTCTTGTGAGTTTTCTTCCATTTCTTTTCTTTTCAAGAGATGACACATAAATTCTTTCTGGCTCCACTTTGCCCTTTATTTCTAGAAGATATGAGCAGGGTTTTTCATCTTGCTTTGTTTTGGTGATTTCTTCGAATATAATATCCTCTTTTTTGATCATAGCTTTCAGGTATGATTCCTAAATGATTCTTAAATTATCTTTCTTAATCTTTTTTTCCAGGTATCAGTTGCTTTTGCTATGAGATGCCTCTTATTTTCCTCTATTTTTCAGTCTTTTGACTTTAATAGTTCTCATCTCATCACATCAATGTCCATTTGATCCATTCTAATTTTCAGTGATTTTGTTGCTTGGGTAAGGTTTTTGTACATTTTGTCCCAAGCTGTTAATTCCTTTTCTAATGTTTTTCTTCCATAGTTCTGCTTTCAATTCATTTTTTTCCCCTCTAGTACTCTCATTTATTTAAAAAAAAAGTCTTCTTTTTAAACACTTGCTTCATTTTTTCCCCAGGAATTCTAGTTGAAATTGTGCCTAAGCTATGTTTTTCTTTGAGGCTCTACTTATAGATGATTCGAGCAGTTTTCTCCTTTTGAGTTTGTGTCTTAAGAGTCTCTTGTTGCCATATTAGTTTTTTATTTCATTTTTAAAATTTTATTTATTTTATTTATTTTTAAATTTATTGACTTGTTTATTTACTTTTAGTTTACAAGATTCAGTTACAGAATCACTTGAGTTTCAGATTTTCTCCCCTCCCTTCTCTCCCCCTCCCCAATGGTGGTGTATAATCATGTATGGGATCTGCAAACATTTTCACATTGTACAATAGTTTGGTCATATAGAAGCATTGTAACCAATGGAGCAAATAATGGGAAAAGAAAAAAAAAAGAAACAAAAGAAACAAAACCAGACATGGAAAAGAACAATAGCATGTGTTGCTTCAGTCTCCATTTAAACTCTGGTCTTTCTAGATCTTTCTCTGAGTGTAGGTATCTCTTTCCATTCTGAGACTTGTAGAGTTGTCTTTTAACTGTGTGTTGCTGAGAAGAGTCCAGTTTATAGAGGTTGGTCATCACA
>CM053596.1:144055644-144080435 GCA_028646575.1 Pseudocheirus occidentalis | reverse complement strand
CTTCCCATTTCTTATAGCACAATAGTATTCCATCACATTCATATACCATAGCTTGTTCAGCCATTCCTCAATTGATGGGCATCCCCTAAGTTTCCAGTTTTTTGCCACCACAAAGAGGGCTGCAATAAATATTTTTGTACATATGGGTCATATTAGTTTTTTATGATGGAATTATTTTTAATTTCTCACTCTTCCAATCTACTTCCTGACTTTAGACCTGATGTTAGGGAAAGGCTCCACTTCTAGAGGAAATATCAAGGCTAATCCTACTGTTGTTTTCTTGGGGTAGGGAACGTTGAGTTATTCCAGGATCTCAGGGATACCTCAGACTGTGGATCTGCAATCTTTCATTGCTCCCAAAAATGGCCTGAGTCAGCGGCAAAGTTTACATTTCTGCCTTCCTGATCTGAGCTCTACAAGTTCCTGGCCTGTGAACAACTCACCTGTAGGCTTGCCCCAGTTGGAGTTCTGTAGAAAGATTCAGCCTCTACCAACCAGCTGGAAAGCTCTGCTGGTTCAGAGTAACAACACTGCAATCTCCCTTTTGGTCTGGGAATTTGCCATGGTTATTCTACTGCAAGCTTCAGATTGGACTGGAGCCTGGAACTGAGACCTTATTCTGCTCCTGGGATCAAAACCATACAGCTGTTACTTGATTTTTAACTTATTCATTGCCCAGTACCCAGACTAGATCCCAGAACTGCTACTCAGCCAGGAGTGCCACTCCAAGGTGCAGGTCCCCTCTTCAATTAGCACTAAATCTGTGATCTAGAACTGGTAGTAACAACTGCCAAGTGGCATCTATCCCTGCACTTTGCACAAGGTTGGATCCCTCTTTGCTGGATTTGGAAACTCTACTTGCCCTATGAAAAGAGCCTTTCCATGTCTGGAATGCTTTGTGCAGCCATTCCTGCCTACATTCTGTCCATAGGGTCAACAGAGCTATCTGACAGTCTCTTTATGCTGACCTAGGCTAGGAAAATGACTCACTGAGATTTTTTTCTTAAGATTTACCAATCAGGATTTTTGTCTGGCATATTTTCTGGATCTGTTTAGAGAGAATGTAGAGTATACTTCTCCCGGCTATTCTACCATCTTGGCTTTACCTTGCCCTTCCTAATTTTCAAGGCTCTGTATCAGTGGTTCTCAACCTGTGGGTTATGTTAAATTTGTAACGATGAAAATACTTCCTGCATATCAGATAGATTCATAACAGTAGCAAAATTACGATTAAGAAGTAGCAACAAAAATAATTTTATGATTGGGGGGTCACCACAACATAAGGAACTGTATTAAAGGGTCACAGCATTAGGAAGGTTAAGAATCACTGCTCTATATGATCTGGTCCCTTTCTAGGCATTCAGCAAACATGATTTTCTATTATTTCCCAGCAATCTTCCCACCATTCTAATCTGACAAACCTACTCTCTACTCCATGCACAAAATTCATCTCTCTGTGCATTTTCTTGTGCTGTTCCCCCTCCTTGTAATTCATTCCCCAACCTCTCTGTCAATTAAATCTTATTCATACTAAAAGGTTCAATTCAAACATTCTCTCCTCCATGTAGCTTTCTTTTACTCACTATTCCTGTATATCATGATGTCTCCCTTTTCTGCTTACATGATACCCTCTTAATACCACATAATTTTGTTTTGTTTTGCTTTCATCTCCAAAAGTAGCATTTGCTCCTTGTAGGCAGAGACTATATCTTGTCATTATTTATGCTCATTATAGTTAACAGGTAAACAAGAATTTATTAAGTGCTTTTACTATATGCCAGGCATTACTAAGTAGTGGGGATACAAAGAAAGGCAAAAATGTACTTTCTGCCCTCAAGGAGCTCACATTCTAATGGAGGAGGAAACATGCAACTGTGTATGTATAAGACATAAATAACTTACTCCGGATGTAATTTCAGAGGAAGGGAAATGACAGTGTGGGGAAAGAAAAGGAGGGACCAGGAAAGGCCTCTTGCTAAAGGTAACTTTTGAGCTAAGTCTTGAAGGAAGCCAGGGACCAGGAACAACATAGTCACACAACAAATGTTCATTGAAGTTCCAAGAAAACTACATGAATCTGTTATTGTGCTTCCCTGAGAGAATATTAAGTAAAGAGATTTGTAGTTCTTCATTTTAAAAAACAAAACCAAAAAAACTTAGAGGAAACTAGTTTTAAGTAAGGTTTTGAAAGAAGTGAAAAGTTTTGACCTTTGGATGAACAGCAAGGGAATCTTTCCTGGAAAAAGTAATGGCATCATCAAAGGCACAGAGGCAAGATTACTCACGCGGTTGTTTCAGAAAAGATGGAGAGATATTAATTGAACCATAATAGAATTAAATGGAGTCAGAACTAATTGGATAGAAGGACTCAAAGTGTACTTGTTAATGGTTCACTGTCAGCAATTTCCACTGGAGTACCCCAGGAATCCGTGCTTGGCCCTGTGCTGTTGAACATTGCTATTAGTGGTTCATATAAAGGCAAAAATGTCATGACCATCAAATTGGCATATGACACAAAGTTGGCAGTGTTAGCCAACACACTAGATGACAGAATAAGGATCCAAAAGGATCTAGATAAGCTAGAGCATTGGGTCAAATCTAAGAAGATAAAATTTAATAAGGATAAATGTAAAATCTCTTGGGTATATGAAAAAATAAATTTCATAAGTACATATAAGATAGGGGAAGGATGGTTAGATAGCATTTGTTCTAAAAAAAAACTAGCAGATTTTATGGATTGCAGGCTCAATATGAGTTAGCAGTATTAGGTAAATCAGTCGATAAGCATTTATTGAGCAACTCCCATGTTCCAGGCATTGTATAATGTGAGTCAGCTAATAAGCACTTATTAAGCTATGTTCCAAGCATTGTGCTAAGTTCTGTGGATAAAAGAAAGTTAAAAGACAATCCCTGTCCTCAAGAAAGACTTTCTAAAGAAGGAGACAAAATACAAACAACTATGTAAAATCTAAATATATAAAAGATAAATGAAGCAGCCAAAGAAAAGTTAATTTGATCTTGAGCTTCATTAAGATGGGAATAAGGAGTTTCATTGCAGTCTGTCCTTGTCAGATGTCTTGTGGAATATTGTGTTCAATTCTGGTTGCCATGGTTAAAGAAGAACATTAATAAAATGGAAAAAACCCAGAAGAGAGGAACCTGGGTAGGATTAGGGTTAAGGATAAAGAAGGGCCTTGAATCCTTATCATACAAAGATTTGTTGAAGGAACTGTGCATTTAGACTGAAGAAGAAAAGACTTATGGGAGACATAAGATCTATCTTCAAGTATCTGAAGAGCTGTTGTGTGGAGGAGAGATTAGATTTAGGAAGAGGTAGGAACAATGGGTGGAAGTGGCAAAGTTTCCATTTTAAGTTTGATGTCAGGGGGAAAAAAAACTTTCTAACAATTAGAACTATTCAAGAATGGAATGAGCTGCCTAAGGAAGTCATGGGTTGCCCCTGCTTAGAAACTTTCAAGCAGTTGTTGGATTTGACTGGATGGCCACTCAGTTCCTTTCTCCAGTTTTATGAGTCTGTAAAATATATGCTAAAGCCAGCAAAGATAGTGACTTCAATGCATGAGAAGATAGATAGATGCTGAATAATGATTAGAAATGAGATTTGAGAGGGAGCCCTAAAAGCTAGACTAAGTCATTTAGATCTGATAGAAAAGCCACAGAGTTGACTTTTTTCAGTTTGATCTGTTCAGTTCTTTCTTATCCATGGAATTTTAACTGTTTTTCTATATTTCAAGTTTTCCAGATTCGAGAAAGAATAATATCCCTTTACCTTTTCCAGATTTATTCTCCCTCTTACCCAGGCTTACACACAACAACAACAACAAAAAGGGTTGGGAAGTATTGGAGAGTCTGTGGTCTGGGAGTTCATTCCAGATTCCATGGAGTGAATAGCTGAAGGGCACACACAGCCATTGACTATGGAGAAGGAAAAAAAAGTGAAATAATTTTGGTTTGAATTTGGCATTCCTTCTCTATACACTCTCCCCCCCCCCCGTCTACACCTTTTAAAAAATTTACCATTTTGGTGCTCCATCATCTGCAGTATTTTTAGTCACCTTGGCTCATCTCAGCCAATGCCTTTGTGCTATATTTTAGCTGTCCAGGGCCCCCCATTGGCCCATTACCTGACCAAAATATTGTCCCTTGAAATCCAAGAATGGACTCCCTGGTGCTATATCTTATTTTATTTGAAGTACTATTTATTTATAAAGTCCTCAGCACATTTCCTGGCACATAGCAGACAATTAATAAATGCTTATTCCTTTCTTCCCTGTGTTTCATTTTTCTAGGGTCAGGCTCTCTGAGTCTTCTAAATTAACAGTTAGCTAATCTGACAAACTAATCTGTGCTAAATGATGAAAGCTAAAATCTATCCCTAGGAGCTCTATAAAAATTGTCTTTGGGGGATAATCTCCACCTTTCTTTTCTAAAATGGGAAAGTCATTCTAATAGGAAAATCAGACAATGTGGAAGGAAAAGGCAATGTGATATTAAGCCTAGGAAGGAGATATTTGGGGGAAAGGGTAGCCTTGCAGCATTTCTAGAATCATACCATCTAGGAAGCCATATCTTTTATCTATCCACTTTCTTCACTGAGACCTTCTCCTCCTTCCCTCTTCATCACTTTTCAACAACTTGACTTCTTCTCCTACTGTTTTTCCTTTTCTCCAATCTCTGATGAAGAAGTGACCCTTCTTAATAACAATAATAAGGTCAAGAGTTGACATGTACACTTTATCCCATATCCTCCCATCAATTTTCTCTTTTGGACTGCCCTCACTATCATTTGCACTCTACCCACCCCCCCTTCAATCCCTTCCTGTCTATTGCCTCCTTCCTTCCTTCTTGCACATCCAAGTTTCCCAATCCTTAAAAAAAAAAGTCTCTTTTATATCTCTCATCATGTCAACAACCAGATTCATTGGAATTGAAGCCATTTACATTCAGTGTTTCCTTTTCTCTCCATTTCTTCTTTTTCCATATTAGCAATATTTGGGAGAGAGAAAGAAAGAGGAAAAAGAAATAGCTTCAACCTTTACTCTGAATCTATCAGTTCTCTGTCTGGAGATGAAAAGCATTTTTCATCATGAGTCCTTCAGAATTGTGGCGAATCATTGTGCTGATCAGAGTAATGAAATATTTCACAGTTGATTATCTTCACAATATTGTAGTTACTATATCAATTTTTCTCTTGATTCTTTTTACTTCACTCTGCCTCAGCTTATGTAAATCTTCTCAGATTTCTTTGAAATTCTTCCCTTTGCCATTTCTTCTAGAACAGTAGTATTCCATCACATTTATATACCATAACTTGTTCAGCCATTTCCCATTTTATGGGCATCACCTCAGTTTCTAGTTTTTGCCATGAAAAAAAAGAACTACCATAAATATTTTTGTATGTTAAGTTCTTTTGGTTTTTTTCTTTGATCTCTTTGTTTGGGATATAGACCTAGTAGTCGTATTGAGTCAAACGGTAAACACAGTTTAATAGCTTGTGGGGCATAGTTCCAAATTACCCTCCAGAATGGTTGGACCAGTTCACAACTCTACCAACAATACATTTGTGCACCTATTTTTTTTTATATCCCCTCCAGTATTTGTTGTTTTCCTTTTCTGTCATCTTAACAAAATCTGATACACATGAGGTGGTACCTCAGAGTGGTTTCAGTTTGTATTTCTCTAACAGTGATATAGAGCATTTTATTTGACTATTGATAGCTTTGATTTCTTCTTCTGGAAACTTCTTGTTCATACTCCTTAACTCTTACTCTTATAGATCTGGTTCAATTCCCTATATATTTGAGGGACACACACACACACACACGCCCCTTTATCAGAGAAACTTGCTACAAAGATTTTTTCCCAGTTTCCTGATTTTCTTCTACTTTTAACTGCATTGATTTTATATATACAAAAACTTTTCAACTTTATTTAATCAAAATTATCCATTTTACCTCCCATTAACTTTTCTATCTCTTATTTTGTTACAAACTCTTCCCCTATCCATAGATGTGACAAGTAATTCCTTCTATTCTTCACTAATTTGCTTATGGTATCTAAATCATGTATCTATTTTGAATTTATCTTGATATGTGACGTTATATTGAATTATGTCCAGTTTGTCCATTTCTTCTTAATCCTCTGCAATATGGCTTCTGATATCATCACTCAACTGAAATTCTTTTCTCCAGAGTCATCAATGATCTTTTAATAGCCAAGTCTAATGACATTTTCTCAATCCTCATCCTTTGTAATCTCTCTATTGCACCTGATGCTACTGATCACTCATTCCTTTTGAATACTCTCTAGTTGAGTTTTCATGACACTGCTGTCTTAGCTCTTCTCATGCCTTTCTGATGACTCCTCAGCCTCCTTTGATATAATGCATTATCACCTATGCTTCACTCAGTCATTACAAGTGTACTCCAAGGCTCTGCCCCAGGTTTCTTCTCTTTTCTCTCAATACTTTCTCTTTGTAGGCGACCTCATCAGTTTCTCTCAGAATGATTAGTTCTATGCAAATTACTCCCATTTCTATATATCCAGCTCTAGTAGTTCTCCTGAGCTCTAGTGCCATATCATGGACTGCCTATCAAACATTTTTTATTTGATGCCTATATGAAAACTGAATATATCCAAAACAGAACTCATTATTTACTCCCTTCCCCCCTTCTCCAAGCCTATCTTTTTTCCTCAACTTTCTTATTACTATTGAGGACACCACCATTTTTCCATTCACCTAGGTTCCATTTGCCCTTGAGAAATGCTTTACTTTTACTCTTTTACTTTACTTTACTTACTTTTACTCTTACTCAACCCAGATATCCAATCAATTGCCAGATCTTGCCTGTTCTCAGATGTAGCCCTTTATCACTTCTCTCAGAACATTGCAATAATTACCAACTGGTCTCCCTGTCTTTAGTCTCTACTCACTCTAATCCATCATTTACACAGAAAGAAAAAGATTTTCCTAAAGCTCAGGTGTGACTATGTCACTCCTCTACTTAATAAACTCCAGTGACTCCCTATTACCTATAGAATAAAAATAAACACCTCATGTTTTAGCATTTGAAGCTTTTCACAACTAGTTCTCTTTCTACTTTTACAGACTACTTGTATCTTACTCCTATAATGTGTAATGCACCTCAAACCGCTTGGTTAGGGGGATACTTTCTCCAAGCAAGTAAAGACTTTTTTCCAATTTGTTCCAACTGCCATGAAGGTAGCTGAAGCAGGTGCTGTGGAGCACTTAGAACTTGGTCAGGCATCAAAGACCACAGGTCATCCACTGCATCGTAGGCTATCTCCAGTCATCTTGACTTTTGTCTTCCCACTAGACTTCAATTAGTCAGGAAAAGAAAGTGAGGCTGATGATTTTTTGCAACTTTGCCTCACTTTAGTCTAATTCATTGGAGAGTCAAGACATCACTGATCTTTGAAAACGAAGGACAAAACACCACCACCACATTACTCTTCCTTGTGCTTTCTAGGGTCCTCTCCATTCTCTCCAGGGCCCACTTGATGTATCATGACCCAATAACTTTAACCTCCTTGTCTTTTCACTGGCTGTTTCACAAGTCTGGAATGTTCTTCTGCCACATCTTTATCTCCTAGAATCCTTGGTTCCCTTCCAAACTCAGCTCCAATACCACTTTCTGCAGAGAGCCCCAGCTAGTCCCATCTTCCCTTGTAAGGTTCCCTTGTGTTTGACTTATAAATATCTCATACATAACTTCACATAACTGCCAAAGAGATTTTGCTTAAGTACAGATCACACCATGTTACTCACCCTACTCAATAAACTCAAGTGACTCCCTATTGCCTCAAGGACAAAATAGAAAATCCTCTATTTAGCATTTAAAGCTTTTCACAATCTGACTCCAGTCTACCTTTCTAGGCTCATTTACTTTATTCCCTTCCCACACTCTTCAGTCTAGCCAAACTTACAGATGGTGAACCATCTTTCATCTCTGTGCTTTTCAATTGACTATCCCTCGTATCTGAAATACACTTCCTCCTCTCCTAGACTACATAGAATCCCTAATTTCCTTCAAGACTCAGCTGAAAGCCTTTCCTAGTACCCCAACTATTAGTGTCTTTTCTCTTCAACTTCCTTGCATTTTGCAAGGTACTTTTGCAAATGTACTTGCAAAAGTGCATTTATTTTCTGTATTCCTCCTGTAATAAGAAAACTACAGTCCCCTAAGGAAATTCATTCTACTTTTGAATATATGCACAAGGTTTTTGTTGTTGTTGTTGTTGCTTTTATTTTGAGGGAGGAAGGCTGGACAATTGGGGTTAAGTGACTTGCCCAAGGTAACAGAGCTAGTAAGCATGTCAAGTGGCTGAGTTCAGATTTGAACTCAGGTCCTCCTGATTCCAGGACCAGTGCTCTACTCACTGCAACACCTAGCTGCCCTGACGTACATACATTTGCCTCTATAAAGTATAAATTCCTTTGGAGTTTGCCGTTTTTTGTTTTCATATCCCCAGAACCTAGTATAGCACCTGAGACATATTAGGTGTTTGATAAAAGCTTGTTGATTGATAGTTACCTATTTCACCTCTATTTAGAAATGTGTATATACATTCTTTTAGGAGGGGGAGAGAGACACACACAGACACAGACAGAGAGAATGAGAATATTTCCTCTAAGTACACTCTGATCATGTCACCATCCCATCTTCTTTGTGTCATGTTTGCAAGGGATATATACGTGTGTGTGTATGTACATATACATATATACATACATACATATATGGATGTACATGTACATGTAAAAGGAAAAGGAGCAATTGTGTCTTATATCAAGAATCATAAAATTATGGAATTGTAAGGAACTTCAGAGTTCCTTCTCTCCTTGGACCTTGTAGCTCATCTCCTACTCAAAGCACAAATCTCATCTTACAATATCCATGACAAGTGACCATCTAATCTCCCCTTAAAGACCTCCAAGAGGAAGGAGCACACTCTCTCACAAAGCACCTCAACTTATTTTTGTGTTACTTTAATTATCAGCAAATTTTTTTCTTCTAATGAAGTAAAATTCACCTTCCTGTAACTGAAACACATTAACCTTAGTTTTTACTTCCAGGGTCAAGCAGAACTAGTCAAAGAACATTTTTTAAATCTAAGGGTTGAAATGTACCATAAAAGCCATCTAGTTCAGAACATTCCTAACCAAGAATTCTCTCTATGATAGAGCCAACAAATGCTCAAGGGGCCTCTGCCTGAAAATCTCCATTGAAGGGGAACTCTACCTCTGAGGAAGTTTTCTATATTGCAAGTCTAATTTGACTGGAAAACTTCTACCAACTTAATTCAGTCTTCTAGATTCAAGTACTCACAAACCATCCTCTTAATACTATGTTTTAGAAATTTGCCAGGACAAAGAATTGGACACTGGGGGGATGCCCATCAATTGGGGAATGGCTGGACAAGTTGTGGCATATGATTATAATGGAATACTATTGTGCTATAAGAAATGGTGAGTAGGCTGATTTCAGAAAGACCTGGAAAGACTTATATGAACTGATGCTGAATGAAGTGAGCAAAACTAGGAGAACATTGTACACAGCAACAGCAACATTGTGAATGACTTAGCTATTCTCAGCAATACAATGATCCAAGGCAGTTCCAAAGGACTCATGATGAAAAATGCTATCTACATTCAGAAAAGGAACTGATGGAGTCTGAATTGAAGCATACTTTTTTTTTTGGCTTTCTTTATTTTGTGTGTGTGTGTGATTTTTTTTTCTTTTGGTCTGTGTCTTCTTTAACAACATGACTAATATAGAAATGTTTTACATAATTGCTCATGTATGACCTATATCAAATTGCTTACCCTCTCGGTGAAGGGAGGAAGGGAGGAAGAAAATTTGGGACCAAAACTTTTTTTTAACTGTTAAAATTTTTCTTTACATATAATTGGGAAAAATAAGATATTACTTAATTTAAAAGAAAGTTTGACTCCACGGAAAAAGGAATAAAAATATTAATTTTGCCAGGAAGAGAAGCCAAGTTTATTGATCTCACAGAATTACCAAATCTGAGTTGAAAGAAACTTCAGAAGCTATTTATTTAGTCATATCTGAAGAACAATCCACTCTATAAAATATTCAAGAAATGGCCATTCAGTCTTTGCTTATAGATTTCTAGTGAGAAGAAAACCACTGTCTCCTGAGATGACTCATTCCCTCTTAGAATGGAACTGTTAGAAAGTTTTCCTTATAGCAATCCTACCCTGTGGAGTTAAACAAACTCTGCCTGCTTCCCCTTTTTTTGAAAACTGGAACATTTGCCTCTCTAGAGTCCTGTGTCACCTTTCCCACTCTAATATATCTCTTTATTGTGATTTTCACATTTTTATATCACCTTTGTTTTCAAATCTAGGCTCTCCCCTCATCTAGAGAGTGATACCATATGCAAAAGAATAAAGGAAAGAGAAAAGCAATACAGAAAAGCGATCCAACACATATATTTTCTTCTCCTCTTCTATTTCCAGTTTAAAGTCCTTTTAATTAGATCAAAGAGCTTTGGAAACTATCATGCCAGTGGAAACCAGACTGAATGACTTTTGACCTTGAGCCAAAGTTCACTACATCTCAGAGATAGGTGCTTCAAAGATCAGGAAGGTGAGAAGAGGAATGTCATGTCTGCAGAAGAGATGGTAGCTCGGTTTGATTACAGCAGAGCATATAAAGCAAAATGATATGGAGTAAGACTGGAAAGACAGGTGTGAGCCAGATTGTGGAGGATTTTAAATGCAAGGATGAGCAGTTTACATTTTATCCTAGAGGCAATAGTAGAGGGAGATCCTGAAGATTTTTGAGTAAGGAGGTGATGTGGTCACATATCTCTTTTAGAAATATCAATTTGGCACTTGTGTAGAAGGTAGACTGGACAAGCAAGAAACTAAGAGCAGGGAAAACAATTAGAAGGGTAATGTAATAGAAGAGGACTGGTTAGGGCCTGAACTAAGTACTACTCTAATGTGCTGCTTTCATTGTCTTGTACTTGCGCAACTGATTTTTTGGATCCAGTGTTTATCCTTACTAAATTTCATCTTGTTAGCTAGCCCAGTGTTTCAGGATGTTCAGATATTTGTGAATTATGATTCTATCTTTCATTGTATTTGCTTTTCCTCTGAGTTTTGTGTCACTAATACAATTGGTAAACACGCTGTCTTCAACCATATTATTGATTTAAAAATATTATGCAGGGCCAGCTAGGTGGTGCACTGGCCCTGTAGTCAGGAGGACCTGAGTTCAAATTCAGCCTCAGACACTTAACACTAGCATAATTATACTACTTTTCAGTCCACATCTGTCTATCTTGTCTATAGGAATATTATGACATACTTTGTCAAATGCCTTACCAAAATCAGGACAGGATATATCCTAAGCATTACCCTAATCCATTAGCCTACAAAAAAAAAAAAGTTGGTATGCATTAAGTAAAAAAAAAAAGTTGGTATGCATTAAGTAAAAAAAAGAATTACAATTCTTCTTGTTATCATAATGAACTTGACAAACATTAAAAAACACGAACATTTCCCCATGCAAGAAGATCAAAAAGGAGACTTCAACTGAAACCATGAATCTCTACTGTCTACAATTTGTCTTTTTGGAGTTTTTGTTAATATTATTTAACATTCACATTTAATATAGTATTTAGAACACTTCCCTGCTTCTCTGTAAGTTCTTCTAAATTCCTTTTGCTTTCTTCTATTTTAAAATGATTCATTGACAATTTTTTCTTTACTTTTGGTATCACTGTTGATACCTTTTCCATTCCCCAAAAGCTCTCTTTTCAGGGCATGATGATGGTCAAGTAAAACAAATTCACACACTATTTGTGTCTGAAAACATTCATCTTTTAGTTCATCACTTCTCTTCTAAGAGGTGGGAAGCATGCATAATGATCAGTCTTCCAGAGCTGTGACTGATCATTGTCTTAAACATCATTCTGAAGTCTTTCAAAGTTGTATTCATTTGTATAAACTGTTACTTGATTCTTATCATGTCACTATGTATCAGTTCATACAAATCTCTCCCAGTTTTTCTGAATCTGTCCTTTTCATGATTTCCTACAGTGCAATAGTATTCCATTATATTCACAAACCATCTTTTGTTCAGTCATTCCTCAACTGATAGGTACTCTGTTTCCAGTCTTTGGTATAACAAAAAGTGAGGCTACAAATATTTTTGTACATATAAAGTTCCCTCTTTATTTTATCTCTTTGGATTATAAGCTTTGTTGTCATATGACTAGATCAAAAGCTATGCAAGTTGGTTACTTTTTGGACACAGTTCCAAGTTGTTTTCTAGAATTTAAGGAAGAATCAATTCAGAGTTCTACCAACAGCCAGTCCTCTCATAATAACAATTGTACTATTCCTTTTTTTTTGTATATTTGCTGATCTAAGTGGCTTGAAGTGGAATCTCAGAATTATTTTAATTTACATTTCTCTTATTATTATTGATTTGGAAAAATTTTTTCATGTGGTTGTTGATAGTTTGCCTTTCTACTTTTGAGAACTATGAGAACATTGAGTAGTGATGTTGGGTAACATAGCTAGATTTGTGCTTAAGAAAAGTCACTGTGTGAAGTTTGGAGGAGAGTTTGATTTGGAAGGAATTATAGTGAGTTCTGTCTTGGATATTTTGAGTTGAGATGCCAAAAGGATCTTTGAAATGTGCAATAGGCAATGGTGATGGGTAATTGAAGCTCAGAGGAGAGATAGTTTGGATATATAGATCTATGAATCATCTGCATACAGATGACAATTAAACCTCTGGATTTTGATGAGGTCCCCAAGAGGAAGAGTGTAGGTAGAGAAGAGTATAGAGCCTAGGATCTAACCTTGAGAAAAACCTAGCAAAGGAGAGTGAGGATAAACAATTAAACAAATAGGAAGAAAACCAGGAGAGAAGAGTGTTGTGAAATGACTGAAAGAGAATACAGAGGAGAAGTTGACACTTAATAGAGTCAAATACAGCAGATACAACAAAAAAGTTTAGGATTGAAAAAAGACTATCGTTTTTGAAAAGTCAGAGATTACTGATACCTGAAAAAAGTTACAGTCAAGTCATGAGGTTGAAATCGAAGCTGTAAAAGACTGAAGAATAAGTGAGAGGAGAGGAAGTAGAGGCAGGGAATGTACCCAATTTTTATTTAAGAGTTTGGCTAAGAAAGGAAGAACCATCGGGTGATATCTTGAGTAAACGGTAGGATCTATTGAAGGTTTTTGTGTGTTTTTTTGTTTTAAAGGATGGGGTAAACTTGGGCATGTTTTAAGGAAGCAAGAAAAGAACCAGAAGGTAATGGGGAGAAGGAAGGAAAAAAAGGGAAGAAACAGGATCAAGGACACAAAGGCTGACTTTGGTAGGGAGAAGGGTTACGTTGGGAGAGAGGGATGATGTGATGGGGTTTTGAGATAAAGAGTAGGAGAGAACAGGAAACTAACTTGTAATGACTTTAATTTTCTCAGTAGAGTAAAAGGTCAGCCAGATCCTCAGCAGAGGGAAAAGGGGGTAGAAGGACTTGGGAGTCTTGAGGATATAAAAGAAGTTTTGGAGATCCTTTTGTGAAGAGTGAGATAAAGAATCAATTAGTAAAGAATAAAAGGATTGCTTCAGTGAGGATCAATTTGAAGTTCGATAACATGAATTTATAATGTATCCAGTTAGCAAGGTTGCATGACTTCCTCTAAATAATTTCTTTTATATATATGTCAATTCCTTATATAGCTTAGCTATAAAACCTTTGTAAGAAAAAAAAATTGTATGCCTCGATTTTAATGAACTCATGCTGGTTTACAATGCTTATTTTTGCCTTTCCTAAGTGTTTACAAACCTTTTAGTAATCCACTACAAAATTTTATCAGGAATCAGTTTTAGGCTTACTAGTCTATAATTTGAAGTATCCACCTTCTCTCCCTTTTTGAAAATCAGGAAGAACATTTATTTGATTTTTCAATGAAACTTCTCTCATTAGCCACAATTCTTCAAAGATTGCCGACAGTAGTTTAACAATCACATTTACAAGTTCTGTAAGTGCCTAAAGGACATAGTTGGTCTAGACCTGGTGGCATAAATTAATTGAAGCCAGCTAGGAATTCTCTTACCATCTCCTTAATTAGCTTTGGTTTTAAATCCTTGTTAACTACTTTTGTTCTAAAAATTCTTTAAGGACTAAAACAAACAAACAAAAAAAACAGAAACAAAAGAAATATTGAGCAGTTTTGGCTTCTGTTTTCTCTTGTCATTGTTCCTTCCATCCCAAATAGGCTTATCTTTTTCTCTGACTCTTGCCCTCTCCCTCTCCAAACAGCTAAAAAGGCCCATTTTTGTTGTCTTCAGTATTTGTCACAAGCCTCAATTTGAAATGATCTTTGGCTTTCCTGACACTATTCTGAAAGTGCCCTTCCACTCTTATATAACATGGCTATTTAAAATTTCATTTAGCTTATGAGTTCCCATTATAGTTACATTGACTATTTTTTTGATACTTCTTTCCTTCAAATTTTGTTTTTAAGTGCATTCCATCCATGTTCAAAAGTATCAGGCCACAGCATCCTATGTATTCTGTCTCTGAATTCTTTGAAATCTGCTCTCCTAAAGTCCAGGCTATGGCTAATATTCCTATCCTTATTTATTACAAAGATGATATGGTTATGGCCTCCCAGGGTTGCAGGACTTTCCAATTCATTAATCAGCTTCCCCTCATTGGTCAAAATCAAATCCAGAATAACTGTCTTTCCTTGTTGCTTTCACTATCTTCTAAAAGATGAAATTATTAGTAAGGTAAGTCATGACATATATTAAATTCTTTGGTTTTATCATAGAAGGACCTCTAGCAGAAGTCCAAGGGGTATAATTAGTTCAAGTCCCTGAGGGTCATAAGAGGAGTTACATCTAGACCTGAAGTTTTATCCAGTGTAGGGAAATCACAATGTAGAAACTCTTTCCATAAATGTAGACTGATAATTTGATTATAAATTATGGTTTTAGAAAGTTACCTGGAGGGCTAAGAAGTTAAATGACTTACTCAATGTCACACAGTATATTTCAGAGGCAGGACTTTAGCCCAGTTATTAATGATGCCAAACCAGCTCTCTATCTTTTAAGCCATGCTGCTCTTCATCAATATCACAATCATAGATTGTTTTTGTGCCAAATTTCTGATTTATGACATTTAATTCTTCCAGCTGGTCTTGTGGCCAATATTATGTTCCTAGCTTCATACTGAGTCATTATCGACATTACTAAGCACCTACTCTGTTCCAGGCACAGGCTAGAGATACAAAGAAAGGCAAAAACAAAGTCCCTGCCCTCATGGAGCTTACATTCTAAAGGAGGAGTTGACATGCAAAGAATTGTATTGATAAATGTAAATAGGAGGTAATCTTAGAAGGAAAACAGTACCAGTAGGGAGAACTAGGAAAGGCCTCCTGCAGAAGGTGGAAATTGAGTTGAGTCTTCTGGGAAACCTGGAGACTTAGGTGAAGAGGGAGAGCAATACAGGCATGGAGGGTAACCAATGAAAAGGCAAGATGTGAGGAACAGCCAAGGTCGGTGATGTTGGATTGTAGAGTACATGGAAGGAAGTAAAGTATAATAACACTGGAAAAATAGGGAACATCCAGGTTGTGAAGAACTTTAAAAACCTAACAGAATCTTTTATATTTGATCCTGGGGGTAATAGGGAGCCACTGGAATTCATTGAGTAATGACCTGCACTTTAGGAAGAGCACATTTAGCAGCTGAATGTAAGATATTGTTTGGGAAAGGTTTGAGGCAAGGAGACCAACCAGCAGGTTATTGTAGTTGTCCAGGTATGAGATGATGAAGTCCTGCACCAGAGTGATAGCTGTGTCAGAGGGGAAAAAAGACATATACAAAAGACACTGGGAAGGCAGAAAAGACATGATTTGTAAACCACATTCAATATGTGAGTTGTTGCTATTTCCTAGGATCTTTAGTCAAATGGTTTTTATCGTTTTTTCATTCCTTAGATTCATGGATTTCCATTCAAACAAATTTTTTCTTGATCCTTAATAAATATTTGTTGAATGAAAGAATGAATATATAATTTCTGTGCCCCCACCCTCACCCTTGGTCTCAGGGATGTGATGGAACTTCTTCCAACTGGTGACAACAATTGTTAAACTTTCAGCATTTACACTGTTGGGAACCAGGACTTGATTTGTTGGGGGTAGGGGGGTTGGGTCTTTTTGAAGAGGGAAGGCAGGACAATTTAGGTTAAGTGACTTGGTATCAAGTTAAGTATCAAGTGTCTGAAGCTTGATTTGAACTCAGATCCTCCTGACTTCAGGGCTGGTGCTCTATTCACTGAGCCACCTAGCTGCCCAGGATTTATAGTTTTATTGATTGTCTAAACCTAATAAAGTGATAGAGAAAATGTTAATAAAGCAGAAATTAAGCTTAAGAATATGTTGTGAGTACACTTCCCCCACCCTCTCCCTACCTCCCTATTCCCTACCCCCCTACCAGAGCTGGTGGTTAAATATTACCAACATACCCCTGCTTTTATCTAATCTGTTCCTTTTGAACAATATGACCCCTTCCACTGCCAGCCTCCAGTCCTGAGTGATACTTCCAGGCCCATCAAGTCTCGGTGACACCTGTGAGGTCATAGTTATCTCTTATTAAACTCTCTTATTTATTTATTTATTTAGATCTTTATTGCTGATATTATATACTCTCAAGTATAAACAACTAAGCCCATTGACTATTACTGTTTATCTCTTCTTTCCCATCAATGTCTCCTATGAATTATCGAGCATTTTTACTACTAGGCATCTTCCTTATCTTATCTGCTACTCCCTATGCCTTCATTCTTCCAGGTCGTCTGTCATTCCTCTCCAAGGTACACTCCTGACCATCTGCACTTTCCCTATCATGCCGCCACCCCCCCACCTTCAGCTTCATTTTATATGCTGTCTTCTCTCATTAGAATATAAATTCCGTGAGGGCAGGGACTGTCTTACTTTCTATTTGTATTTATATTCCCATTGCTTGGCACACAGCAAATGCTTAATAAGTACTTTTGATATATGCAATTGGAAAAAAATACTGTTTTAAAAATGAAGATGATGGATACTATGAAGTATGAGAAGACGTATGAATAATATAAAGTGAAGAAAGAACAAGGAAAACAATATATGTGACTTTAAATGTAAGTAAAAGGAAAAATAATAAAAATTTTAAAAACTAAAACAAATATTTGTTGATTTATTGACTTGACTCTAAGGTATCAGCTTTATCAACTATATTTGGATATTTTTCTCCTTTCTCCTCTACCTTCCACTTGAAATCATATACATATCAACCCCTCTCTAGGCATAAACATTTTCCCTGGCTCTTCATTCCTCCATCTTCTGCCTTTACCCAGAAAACTAAATTCTTTTTTTTTCCCAGCACTATCTCTGATGTCTCTTCACTTCTCATGCCTTCACTTTCTTTAACCTTCCATTAGCAGTAGTGATTAAAACATCAGTCATGTCCCCCAAATCCTTCAGTTTCCTGCCAGCACTTCATAATCCCCAGATATTTTTTCCAAATCTCTTCTCACAGTATCATTTCCCTGTCATATGAATCACCAAAAGACAGTAGTGGGTAGCAGTGATCCTCAGAACATGTCCTGAATGCCTAACCTCAGAATACATCACACCTTCTAACTGTTCCCATCAGGATGACCTCTAAGCTGCCTCCAGATCTTTTGGAAAGAAAATATCTACCACCATGACAGAGATCTTGCTGAGGCCAGCAATAGATGCCTTCACTCTGGGTTCATATGTACCTCACTTTATCCTTCTATGGATCATAAGAAGTTTCTCACTCCTTAGAAAATGTAGATCCATTCTCTGTGGGAAGAACATTGTAACCATAATTTCTCAAAGGCCCTTCTTCTACCCTTCCTTCCTGGTGTTACTCTGCCACCTCCTAATCTCTTGGACTTCATTCTCCTTATTTGGATTTGTCTCTGTTGCATTAGAGCAGGGGTTCTTAACTTGGAGTCTATAAAATTTCTTTTAAATTTGATAGCTATTTCAATATAATTTGTTTCCTTTGCAATCCTATGTATTCTAATTTATTCATTTAAAAACATTCTGAGAAGAGCTCTATGTGGTTTGTCCTTTGTTCTCCAGGAGAACCATGACATCAGCAATATGATTAAATGACTTGCAACTGAATTTGATTTGAATGAAGGAATACTGTGCAAAGGCACCAGCCTCACTTTCTCCTCCTTTTGGGTCCAGTGGCCAAATATTGATCAGGACAACTAGACATGGCCCAGGATGCAGTGGGGGACCTTGATCTTTTTAAGCTAAGGTTTTTTCAAGTTCTCACTTTGAGTGAGACAACAATCCACCATTCAGTAAAAAAGCCACTTTAAGAAGTGAGTCAAGGAAAACAGCTCTGAAGTACCACATCGAACCTATCAGATTGACTAATATGACAAAACAGGAAAATTATAAACGTTGGAGAAGATGTGGGGAAAATTGGAACACTAACACATTGCTGTTGGAACTGTGAATTGATCCAACTATTCTGGAGGGAAATTTGGAACTATGCCCAAAGGGATATAAAATTGTGCATACACTTTGACTTAGCAATACCACATCTGGGTCTGTATCCCAAAGAGATCATAAAAATCGGAAAAGGACCCACGTGTACAAAAAAAAATATTTATTTGTGGTGGCTAAGAATCAGAAATTGAGGGGATTTCCCTCAATTGGGGAATGGCTGAACAAGTTGTGGTATATGAATGTAATGGAATACTGTTGTGCTGTAAGACATGATGAGCAGGCAGATTTCAGAAACACCTGGAAAGACTTACCTGAACTGATACTGAGTGAAGTGAGCAGAACCAGGAGAACACTGGGATAGTTACAGGGACAGTAACAGCCACATTGTACTATGACTGACTCTGACTTAGCTTTTCTCAGCAATGCAAGGATCTAAGACAACTCCTTTGCTATCCACGTCCAGAGAAAGAACTTTGGAGTTTGAATGCAGATGGAAGTATACTATTTGCTCTCCTTTTCTTTCGTTGTTTTGTTTTGTTTCCTCTTTCTTGTGGTTCCTCTCATTATTTCTAATTCTTCTTTACATCATGACTAATGTGAAAATGTTTGATATGGATGTATGAGTAGAACCTATGTCAGATTGCATGCCGAATTAGGGACAGGGGAGGAGAAGGAGGAAGAGAAAATTTAAAATTCAAGATCTTATGGAAGTGAATGTTGAAAACTAAAAATAAATAAATTATTAATAAAAAAGGAAAAGAAAAAAAGAAGTAAGTCAAGGGATGGGAAGGGGTCTACAGGTTTATAGACAGCTAAAGAAATTCCCGTGATAAAAAAAAATGTTTAAGGATCTTTGCTTTTAAAGTTTTTTTCTTCTTTATTTTTTTCAGAGGCAAAGTGATAGTGGATAGAAGGCTGGCCCTAAAGTGAGGAATATCTCCTTACTTTAACTCCTACTCTAACTCATACCAGCTTTGTGGCCCCCTGCTCAAGTTACTGTGTTCTACTACATATCTCTCTAGTATACAATTTCTTTTTGAGCCACAACTTGTTTAGCCATCCCCAGTCTGTCAACAAACATTTACTAAGTATCAACTAAGTTCCAAGCACTGTGCTTAGTGCTGGGCATACAAAGAAAGGCAAAAGATAGTCCCTGCTTTCTCAAGAAGCTCAGTCTAATAAGGGAGATAGATGTGATACAGACCCAAACCATGTAGAACAAGGTATATTCAGGGTAAAACAGATAATCTCAGGTATTAAGCTTAAGGAGGACTGGGAAAGGCTTTTAGTAGAAGGTGGTGCTTTAGTTGAGTCTTAAAGGAAGCTAGGGAAGCTAAGAGTCAGAGATAACGGGGTACAGTGAACCGGACATGGGAACAGTCAGTGAAATGCTTGGAGTCCAGAGATGGAGTATCATGTGTTGAGGAACACCAAAGAGCCATTGTCACTGGATCCTGGAGCACGTAGAGGGAAGCAAGATGTCAGAAGACTGGATAGAAAGGGGTCAGATTATGGAAGTTTTCCCAAATTGAGAATTTTTTATTTGATCCTGGGAGTAACTGGAAGCCACTGGAGTTGGTTGAATAGGTCAGATATATGCTTTAGGAAGAACAACTTGACAAATGAGTGGAGGATGGACTAAAATGGGGAGAGACTTGAGGCAAGCAGACCCTCCAGCAGGCTACTGAAATACTCCAGGCATGAAGTGATGAGACCCTGCAGCAAGGTAGTGGTAGTATCAGAGAAGAGAAGAAGGGTGTATATGAGAGATGTTGGGAGAGTAGAAAAGACATTACTTGGTAAATGATTGAATTTGCATGTGAAAGGGTGAGAAAGAGTGAGTCCAGGAGGAGACCTAGGTTGTAAGTTTGGGCATCTACTCTGAAACATGACCATAGTGCTCTTCTTTTGATAAACTCCCTATGTTCCTACTGTCCTTAGCATTTTGTTGACTATTTTTGTTCAATGTTGTGCATAGTATTTATCAGCAGATTCTGAGCTTTAGCCTTCCTGACATCAGGACTACACATGATATTCCTTTGTATCCACTTATGTTCAATTAACTGTCCTTGCCTCTTTCTGTTTAGGACACCTGACCCATTGAAGTAAATTAAATGAGCTCCCTTACTCCTTTAGAAAACCCATAGGATTCTAGATGTAGAGCTGGAAGTGTCCTCAGAAGGGATCTGATCCAAGACCCTCACTTTATAGATGAAAAAACTCAGTCCCTGAAGGTTTAAATGATTTGTCCCAGGTTATACAGGGAGCAAAGTGGCAGATTTGGGATTTCAGATTTTTCTGAAGTCTGCCTGCTCATCATTTCTTATAGTACAATAGTATTCCATTACATTCATATACCACAACTTGTTCGCCTATTCGCCAATTGGGATCAAGCCCTCTTTTGATTGTACCATGCTGTCAATGCCACCTTTTCTGTGAAAGGCTCAGGGTGGGAATCACATAAATCCCAAGATAATGTTTCTGTAGAATTAGGCAAATTAAATGTCAACTGCCTGAGTTTCTGAAACTTTGTTCTTGTCTGTCCATTGACTCTTCAAGAGTGATCCCTCGCCTTTCATACATCCCTGTCAATTTCCATGAGAGGCCAGACTCAAAAGTTGTCTCCTCTAGGAAGTATTTCCTGACTAACCCATCTTACTGAAGGTTTTTTCATGCCTACAAGGTATCTGTACCAAGTACCAAGTGGTAAGGGTACTGAAGAAGAGATATAAGCACTGCTTATCATGGGCTCACAACCAGATTGTTGCAATAAATACTGAAAAATACAGAACACAGTTATTAGTAAAGTAACTTTAAAAATTAATTAAAATCATACTTTGAGAATATAATATTCATCCCATTCACTGTTACACCAATCTTTATCAGATTAAACAAATTAAAACTTTTAATCTAAATAAAAGTTATATAATTCATGTAATTTTTCCCATTGTTCCTAATCTTGGGATCTGCATTCACCCTTTCTTGTTCTCAAATTACTGCATTTTCACAATGACTGGAAGCTTTCCTTCTCTCTAGCCTAGGCAGAAGACCTGGCAGTTTTCTCTTCTGTCCTATTTAAAAACCCTTTCTTTCAGAAAACTAGCTAATCTAATCTCACTGGCAGATTGTGACCTGTCTAAAATAGGGTAATTATACGATAATCTTAAACAGCTAACCTCACCTAGTCAGTCTAACAGATCTGGATTCATCCCAAGTGAAATTCCTGAACTCCTGCAACTTCTTACAGTATCCTTTGCCTCATTTACTGAATTTCTTAACAGAAACTATTTACTGTCTCCTGGATGTGTTCCCATCTCGAGGTCTTTGCTTACATGGTTCTCATGCCTAGAATGCTCTCCCCTTCCCAACCCCCATCTGCATCCTGGCAAGTCATCTTCTAAGATTTATCTCAAAGGCTATCAGGGGTGGGGAATCTGCAGCTTCGAGGCCACGTGTGGCCTTCTAGGTTCTTGGGTTCGGCCCTTTGATGGAGTCCAAGTCTTACAGGGCAAATCCTTTTATTAAGGGGATTTATTTGGTGAAGTTTGGATTCAGTCAAAGGGTCAAACTTGAAGGCCTAGACCTTAAGTGTCCTCGAAGCTGAAGGTTCAAACACCACTGGCTAACTTCAAGAAAACTTTCCTTTTTGCCTCATTTGGAAATTATCTCTTTCTTTTGACCTTACAAAATACTTTATACCTGTCTTCTGATCCTACAATCCCATTCTGCAACATCATTATTGTATACTATTCCATATTTGCATATGTATCCCTTGCCAGACTGTAAGTTTTAAAAGGGCAGCTACCATGCCTTAATTATTATATATCCCCTAATGCCATGTACAGAGCTTTCCACATAATAGGAGTTTAATACATGACTGTTCAAGGAAAGAATCTATATATTAAAAAGATATTTATATATGTTATATAAATAAAAATATATTCTTGCCTCCTTAGGCATGACTCTCTCCAGGCTCTCTTTTTATCTGTCTGGCCATTCTTTATAAGTTTATCTGTCTAATTCATCCATCTATATACAGTTCCTTATGTTTAGGCATTTTCCAAAGCTCTTCCCTAGACCTCTTTGCACATTCACTCCCTTCCTGTTCTCATCTACTCCCCTATATTCAGTTCTCACCTTCAAGAATATTCCCAAATCTGCACATTTAGTCCCACTCTATCTCCTGAATTCTGGTCTTAGATCTCCAGCTGCTTGCTAGATATCTACACCTGGTCATCCCAACTCAAAATGAATATGTCTGAAATTGAACACACTTTCCCCCCAACCTTTCCTTAACCCTCTGAATTTCCTTATTATTGACAGAACCATAATCTTCCCAGTCAACCAGATGCAAAACCTCAAAACCTCAGCTTTTCCCTCTCCCTTACCCTCATATCCAAGCTGGTGCCAAGTACAGTCAATTACATCTCTGTGATTCTATCTCATCTTCCTCTTCCTCTCCCTACTGACTCCTCTCTACAAATAGAAGTCTCAGGTCTCCTTTAGCCTTTCACTTTGAGAGAGCCACTGCTGGGTCACTAGGGGCTGGAACATTGGACCCTCCTTCTCCTCTACCTGGGCATTCAGCATAGACCACTTTCTGAGGCCTAGGCAGCCTCCCCATCCATTATTCCACCCTCCTCTCTATTATTATCATTGTTTAACCCACTACTGGGCACATAGTAAGTGTTTAATAAATATTTGTTGGTTGATAATTAAGTAAATAAGCAATGATAAAGATCCAAATGCAATAATATTCTAACCTTGGTAGAAGCACAATAGAAATACAGGGAATCACCGGTCAGTGTGACTGGAATAATCTGAGAAGACTTCCTGAAAGACAGGCATATAAAGAGTATAATTTTGAGGATTGAAGGTAGGAGTGCAAATGAAGGAGAGTGCTGAAATAATTCTGATGAGCAATGATCAATTTTAATATTACTATTCTCTAGGGAGTTTAAATAACTCAAAAAATAGAGTAGTTTATTGTTAAATGAGAATTCACCTCAACTTTCTACTAGTTCTCAATGTGGACATTAAGCCCCCTTTAACGGATGAAGGTAGTAAGTTAAGATTGTATTTCAAGGACTGATGATTTCATTGGTATTGGTACTGTCCCTCACCTTCCCCTCCACAACCCACAATACAACTCCTTTGTAACTTAGTAGACTTTGAAAGTTAACAATAATCAAAACATTCATCACCCTATGGACAAACTCGTGAAGAATCTCCATAATACTATATTGCTTGTTTTAAAGTAGGACTAAGAGAGGCTAAATAACTTGTTCAACTGGACATAATGGAAGATCCAGGAATAGAATCTGGATCTGACTTCCAGTAGGCTCTTCCCACCCGGTTTCTCTGCACAATCGCTTCATTTTCGTTTGCTACTAAGTACATAGTCCCAAAGTGCTAACGCAGCACTGTACAAAGTACAGAAGAAAAAAAAAGTCAAACTCAATACCGCCAGCAGAAAGTATGCTGTTTTATGTACTGTACTGCAGTCATTTAAACAAAATATATGAGATCAAGTGGGACCAGGATGGGGCTAAATTTCGGTTTGCAAAGAGACAGCCTTCATTTATTGCACGGTCCGATGGGTCCTTTAAGAAATTAGGAGGGGTCCCCTTTCTTGCGCCATGTTTCTGATGACTGCCAGCTGCTTAGTGACTCGCTTGCCCCTCCAACCCAGTGGGTCTACGCCTCGGCAAACCCAGGGAGATCCTTAAAGAAGCCAGTGGCTACACGGGCCTGAGGGGCTACAACTTTTATAAGGGAGTGCAGTAGAGCCGGGGCTGAAGTTGGGGGGGCGGGTGGCAGAAATACAGAAATAACAACAAAAGCTGTAGAATCAGAGTCACTAGCTGGGGCTGGAGACGGAGCCCCGGTTGGGTGACGAGGAACTGGGAGGGTGCTGGCCGGGTTGCAGGCTGGAGGTAGGAGCGGCGACCGGACCAACAGCAGCGGCTCCGGCGGCAGCAGGCGCCCCGCCCGGGCTGGTATGCGGGCGGAGAATGACGCGGGAGGCGGGGTCACGTGACGCCCATGGAATGCCAACAATGTAGCGAATGTCCCACTTGGGTCTGCGCGTTGGAACAGCGGCGTGAGCGCCCGGGGAAGATGGAGCAGCAGCCGCCGCCGCAACAGCAGACCCCGCCGCCGACCACCACTCCTAAGCTGCTGCCTCCTCCGCCCGGGGCACCCACTTCTCTCC
>CM053596.1:143969559-144055544 GCA_028646575.1 Pseudocheirus occidentalis | reverse complement strand
AGAGAGAGAGAGAGAGAGAGAGAGAGAGAAAGAAGGGGGGGGGGGTGCAGTTATGGAAAGTTTGTCCCGGGGCGGTCGAGCTCTGGGTACTCCCTCTCCTTCTCCTTTCAGTCCCCCACCTCCGCCCCGGGAGGTCCTGGACAGTCCGTCGGCGACGCTCCGCCGCGTGGGGCTGGCTCCAGTCAAGGGCAGCGGCGGCCGCCACTCTGGGGCGGAGGATTGAGAGACCAAAGGGAAGTTCTCCCCTAGTCCGCCCTTGTTGCTTCCCACTTGAGGAGATCGCTCCCACCCGACTTGGTGTTAGGTTGGGGCGAGGACGGTCCCAGGGCATCCTGGAGTAGGGTGAATTCGCCCCGTGGAGAGATATCTTAGACAGCCCAGAACTCCATCTCCGCTGTCCCCGCTGCCTCTGCTGAAGCGCAAACTAAGTTTGGGACAAGTTGGCAGGGCACGGGCCGCGGGGACTTTGTCCGGGCGCTGGAGGAGCCGCGGCCCGGTGAAGCACCGGGTGCGCCTCTTTGTTGTGGGTCCCTGGGAATGGCTTTTCTGTGGTGTGTGAAGAATGGGCAGGATCACCCTTTTCTACCCAGCTGGACGCTGGAGGAGTCCCGAGACGGTGTCCTCCCTGGGCGGGGGTGGGGGATGCCTCTCTCTCATTCCTGAGAGGCGGAGAGAGCGACGGGACCCGGGAATGTTGAACTGGGCTTTTCCATCAAAATGCCCCTTGAGTCTAGACACTTTGATTCCGCTGGGGCGCTGGTGGCCCCGGGGGCTCTTGACAACTCGGTTCTGCTTGGCTCAGCTGGGCCTGGCCGATCTCGGGGGCAGTTGCACGTCACTGGCCGGGATGTCCCACGCAGGCCTCAATACCCTTGAGGCTAAATCCAGGCTCTCTCCCAGGCTTTTTCCTCTGAAAGTTTCCCTCCCTCTGTTCCTTTCTCCTTTATAAGTTTGTCTCGCTGTTTTCACCAAACTCTTAAGTTTCGGGAACACTTTCGCCGCGGTAATTCTGGTGGCAGTTGCATAACATGTCTTCCCTGTGTCCTAGTTTAGCTGACTTTTCTGGGACTTGACTTTCTTAGTTTCCTAGTGCCACGCGCTCGCACTAACCCTGAGCGTGTATTTCCCAGGAACACAGAGAAAGGTGCTCGTTGTGTTGTCTTTAATTTTTTGGTTTGTTTTCATATTATCTATCCACATTACCTGTCTTTGGAAACAAGGGATTGCAACTTCCCTTTTGGGAAAAATGCAGCCTGTGGGACCAGATTAGCATAAGTGTGGAGAACTTGGTTGGAAAGCCTTTAGTGTTTGATTCTTCCCAAGTTTTCTGTACGCTGGAGTAGTACTGAGTCAGAATAAAACTACATCTGTATGTCTTGTTGGTATGGATACAGCATGGTGTGTTGGTTAGAGTAACCTCCTAGGAGGAAATAGTCCCGACTCACCATGTGACCTTGGACTGGTAAATACCACCTATATATTCCCTACGGTGAAGTGAAAACTAATGATATTAAAAGCTCTGTGTACAGGATATTTTGTAAGGAAACATCAAGGTGTATCTTCAGGAGTTACAATGTGTGAATAAAATAGGTTTTTGATAAGGACAACCCTTGTTACATTATGGCTGAGAGGGAACAACACATTTAGGGCAAACTAAAGTGTTCATTTGTAACATATGTAGTGTCCTGAGTTTTGTGAACAGCACTAAGCCAGAGATGATATTAATAGAGAATGTTAGCAATGCATATAATAAGTGGCAATTCAAATGAAATCTTTTCAGTAATAATTTTTTCATGAATTTGTTCGTTTTTAAAGCAAGCTTTGTGAATACTATTAAGGAAGCCAGAATTTTATTTTAAGGATAATAATAATAATGCTTTAAGGAAGCCAGCAGGAATTTCAGTTCCTAAATTCTGTTTGGATCTCAGATAGTCTGCAAATTGTAAAATTTTTGAAACTGGTGGATTATGTGAAACACATAAAAGTAAACGTTGGCTTTCCTTTGAGGATAAATATTTGCTGCAGGTTGGGTTCCCCAAGATCTGCTAGAGAACCATTCATTCTTGGAGTGCTACAAGGAATGAGCTACTTTCGATCTTTTTGGTTTGTTTCACAATGCCTATTGTAACTCAAATGTATCACTAAATTAGAACTTCCAAATTCGGTAGAAATGAACTGTTCAGAAAAGGGCCTTTTAAATTTACATGACAGTTTGAGTTGACCTCATAAAATTTGGTCTAATTAGCTCCTGTGACATAGAGAATTCTGCTTAATGAATATATGTGTATTCCTTTGATATGAATTCTCTGAGCATTTAATCAGAAGAGTCAAAGTCAGACACTCAGGTAATTTTGAAATTGTATCTTAGATAATAACTGATGTGGAAATATTCAGGTTAATTAAGAGGATCTTAGAAACTTAGAACTCGTAGGGACCTTTGAGACCATATAGTCTAAACTACTTCATGTAGTTTGCAGTAGTTTTCAGCTGGTATTAAAGAGCAACATATATTTCTTTCTCTTTTTACCAAGTGTTTGTGGAGCATTGGGAGGTCAAAGCTTATAGAGTAAAATAGTTATCATTTAAAGCAGTCTTATCATTTAAAGCACTGTTTAATTCCTTATATCATCCCACATATTTGAAATCTCAGAAATGTTGATTAGTTCACAACATAACACATAGTAAATTGAGAAGTGGTTTAGGGAGCTTCTTTTGTGGGGTGTACTAGGGAGATTACCTTTAAAAAACAAGAGGTAGAGATTGGAGATTTCATTGATACAGGAAACTCTCACATGAGGAAATTCCCTTTACCGGGACAGGTCTGCACCTTCTCTGAAACTCTAGTTCTAGAGTTTCCCAAGGCACTGAGAAAGTTAAATGATTTGCCCAGGGCGACACAGCCTATAAAAGCCAGAGGTTGGCTTGAACTTTTGTCTTCCTAGCTTCCAGGCCTGTTCTCCCTCCAATATACCACAAATCAGACTAATCTCATTATATAAGCCAATTTTAAAAGTTATTTTACAATTATTTAACTATAAAACTTAACAGTAATATCCCTTCAACATTTTTTCCAGCTGTTACTTTCTTTAAAATTATCAAAGAAAAATATCTCCATTTTGTCTGCCCATAGTATTGCTTTCACAGAGAAATTAAGTTGTTTTTTTTAGGCCCCCCTCTCCCTCTGTGATCCATCTATCTGGGTGAACTAAAATGATCTTTTGCTTGGCATATGAAATACTTTACAAGACAGTTATTATTTAACTTAATTTTGTGTGTGTGTGTTAAAACAAGGACACAACAAAAATAGTAAATATTGAAAATAAAACTTGGTTAAGATTTTAAAATAAAGGTTATAAATTTGTTTTTTAATATTCCCCTCCATTTCAAGGTTACTCTTATAGCCTTTCTGTATCATGGAGGTGAGTCTTAAGTTCTTTCCTAAGGCAGTCTAACCCTTTTTTACAAATGGGGGAACTGATGCCCAGGAAGATTAAGTCACTTGCCTAAGGTCATACAAATAGTGTCAAAGTCAGAGTTTGATTTTAGCTCCTCTAATTCCAAAAACTTCCTCTCATATAATACCTGTTCGACATTGGGTAAATCACTTAACCTCTCTGGTCTTCTGTTTCCTCACCTGTTAAATGATAATGTAGGACTAGATGACATCTGAGTTCCCTTTCAGCTCTAGATCTATGGGCTGGTCTCTTCCTGTAAGAATCAGAACCTGGGTTTTAACTCAGGTTTTCCAGTTCCAAAGTCAGTTCTTGTACCATTCTGTTGTTCAGTCGTACCTGATTCTTTGTGACCCCATTTGGGGTAAAGATACTGGAGTAGTCTGCCACTGCCCTCTCCGGTTCAGAGGAAACTGAGGCAAACAGGGTTAAGTGACTTAGCTAGTAAATGTCTGAGGCCAGGTTTGACCTCAGGTCTATCTGACTGCAGGCCAGGTACTATTTCCACTGTGCCACCTGGTTGCCCTTTCTACCACTGTGCTGCTTTTCTCTTTTAAGTCTTTAAGACTATGTTAATAGACTAAGAACTCTGGCAGTTCCTGCACAATTGGGAATGGTTCCAGTAGGACCTGAGCAACAAATTGCCCCCTATAGGATAGCCCTTGGAAATAGGAAGAGGCTCAAGATGAGATGATGTTTTTGCTTCTTCTTTGGGGCTTCCTTCTCATGAAGATTTCCCCTAAGGCAGGGAGCTATAGTAATCTACATCAATGGAAGGAAGGAAACATTTATTAATCACCTGCTATGTTCCAGGTATGGTGCTAATTAATTGCTTTACAAGTATTATGTCATTTGATCCTTATAACAGCCTTGGGATGTAAGTGCTATCTTTATCCTTTATTTTTTACAGTTGAGGAAACTAAAGTTAAGTGACTTGCCCAAGGTCACTTAACTGATAATCAACTGAGGATGAATTTGAGCTCAAGGCTTCCTACATCCAGATCCAGTGCTCAATACAATGCTCCCTCTAACAGCTTGCATAGGAAGAAATATCCATACCAGTGAACTCAAAAAACATTGAAAGTTTGGAGTATAAAAATTTAGTATGCACTCCCTACCAGTAGTACTCAAAACTAACCAGCACAGGTGAACTTACTTGTGGCAATTGCTTTTTAGAATGAACTGACCTATTATCCTTTATGTGCCAGTAATTGGTACATATAATGTAGTGTACCAAAACTATTATTTATGGGAAGACATAAAACATTATTTTGCAGATGTGTTTAGCAGTTGCAATTCTTTTTATGGCTCTCTTGCACTAAAGATCTTCAGGTATGCAAATCGCTTAACTGATATTCAGAAACTAGATAGGACTGTAAGAGAACTGCCAAATGATGGCCCTAATATTAAACATGTTTGGGGGTCAAAGTCATTGGCTGAATAGTGGACACTTTGATGAAATGAAAGGTCAAGAGTTAGATGACAAAATAATGGAAACACACCTCTGTTTGAAAATTGGCTCTTTGCCTCCTAATCTTTTTAAAAAAATTTTATGGCTTATTGATGAATGTAATTTTTATAGTATGGTACTTTCTGGAAATACTGCTTCTCTTAACCCTTCCATATTGAACCTTTCTTTGCTATAAAGAAAAACAGGCAAAACCCTCTAAAATATATATGGAATTTTATTCTAGTATTCTAGCTCTCTACCGTGAGAAAGGCCAGGGACTTCTCATTATCTATCCTCTCCTGATTATCATTGTTTTGTTTTGGTTTTTTTTCGGTTACTAAAGGTTTGGTTTGGTTTGGTTTTAATGATCTTTTTCTACATTGTTGAAGACATGTTCTGATTCTCAACTCTTACATAACTCTGTATCAGTTCATATGTATTTTCTTCCATGTTTCTCTGAATTCCCTGTATGCATCATTTCTTATTCCATTAGATTTTATGGTCCTTTACATTCATATACAACTGTTTCCCAGTTGATGGATATCCATTTTGTTTCCAGAACTTTCCTACTGCAAAGAGTGCTACTAAGAATATTTCACTGCTTTGTTTCTCTTTGGCCTCCTGGGTTGCGGGGTATGGACAATTGAGGCACTTTTCCCCGTATGATTCCAAATTGATAGCTAGAACTTTTGTTAACCAATTCAGCAATGATTCACCAACAGTTTATTAGTTTTCCTGTCTTTTCCCTGACCTCGCCATCCCTGACTGCAATTATTTTTTGTCTTCTTGGTCTGTTTGCAGGATATAGGATGAGGGGGAATCTTTTTGTTTTAAAAGGCTTTTACTCTGAACTGATTATCCCAAGGCTCTTCACTGAGTGACTGTATCCTACCTTATGAATTTTACTTCCTAACAGGCCCATCTTTTTTAGTGAGAGAAATTACCTCAACATCCCTGCCTGTTTAGCTTTCTTTCCTACATCTTAGTCTTTCACTGGAAGTTTTGTATCCTTAAAACAGCCTACACGCTTATTTCACCAAGCTTAGGGCTTTTCAAACCCTGTTAAAAGCATACCTCCTCCAAGAAGCCCTTCTTAAATAGTCTGAATATGACCTATATACTATTACATATTAGAAAAAATCTGTCATTGTTTTAAATATTGTTTATTCTTTTTTAAACATCATTATGATTTCCCAGTCACTGTCCCCTTTTGCCCCACACCTGGCCCTCATAAACTTCCCTTGTAACAAGTATAGTCAAGTTAAATAAATTAATTGGAAGGTCCATGCTCTGCTTTTCAGGTGCTTTTA
Source organism: Pseudocheirus occidentalis (assembly GCA_028646575.1). Taxonomy (NCBI): domain Eukaryota; kingdom Metazoa; phylum Chordata; class Mammalia; order Diprotodontia; family Pseudocheiridae; genus Pseudocheirus; species Pseudocheirus occidentalis. The sequence goes on along the minus strand of CM053596.1, from coordinate 144,049,332 downwards.
CACCAGGAATACTTAAAAGAGCCCATTTATGATACACACACACATATATTTAAAACATCTTCATGCTATGGGTATTCCATCTATACTATGATCCCATAACACAGATTCCAAGGGACTGAGTTATAATAAAGGTTATATTGTATTTACATGTCATGTTGGATATTTGTATAAAAATATGATATACATATATTGCTATTTTTGTATTTGAAAATACCTGCCTTGATCACTGTAGGTATTCCATCCACTTTCTCAGACCACAACTCCTCTATTCCTTGGGGCTGGTTTCATGAATTGCTCTATTTGAAAAAAATTCATTACCTGGTAGTCAACTTTTGAGATGTAGAGCCTCTCCTGTGTTAGATTGTTGGAGAACAGTCCCTTAAAGGGATTGCATTTGGAGTCCTTCCACATCTTTGTGGAACTTAATGAGAGTCTCTGTTTATTGACTTTAATTAGCCTCTTAGGTGGACCTTGGAGTCTCTTCTGTGCCACAGTCTGTCGTCAGAAGAGGTTGAAATAATAGGGGTTGAAATACTCTGTTTTAGTTTTCCATTTAGATTTTGAGTTTCTTTAGATTTCCATTTCTTACTTGAGTTATATCAAATAACTTAATGAGTAATGTAATGCCAGGCCACATAGGTGCTTGATAAATAGTTTTTCATTTCTTTTTAAGCACTTTGAGAGTAGGGACTATTTCATTCTTTGTATTTGTTTCCCCAATCACCTTGAATGGTGTCATAGTAAATAGATATTTAATACATGCTTCTTTATTTGGTGCATTATTTGGTGGCTGTATATTTAAGGAAAAAATTGTTTAAACTTCTGACCCATTGGATCAAAGATTGGGAGTGAGTTTTGATAAACTCAAGTTATAGAGCATACTTAAAATACTGAAGATGCATTAAGTTCTTGGGACCAGGAACAGAATTTATATTCTTGCATAGAGAGTTTGCCATTTATGTCTGGGCTCAAAAAAACTGATTTTCATTTCTAGTGAGCAGTTTCATAATTTATAACCTGTGGTGCTAGCAGTTGCCCTTTAATTATGTTTTAAACTGACTGGTGATGGCATCAAGAGAAATGTAAAAATTTAGAATTATTCCACTTAAATGGCCAGTGGTTTTGTTTGTTTTTTTCCTTGATAGCCCAGCACCCACTTTAAAAAAAAAAAGAGTACATATCCCAAATGCTTTGGAAAGGATAATGTTTTAAAAAATCCTTTTGAAAAAATTTTCTTATCCTACGCTTCATTTATTAAGATGATAAAAGGTGTCAGAATGTCTTGTTTTTAGTCACTAATCTTAGTCTGACTTACTACATTCCTGTTGTAAATCCTTTCAAGAGTTTGTAATGTGGACATTAAATAAGTTGTCTCTAAGCCAGAAGTTTAGCACACAAAGTTTGTATCTGAGAAAATATTCTCTATTCTTTATGAAACCAAAGAAATTTGTGTCCTTTCCAAGCAGGCAGGCAGGCATGAATGCAGCTTACTATTTTAAAAGGCAGTTGTTTTTCACTGAGCTGTTTTTAAACATATTCAGGGCTTTTTTTTCCCCTAAAAAAAAAAGAAAAGAAAAAGAAAAATACCTGTGGTGTTTTTTAGTTCATATTACGTACATTTCCTACAAGTTTATGGTGAAAGGAGGTAGGCGAGCTAAAACAGTGTGTGGCACCTCATTCCTCCACCCTCCAAGTTGGAGAAAGGTTTTAACAGAGAGCCAAGAAGTCTGTTTTGGAATCTGTTTAGGGCAAATTCACTCAGCACTTAGCCCATGTATAAATATAGACATCAACACATGAATGTTGTCTGACTCCTACCTGCACTGGTTAATTTTCATAAATGGAATTTTTGTGTTACATTGAAAGATTTTGCTACAAAACTCCAATCTATCTTTTGGGGACACTTTATTGTGAAATAATTCAGCTTTATAGAATTTCAATTTATTGATTGATGAATATGGGCATTGAGACTTGCACCTTCAAATTGAGACTTGTGCCTTCATGGTTTAATCTTAAGTTTTGGAGTATTTTACCATGTTGTTACTACTGTGTTACCCATTGTTTCCTTACAGATTTTCATAATTCTTTCTAAAGAAAGAACTGTACTAACAAAATTAAGTATCTGAATGTGAATGATGACTGGGTATCTTGATTTTGCCCATAATTCTGTATGAGGCTTGTTTTTTATAACCATGAAATGTTATGGGCCTCATTGTATTGAGTTTAATACTATAGTTTCCCTTTAAAAAAAAAAAGGATGAACCCCACAGTTTGGGTATGTCACTACCTTATGTTAAAACCCTATGGTTTGAACAGTAAAGGGATATTTTTCTTCCTCATTTTTTTTCTATTTCTATGTTTAAAGCAAAAAAGAAGGGAGGGAAGAAAATTTAAAAGTATTCAATCACTGAATTTAAAGAGGATAATTGGTAGTAAGCTTTTAAAAAATCACTTAAATGTAATTTGGTACCGTTTTTACTAGTCATTAATCTATCATTATGAATCATGGATTAATTTAACCTTGGTCTTATCCCTAGACTTGATTAGATTATTTTTTTCTAGTTTATCTAGCTGCTTAATCAACAAGCATCAGTTGTCTCCTTTGTTTTAAGCCATACAGATGTAAATACAAAAAAAAAATGAAACCACCTCTACCTTCAAAGAGCTTATATCCTCCTGGAGGATTCAGCATGCACATATGTAAAAATATAATACCTTACATTAAAAAAAAAACTTAATGATCAAAAAGTTTATATCATGGCTTTTTAAATGGTTTTTTTTTTACGTATTTTGTTTTTATATCACCTTTATTTCTTTTAACTACATTTCTATGGGTGTCTTTTTTTACATCATCAAAATTTCCCTAAGTTATCTGTCTCTGCCTTCTACCAGAAAGCTATTCCATATAACAAATAACAATTTTAAAGAAAAAATGGGGAAAAGAGAAGAAAAAATAACAAAAAAACAATACACTGAAAATGTCTGGAAATATGAGTAATATACCACAACTTGTGGACCTATCACCACTGCAAAGAGATAAGATGGAGTTATCTTCTCATAGGGTAGCTAGGTGGCACAGTGGATAGAGTGCCCAGCCTGTAGTCAGGAGGACTCCTTCTCTTGAGTTCAAAGCTGGTCTCAGATATTTACTAGCTGTGTGACCTTGGCCAAGTCCCTTAACCCTGTTTGCCTCAGTTTTCTCATCTGTAAAATGAGCTGGAGAAGGAAATGACAAACCCCTCCAACCTTATTATCAATGTATACATCCCTGGAAAGTATGCTGAAAAGGTCAGAGAACTCAGCCACAGCATTCAAAATCTCTCCACTTGCTGTAACCAGTCGTTCCATGTATGGATGGTGTGGTGCTGGCTGATAGAGCACTTGTGTTTTCTTGGTGTTCATTGTTAGGCCAAAATTAGCACAAGTAGCCAAGAAATCCCCAAATGGAGTCATAAAGAGTAGGACATGATTGAAAAATGACTCAACAACACTTTCTCATGTCTCTTTGGAACAAGGTTTATTCTTTATGATTTTGTGACGTTCATTTTGGGTATTTTTATGTTGTCTCCTTGATTAGCTTGTAAGCTCCTAGAAGTCAGGTCTGTTGTCTCTTACTGTATCACACTCACCAATGGAGTGAAATAAGGATGTGTGCTTGCTCCCATGCTTTTCAGTATGATGTTTTCATCCATGTTGTCAAACTCCTTCAGTGAGGATTAACACTGCATCAAGGTCAGTTAATGGACTGATGATAAATTATTCAACTTGAAAAGGCTACAAACCAAGATGAAAGTAGAGGGAGTGTCGGTGCATGATTTCTGTTTGCAGATGATTGTGCACTCAGTGAAGCCTCCAAAGCTGAGATGCAACAAAGTATGGATCAATTCTTTGCTACTTGTGCTAATTTTGGCCTAACAATTAACACCAAGAAAACACAAGGGGGGCGGCTAGGTGGCGCAGTGAATAGAGCACTGGCCCTGGAGTCAGGAGTACCTGAGTTCAAATCCGGCCTCAGACACTTAACACAAAAAAATAGCCGTGTGACCTTGGGCAAGTCACTTTACCCCAACTGCCCTCCAAAAAAAAAAAAAAAGAAAACACAAGGGCTCTATCAGCCAGCACCACACCATCCATACATGAAACCATTGGTTACATCAAGTGGAGAGATTCTGAATGCTGTGGCTGAGTTCTCTTACCTTTTCAGTATACTTTCCAGGGATGTATGGGTTGATAATGAGGATGACATATGCATTGTCAGAGCTAGCTCAGTGTTTGGGAGGCTCTGAAGGAAAATGTTGGAAAAAAAGGTATTAAATTAACTACCAAACTGAAGGTCAAGCCATTGTGCTGACCTCATTGTTGTGTGCCTGTGAAATCAGTGCCATGCCAAGTAACTGAATTGCTTCCATTTGAATTGTCTTAGGAAGGTTCTGAAGATCACCTGGCAGGATTGGCAGACACCGAGTCCTTTCTTGAATTAAACTTCCAGGCATTCAAACTCTGCTTCAGAGAGCACAACTCCAATGAGCTGACCATTGTTGTTCAAATGCCATATGTATGCTTGCCAAAAAGACTACTTTACAGAGAACTCACACAGAGCAAGTGCTCACATGGTGGTCAGAAGAAATGATGCAAGGACACTTTCAAGGTTTCTCATAAGAACTTTGGAATTAATTGTGTGACATGGGAGACACTGGCACATCTGATGATGGCATGCCCTCATCAGAGAAGGTATTGTGCTCTATGAGTAAAGCAGAATTGAAGTAGCTCAGAAGAAATGTAAGATGTGCCAATTTAGAGAATCCACTCCAGATGCTCATATGGATGATTTGTGCCCAGTCTGTGATAGAGCATTCCAATTTCATATTGGTCTGATCAGCCACAGTCAGAAACATTGTAACTTAATTCTAACATAGTGATGTCATTTTGGTCCTCTTCAAGAGTGAAGGACAACAACCATCCCAGGACTTAACAGTGTCTGGCTCATAGTAGGTGCTTAATAAATACTGATTGATTATTGAAGTCATTGTATATCTTTTTCTGGTTCTGCTTACTTCAGTTTGTATCAGTTCGTATAAGTCTTTCTGTGCTTTTCTGAATTTTTCATAGGAATAATTTCCTATAGTTCAGTAATGGTCTTATTATTTTCATGTATCCTAATTTGTTTAGCCATTCTCTGAGGGATGAACATCTATTTTTTTTTCAGTTGTTTGCTACCACACATACACCAGAAAATGTGACCTTGAGTATTTTGAGGTGTAGGGGATTTTTTTTTCTTTATTTGACCTCCTGCCTTACCCATGGGATCTCTGGTTTAAAGGGAGAGGGCATTTTAATCAGTTTCTTTGCCTACTTAATTCCAAGTTACTTTCCAGAATAGTTGGGTCAATTCATATCTCAGCCAATTAGTCAATCAGTAAGCATTTATTAAATATCTTATATGCACGAAGCACAGTGTTAAGCTCTGTAGATAAAAAGAAAAGCAATAGACAACTCCAGCTCTCTGAGGAGCTCACGGTCTATTAGTGGAGGCAACCTGCAGACAAATAAGTACAGATAGGCTGTGCGTGGGATAAATAGGAAAAAATCAACAAACAGAAGGTGCTAGCAGTAAGAGAGACTGGGAAAGGCTCCCCTGTAGAAGGTGGGATTTTAGCTGGGACTTGAGGAGAGCCAGAAAGCTAACTCTGATACCTTATATGTGTGTAGCATTTAATAATTGTTAAAGTGTTTTCATGTGTTATCTCATCTGTTCCTCACAAATTGCCCTGTGAAGGATGACAAGGTAGGTATTATTTTCCACATTTTATAAGTGAAACTAGAGAGAGATTGAATGAGTTGTCCAAAGTCACATAGACAGTAAGAAGTGGTAGAGCTGAAACTAGGTGGTCTTCACCCCACTATAGGTGCTTACTGTCTTAAACTTGTTCTGAATTTGCCCCTTCATTGGGGACTTTAGGTTGGCTTGACAAAAAAGCAGATTTTGGCAACTCCCATTTAGAACTGAATCAGCCAGGCCCCAAGAACCTTGATTTCCCTTCATCCCGTTCCCATGTGACTAAAAAAGAAAAAAGATTACAATCCTAAATTAATGTACTCTGAAAAGAAGCAAAAGTAAGAGCTACAGCAGTGACTTAAGGCATAAACTCTTCTTTGTTGTCGTTTTTGTTTTTGAGAGACAATCAGGATTAAGTGACTTGCCCAGGATCACACAGCTAGTAAGTGCCAAGCATCTGAAGCTGAATTTGAAAGTCTTCCCAACTCCAGGCTGGTGCTCTATCTATTGCACTACCTTGCTGCCCCTGAGGCATAAACTCTTGCAGCTTCAGATTTCTTTGAAATATTTTTAGGAAATGCCAAGTAAGTCAGAAAAATCAAAATAGCTTCCCGTTACATCTGAAGTTTACTCAGTTCCAGAGAGGCAGCACAGAATAATAGAGCACTGGACTTGGAGTCAGGAAGACCCGTGTTCAAATCCCACCTCTTACACTTACCAACTCAAGGACCATTTAACCTCTCTGGACCTCAGTTGCCTCATCTGTGAAATAAGGAGCTGGATTTGTTCTGTAAGGATCTTGCAACTCTATGTATCCAGTGAATAAAATTGTGGCTAAATGAATACTGAGATTCACTCACCTATATGTTGATCTTCTATCCTGGGAAAGGTCTTTAAACTTCCAGGCCATCAGAGAGAAAAGTGAAAGTAGAAAGGTAGCTTTTCATTTTACAGAATCTCGGTAGAGATTCTTAGAGGTCCCTCATCTCTTACCTGAATAGAACTTTTTTTTTTAATATCCTTAACAAAAAGTCACCCAGCCTCTACTTGAAAACCTTAAATGATGGAGAATTTACCACCTAATCGCGTAGGTAGGCTATTCTACTTTGGGACGGGTTTTTTGGTTTTTTGGGTGTTTTTGCTTTTTGGAGGGGGGAAGGGAGGGCAATTGGGGTTAAGTGACTTGCCCAAGGTTACATGGCTAGTAAGTGTTAAAGTGTCTGAAGTCATATTTGAACTCAGGTCCTCCTGACTCCAGGGCCAGTGCTCTCTATTCACTGCACCACCTAGCCACTCCTAGAAAGTTTTTACTTGCCTCAAGCCCTAAATCTGCCTTCCTGTAAATCCTACCCGTTTTTCTTAGTTCTGCACTCTGGGGCAAACCACAAGTCCAATCCTCTTTTAAATATTTGAAAAGTGTAACATGTATCTCTCCCCCCCAACTCCTCTACTCTCTTCTTCAAGATAGAGATCTCCCTCCACTCAAACACAAGAACAAAAACCAAAACTAAAAATGATCTTTCTATGTCCTCATTTGGATACTCACCATTATCCTGTTCACCTCATCAGTTTCCCCACAGTGTGGTGCCTCCAGCGGATTCTGTGTTTGGTTAGATTTGGTTAGATTTGGGCAGAGTGTAGTTGGGATTTTAACCTTCCCGGGAACATGGATACTGTTGCTGTTCATGCTGCCCAAGATGGCCATACAGTTGACTCACATTGACCTGGCAGTCCACGGTTATGTGTACAAACTCTAGAGACCTGAGACGTTATTTAGTTCGTTTTGTTCCTGTTACATAGGAAAGAAACTGAGGTCCTCAAGAGGTTAAATGATTTTTCCATGTTCATTCAAGGAATGTAGTAGTAGCTGGGCTTGAACCTAGAGCTTTTACTCTCAAATTTAGTTCTTTTTCTAATCTCCCTCATCCCATACCTATAGCTTCTCCATCCTTAACTTGTCCAATTGATTTCTTATACTTATGTAATCATAAACTTAATGGTTATCAGTAAAAACAAATAAGCATGCAAAGTAAGGGACAAAACTTCAACGTAGTATACTATACATTTCAAATAAAATAGAACCAAACAAATTGACAATCAGATAACAGAAAACCAAAAGTTTATTTGCTCATTGACCCTTTGGCTTTTTCTTTTTTTAAAATATGCTTGTAGTTGACATATATACCATTCTGATTTTACTGATTTACTCTGTATCACTTCGTGTCTTTATTTTCACGCATCCTTCAAAGTTAGTGCTTTATGGTATTGTAATATAATACATCCTAATTTTATTCCGCAATTCTTCAGTCATTGAACATAGGCAGTCTTCAGGGTTTTTTTCTTCTTTTATTACTACAAATAATGTAGCTCTGAATATTTTCATACAGGTAGACCCTTTTTTCTTTTCCTTGATAACTTTGGAATAAAATCCTTGGAATTACAAAGTTAAATGTTATGATCATTTTGTGACATAGATTTTTATATTGCCCTTCAAACTGTATGTATCACTCTATAAACCCCGACATTCTCCACAGCCCAACCAACATGAAATTTTCTTTTTTTGTTATTATTTTAACTGTCTATTGGGTATAACATGGTATCTTAAGGTTTTCTTGATTTGTAGTTCTCTTATCTTTAGGGAGTTTGATATCATTTTGTGTAGTTATTAGTAATTATGTTTACTTCTTCAAAAATTGTCTGTTCATTTCTCCTAGAGAATGTTTGTTCCTCTTGTCATTTCTTTACAGACCAATACCTCTGATCTATTTACTGTGAATATTTTCCCAAATCTATTCATTATTTTAGAAATCATGGATTTAGAACTTAAAGAGACCTTAGAGGATATCTAGTGTAAAGCTCCCATTTTATTGGTGAGGATACTAAGTTTGAGAAGGGTTAAAGGTGACTTGTGTAATGTCCACCAGTTGAGCTAGGATCCAGACATGCCTATTTCTGCTTTTGTTGTGCTGAATACCTTTCTCTTTTTATTTTATTTATTTTTTATAAATAAGGGAGACATAAGATTTATTTATTTTTTTATTTTTTTGCTATGTTTTGGAAGGGGAAGGCAGGGTAAGTGGGGTTAAGTGATTTGCCCAGGGTCATGTGGCTAGCAAGTGTGAAATGTCTGGGGCTGGATTTGAACTCAAGTCCTCCTGACTTAGGGTCAGTGCTCTACTCATTGTGCCAGCTAGCCACCGCACCTTTCTCTTTTTACAAGCAAATTTAGTGCTTGTGTCTCCAATAACCTCAACCATTTTTTAAAATTAGAATATCCTTTTTGGTAAATTGAGTCAAATTGCTTATTTCTTTTTCTTCTAATTTTTTTTAACCAATAGAATATAGCTCCATGAAATACAAGCTCTAGTTTTTCCCCAGAAGAATATAAGCTCCCAACAGTGCCTCACATATAATCTACTGGCACCTATTATGTTGGGTACCATTGATCCAGTTAGAATTTATTATAGTGTAAAATGGCTCTATACTCACTGTTTGTCATGGAATTTTAGAGTTTTCTAAACTGAGTTCTATTTCATGCCACTGAGTTTTTAAACCCAGGTTCTAAGACTTTATATTTGACACTTTGGTGAATCTGTGATTTCATCAGTGTGATACTCCCTCCATTGATACATATTGCAACCATTCTACACTTTTTTTATTCTGAGGTTCTTGTCTGTATCTTCCTATAAATTCTTCATAGAGTGAGCACTCATGCAAAGTGCAGTAACCCCTACTTCTTGGGCTTTTAACTGTCCTATCTAGGTAGTACTTGGCTGTCTTTTGTCTCTCATTTGTCTCTCTTGTCTTTCATAAGTCACAGGATCAGTTCTTTTTCCTGCCATATGCATCCTTAAAAAATGTCTTAATTTCCTACTTAGTAGGAACAAACTACCATTGGTAATATGGATTCAACTTAAACTTATCATGCTTCTTTCTCTTGTCCTTTTTGTAATTCTACTTCTTCAGAGATCAAGATAAGCCATAATTCACAGTAAAATAACACCAAGAGGACATTGGTGCTAAAAAAAAGATGGACCTCTGTTGCAGGGAGCAGTTTGTAATCATTGGAAGCCTGATGCAGTGCCCAGATGTGGTGCTGTAACAAAGAGGTATATGTGCCTGAAAAAAAACCCAAGGCTGAAAACTCCCTAGGGCAGCTGAACCAGACTAAAATGTAATTGGGAAATGTTTAACAAAATAAATAAAAATACAGTACAATGTGGATAATGTTAATTTGTGGTTTTCTGTGTCAGTAGGCAGCTAGTGGGGATCTGTTTCTGTTTGAGTCTAAGGCAGCTGGTGTATCATGAGAAAGTTTAGGTCCTGGCTCTAGATTTTTGGAGGACAACCAGCAGATGAGAAATGGGACAGATTTACTGATGTTTTTATAGTGATCTGTTTTCTTTGGTGACAACAATGGAATTACCATATTTGGACTCTGCTACCTCATTACCTCACCTACCAAGTCAGGGAATAACTGTCATACTTAAGCAGATGAAGAGCAGCTGGACCTGACTAAATACATTCAGAAGAAATTCATTTGGGAAGTGATTCAGTGTTAAAGAATCAATTTTCCAGGCTATCTTAGAGGAGAAAATTCTAAGAGAATAAGAAGGATCATGGTCTCTCTATCCCATCTCTCCCTGCTCAGACTGCTAGAAGGTATTTAAAGCTACTGGATTTTTTTGCCTTCTTAGTTATCATTTAATTAGTGCTTTTTACTAATGAGGAAACTGAAGCAGATGGAGGCTAAGTGACTTCACAGGGCCACACAGCCAATAAGTGTGTGGGATCTGAATTTAGGTCTACCCAGCTCCAGGTGCAGGGCTCTCTCCATTGTACAGAACAGCTGTCTCTTTTTTTGTACATCTTAATATAATTAATCTTTGTGCATTAAAAAGGGGGAAAAAAGAATAGGCAGGCTTTGGGAGGAAATATTTTTGTATCCGACTACATCTTTACAATCATTTAATTGAGTCATAGTCAGTAGTGCTATAGTGGATACAGCCGTAGGCCTAGTGAATTTATTGCTTTTTTAAAGAAGAATTTAACTTGGTAATAAAAAGGAAATGTGTCATATACACTAAAATATTTGCAGTAGCAAAGATATGGAATCAAATTAAATGCTTGTTGATTATGAAATGGCTAAAGAAAATGTGGGACCTTAATGTGACTGAAACAAATTGTTATACATTAATGGGATGGAATATTACAGTGGTGTAAGAAATGAGAGCTAAGATTTGTATAACATTTACTATGTGCCAGGCATTGTGCTAAGCATTTTATAGTTATTACTTCATTCGATCCTCACAACAGCCCTACATAGGGGTGGCTAGGTGGTGCAGCGAATAGAGCACTGGCCCTGGAATCAGGAGGACCTGAGTTCAAATCCAGCCGTAGACACTTAATAAGAGGTGCTGTTATTATCCCCATTTTACAGTTAAAGAAACTGAGACAGAGGTCACATGACTTGCCCAGGTTCACACAGATATTAAGTTCCTGAATTTGGATTTGAACTCAGGTCAGATCTTTTAGACTCCGGTACCAGCACTCAAGCTCTATGTGGCTTTCCTAAATAATGAATATGACTATGGAGAAACTTGGGAAGACATGAACTGATGCGAAGTAAAGTAAACAGAACCAGGAAAACTAATTACTACAATGTCTAATGAAGAGAACAGTACAAAAAATTAAAGCTGAGTGCTGTGAAATCCCAACCTGGGCCTCAGAGAAAAGATGAGATGTTCCCTCTCCTCCTCCTATCCTTCCTCTCCCCCTTTGAAGAGTCAAGGGACCTGTGTGTGGAAGAATAAATGCCTAGAACGTCACACTTTTCAATGTTTTTGTTGTTAGTTTTTCTGATTTTATCTTTTTTCTCATTCTTTGTTATGAAGGATAGCTTTCTGGGAGGAGGAGAGATAGACATACCATGGGAAATGTAGGTGGTGCAAGAACTAAAGAAGTTTGTATAATATTCAAAAGAATTTAATTCAGTTCAGCAGCCAATTAATCCTTGGATATCTGTATTTATCAATTCCTTGGAATATGTTTCACTCTGGAGAATTTCTTTTCTTGCAATTTTCTGTTAAAATTTGAATCCATGATTTAAGAAAGTTTAAAACTTTAAAAAGTTTTAAACCAGATGGTTAGACTACTGAGTCACCAGAAAATGATACTGACTGCTATTTTATGCTGATTAAACAAAGACCCCAGGGTCCTAGTTAACTAATTTATAGTCCTTAAAGGGGAGCCTCAATTAGTAATGAACTATTTTTAAATAATTATAATAACAACAGCTAATATTTGTATCTCCAGTATCCTTAGTAACAAAACCAAGATTTATTTGTAACAAGTGTGTGCATAATTTGTTATATTGAATATTGTTATGTTATAAAAATATCAGAACTGTAGTCATAATCAGTAATTCCAGGATCTCCAAGTTCTTGGATTCTTAAGATCATACCATTAGAAAGGTTGAACTGAAAGAGTACTTCTTATTGTGTTGCTGTTCAGTTATTTCAGTCTTGTTTGACTTCTCATGACCACATTCCTTGGCAGAGATACTAGAGTGGTTTGCAGTTTCCTTCTCTAGCTCATTTTAGAGATGTGGAAACTGAGGCAAACAAAGTTAAGTGACTTGCCCAGGGTTGCACAGCTAGTAAGTGTTTGAAGCCTGATTTGAACTCCAGAAGATGAGTCTCACTGACTCTAGGTCTATCCTCTATCCATTGCACCACCCAGCTGTCTGAAAGGGACCATAGAGGTCATCTTTTTCAACCATTTCATTTGATCTATTTCTCTGGGATTATGTGCCCCGGGTCACATAGGTAAACGTGTGGCAGAGCCAGGATTCCAATCGAGGCTTTCTGGCTCCCAGTACAATACTTTCCACTCACTTTACTCCCATTTCTTTAAAGGAGAAAGAGATTTCTTTTTAATTTGTTTATTGTGTTACCGTATGAATAATAAGTTCTGTTACTTAAATTGAAGAAAAGAGGGATCTAAAAACTCATTGAGGTCTCTGCCTTCAGAAAAAAAGGGGGTCATAAAATGCAACTACTACTCAGTTGCAAAGAAGCAAAAAAGTTCATTTTGGAACAACCACCAATAAAAAATCCCTTTAAATTAAAAACACAGACAAATTAGAGAAAATAGCCTTGCAGTTAACCAATATTTTTTTAATCATAAGAATAACAACTGACATTTATTTAGATTATGAGATGCTTCATAGATATCTTCATTTGATCATCACAAAGACCCTGTGAAGCATAAGGGACAGATATTGTCCCCATTTTACAGATGAGAAAATCAAGGCTTAGGTTAAGTTCCTGACTGAGGTCACTTAGCTAATAAGTGGAAGTTCTGGGAGATGAACCTAGGTCTCTGTCTTAAGTCCAGTATTCTTTCTATTTTATCAGTTTGCCTCAATAAATTATTTTGTGAGCTGGACAATAAGGAGAATTAGGATCCTTTTTTTTTTAATGCCATACTAACATCTGGTTCTGTATTATTTCCTTTATTCATTTTTGGCATATAACTCCTTTTTTTGGAGATTTGGGAGGTTGTGGGGATCAGAGAAAATGTTTAGTCCATCATCTTGTTGCTCACATGACCCACCATTTCCTTTATTTCAAAGTTTAAGTGATTAGGTAGTTTTTGCAGTCTTCTCAAATTAAAAATATAACCAATGTTACTCGTTCCCATTTCTATGGATGTCATGAAGACAGATGTTGTTTCAGCAATTCTCTTTTGGGTACATTAGTGTAATATATTTCCAATTCCAGCTCCAGTGTTCATCTCTTAGCAGCACATCCACAAGCAAATTGCAACTTCTCTGGCCTTTAGTTTCCTCCTGTGTTTGGTTAGATCAAATGATTTCTGTGGTCCTGTCCAGCTCTGATGGTCCAAGATTCCATGAGTCTCTTAAAATTGGAAAAACTTTGGGAAAAGGTTATATAATTGGTGTTTTTCTAAGGAGAGTCAAAGTATTAAAAGAGCCATTTCTTAGAATAAAGAAGAACTGATGTTTGCAGAGTGGATGGAGTGAGGTGATTAGTAGAGCCAGGGCAGGAAAGAAGGGAAAGTGGAGTAGATAGATACTGAACAGTGTTTATTGGCAAGAAGAAACAAATAAAGCCTACAAAACAAACCAATAAACTCTAAATGAAATTGTAATAAAATATCAGTGGATCACAAGCTTTGATAGGTCCTACCTAGGGGACAGTTGATGTACTATACAGAATGTCCCAAAAGTCTTAGCATGGTTTGCGAATACTTGAACTTTAATAGGTTAAAACTGGGCTGAGATTTTTGGGGTGCCTCATATAAATGTTTGGGGTCTGAGGACCAGCTTATTTTTTAGAAGTTCATCACTGATTTAATCTCAGGGTGATAAAACTTTTGACCACATTAATTCTTGTCATCTACTGGTGAGTACCCGCACCAATAAAATCACAGTCTAACACTGTGAAATACAATTGAAATATTAAGTGTCACAGTGGTACTTTTTCTGTCTTTGATAAATATATTTAGAATAAGCCAAGTTTTAACTGTATTCCATTTAGTTTGCGTATTATATTTTAATGGCCTACAAGACGGCTAAAGAACATAACTGAGTCAAGAAGACCTGGATTAGTTAGAATACTGCCTCAGACAGTGTGACCCTGGGTAAAGGACTTAACCTCAGTACCCTCTGCCCTTGAAGCTCCTGGTGTGGAGTTCAAGTTAGCCTCTCCTCATTCCCCACCACCTGCACTGCTGAACTAATTCATCATGCCTTTGTGGTAGGGGTAAGGACCCTCTTTCCCCCTTTTCCTGCTTTTTTTTTTTTGCTTCCTTTTGTATGTTGTTTTCTTCTATTAGCTTGTAAGCTTCTTGTCTTTTGCCTTTCTTTGTATCCCAAGCAGTTAGCACAATGCTTGACCCATAGGCACTTAAATGTTTATTGACTAACTGATTCAGTCTCATTTTCCTCATTTGTAGAGGTGGTATATTAATAGCACCCACCATACTGGGTGGTTATGAAGAGGATCAAATGAAATGATGTATGGAAAGCACTTTGCAAATTTTAATGTGGAGGTGGCTAGGTGGTGCAGTGAATAGAGCACCAGCCCTGGAGTGAGGAGGACCTGAGTTCAAATGCAGCCTCAGATACTTAACACAAAAACTAGCCGTGTGACCTTGGGCAAGTCACTTAACCCCAATTGCCCTACCTCCCTCCACTTCAAAAAGCAAAAAAAAGAACTGTTTATTTGTTGTTGCGTATTTTAGTAACTTCAAAAACACTGATTTTCGTGAAATAGAATTTTTTTTTAAATAGTGTAAGATTATGTTTTTAAGCAAATAACATTTTGTTTTCATTATCTTTTTCAGATATAGATCTGCAAAATGAGGACTCTAGTAATGTTTAGGTTCTCTATAGGAACTATGAAGATGGAAGAAAAAAGTTAAAAGGAAATTGTTTTGAAAGTATGTTTACAACGAACTGATACTGTTGACAATAGGTTAGGGATTTTTTTGTTTTTTTGTTTTTTTAGAATAAAATACTTTAAGAAGATTGTATTTATGTTTAAAAGGAAACTGGACTAACAATGAGGCCAAAGACTTTTCCTGCTACAACTTATTCTGGAAACAGCAGACAGAGATTGCAAGAGATTCGTGAAGGGTTAAAACAGCCTTCCAAGTCCTCCGGCCAAGGGCTACCTGTTGGAGCAGGCAGTGACACCTCCTTGGACACCAAAATCTTGGTAGTAAAAGATGCAGCAAGGCAGCAGCAGATGAAACCTACTCCAAAGTTTGGACCTTATCAGAAAGCTTTGAGGGAGATCAGATACTCTTTGCTACCTTTCGCCAATGAATCAAGCACAGTGGATGTAAACCGGCAGATGTTACAGGAGTTGGTCAAAGTAGGATGTGATCAGGTAGGTGTATGGATTCCCTTTTGATCTTTGGGTTGTATCAAATAGTAATGCATTGGAGGTGAAGTGAAGACCTTGTTTTAGCAGGTGTTGGTGTATTCTGAGATCTAGATTGGTCATTCATTACAGAAAACATTTCTGGGCTCTATAGTTGTACCTGTTAATTAGTCATACAGTTGTCTTCTTTCTATGAAAGCATGTCCTCTTTAAGCAGCATCTGGAAGGTTCTATTATCTTTTCTGTACTTGAGAAGTCAGGAAGAAAGACTTCGGCATTTAACTTACATCACGGCTTAATTTAGCTTTAAGTTAATAGATTTTCTACTCACGTATGCTGATTTGGTGTTCATATCCTTTCTCTGTGTACTTTTCCTTCATTTCCTTGTAATGGGAGATGTAGGTCACTTCCTATGGGTGGATGGGAAGGAATAGAAGAAAGAGGGGATAAAAGTCAAGCAACCTGTAGACATGTGCTTCCATGTACATCCATAAAATACGCTCAATACATTTATGTACTTTTTTTTAAAATTTCATATGACTGTAAGGTGGCCACTAAGAAAATTCTTAATTTTGAGAGGCAAGTAGGTCCAAAGTAAAACTAGATGCTATTTTATAGGTCCTCATTAATAAAAATATTATTTCCTTGTGAATGGCTTCTGAAAGTCATTGTTGTACCATCTGTTATCCTAGTCATGGCTGCTCTTTCAGGACTAGAACAAGCTGGGTGCTTTTGCTAACAGAGTGCCTTGAAAAATGAGATTTCACTTTTCAGAACAAGTGAGGAGTTTTTTAAGTGTTTTAGTTTTTTCAGAAAATCTAAGAATGGAAGTAGAGGAAGTAAAGTGAATAATCATGACATTTCATACATAACTGTTAAAGATAGAGATCATTACTGTATTCAGATTCTTAGAACACAATAGGTATTGAATGACTTAGCTTGGGCCAGAACTGTTGATTTCATTGGCATAGGAAATCTCCAATTAAGAAGTCAATGCAGACAGCTGCACCTCCTCAGCAACTGATTTTTTCAGAGTCGTTTGGGGTTGGTGAAACGATAGGTGGCATTCCTCACATCACACAGGTAGGACTTGAATCCAGATCTTCCTGACTTGGAGTCAGGATCTCTCTGTTAGCTGCACTGTCTTTCTTGGTTACAGAATTTTAATTTTACTGGGTTTTGTAGTGTGTTTGTGAAACCGTGCCTGCTTTTTCAGTGCCTCCTTCGTTAAGATGCTGAGGCTGTGCACAGGACCAAGTGTTTTATGGCACGCATTGTTGTATAGAAAGTGTTTTACAAAGCATGAAATCATAAATAATGTGGTGCAGAGGGTTTCTAGAAGTGTAAAATGACAGCAGAATGCATGACCTTGCTCACTGCAAAAATATGAAGCTAAATATGCTGCCAAATGTTATTCCCTGACAAAGCTTGATGGGTTTGAAAGTACAGAGGGAGCAATCTTGGAGAAACATCAGAGTGAGATCATGGAGAGACTTACAGGTCAGCAGCAGAGTTTAAAATCTGTCCCTGTAAATCACTTGCAAACAAAAGAGGTAATTAGAGATGGCATATTGGGTGCAGTTGTGTTTCAGCTGTGATAAAAAGAAGCAAGTGAAGCATGTGATCCAAAACACAGGTGGAATCCCACTGTATCAAAATCCATTAGTGATAATTGCCTTACAAAATATAATGTAGAGGATCCCATTTTTCTGTTTCCACTGGGTGAGATCCCAATGCATTCAAATTAATTAGGGTGGGCACTCCAGTAAAGTTCTAACCAACAAAAGTACACTTATTTTAATTGAAAGTAGAAAGGAACCTGTTTACCATACTGCCTCTGAAAAATTAAATCCAAAGTCAATTTATTGTATGGCGTTGTTTTGTAACTCCAAACAGCTGTACCTCCACCCACCTCAGCCATCCTAGCAAAATTTGACTGTGTCTGGATGTGGAGAGAACCTATCTTTATCTTAAAAGGTTTTTAAAAAGCATCCTGGGAAGAAAGATATTATATAAACCCAAACAATGAGACAAAGTGATTGAACACCTCTAGTTTTTGTCTCCTTCTGCTGAGTAGAGCTGGGTATCATTGTAATTCAAATAGGACACTTAAAAGAGAACCCAATTGTAACTGCACATGTCTTCCATCTCCTCTTCCCCCTCCTCTCTTCCATCTGCTTGAGCCTTATTCTCTTTTTTCATCATGATGGGAAAGAATTTAGACTCTTTTCCCATAATCTAGTAGGCAGAGAGTTTCATTTTGATTGGTCTCTGTTGAAGATTGTACCAAAATGTTGCTTTTGCCATTTTATTTCAACTAAGTTTAATTCAAAATGCATCACTCCTCTACCAGTTGTGTTTATTTTTCCTTGAAATAAGGGAAGACTTGAGTCCTCCTCTGTGCTTTTCCTCCTGCCCTTATATATTCTGTATAATGAGTCTGTGAATTAAACTTGATAGTCCAGTTACTAAGGTACTATATAAATACTTTAAAGGAAAAAAATTACCCTTGTGCCAGTAATTTTATTCCTTGAAGAAAGCTTTCCTTCTGATGCAAAGTTTGATGTTTTTTCAAGGAATTGGAAAGATAAATTTTCTGGTGTGAGTGTAATACATTTCCAAGTATCAGTTTGATTATCTTTTATTGGCCTGTAATGAAGGTTTTGGTCTTAGCTTTAGCTTATCTCCTTATTTTTCATTTCGTTCCAGGATTCTTGCATGTTTTTTTTTTCTTTGTCACAGATTAATTTTTTTTAAAGAATGAAATAAGGCTTTGAGTCTTTTCATTTTCCTTTTGGCAGTCTTTCAAGAACCACTAATTTGATTATACAGAAATTGTAGTATGAAGAATGTTCACATTTTTCTGGAACTAATACTTTTATAATTCATTTACCAGCTAGTTACATTACAAATTGCATGTTACAGATTGCAAGTTCAGCATGTACTATTTAACATGGAGCTTTTTGGTCAGGCTAGTAGATTGAAAATGAAGTGCTTCTTGAAGAGAAGTGACTTATGCAGAACCAGGGAAGTTAAGATGGTTTGTTTGTTAAGAAAGGGGAAGGAGTTCTTTGCATTGCCTAACCTAATAGGAAAGAAAAATTATCTTTCTTAAACCTAGAGAGTGCCAAAAAATGGAAAACTAGGGTTAAAGAGAGTTCCCAATGATTCCATTGTCTCATTCTGTATATCATTATCAAGAAATATCAAAATGAAAAAGAACAGAAGCCAAATATATCAGTAATGGAAATTATTCATCCAAGTGTCCTATAACCATTAGACTCAGTTCTCCCTTTTTATACATTCTGCCTCCAAGACTTGTTAATAATGTGGGAAGTTAAACAAATAAGGAATTGTAATAAACTTGTAGTCATTGGCTCAGCTGGGTTTGGGATTTTTTGCATTTTTTAGAGGAGGGGTGGTTTATCTGCAATCAGTTGACCAAGAGTCTATGGATAGATATTAGAGGTTCTATGAACTTGGGGAAAAAGGAAATCTTTATTTTCACTAACTTCCAACTGAAACCTAGCATTTCTTTCAGTTATTTAAAAATATTTCAGGTACTTTTAGAAGTGCTTTATATCCATTGCCCTATTTGATTCTAATAGCAACCACGTGAAAGAGGTATTACATAGATTTCATTTAAAAAATAAAAACACATTTCTAATAAGGCTTCTCCAGGCTGCCAAATGGGTCAGTGACACAAAAAACGATTAATAACTCCTGACCTAAAATAACTCTGCCTCTAGGTCCCAAATAATCCCTCTGTCCTTCAAAGACCCAGACTCAGAAGTGAATGGAAGTTCAGTACTCCAGGCAGAATCACTTCTGCCCTTGGTAATGATGACAGCAGCAACCAGGAAACCCAAAAGTATGCATGGTACCTTTGCACTTCCATGACTTTTATTCTCAATCCCAGACTTTGTACTTCCCTTCCAAAGCACGCCTGCTGTGTACAGATGACCTGTACCTGTCAGGCTACCAGTTTAGGAGATAATGTGGTTGCCATGGTATTATTACTGTGAGAGTCAGTCTTTCAATGAATGAGGAGAGTCCCACACCAATCAGCCTACCATTAAGTGATGAAATCAAATGAACATAATAATTATATATTTCTTAGTTCTGAGAGGCAAATTTAATATTCTTAGACTCATTCATTTTTAGCATTCTTTCTCTCAGAAGAAACAGAAACGTATAGTAGAGCACCAGATTTGGAGTAAGGAGAGATTTGGGCTCAAATTCAGCCACAGCCACTTAACTAGCAGTGGGACTGCAGCCAAGTATCTGAACCCTATTTCTCCATCTGAAAAATGGAAAGAATAATAACAATTGTATTTAACAGGGTTGTTGTGAGGATCAGATGAGATAATGACATGATTTGGGCAAAAGATTATATTTGCATTTGGAGTTAGAGGACTGAGTTCAGATTTCAACTTGCCTCTTACTGTCCAGTTGATCTAATTACTTAACCTCCATTTCATCTGTAAGATAAGGAGGCAAAATAGACATTCCCTAAGGTCCCTTCTTGCTCTAAGCTTGTGATTCTATATTAAATGCTCTTAAAGAGGTATGTAAATGTTTATTATTTTGTGAGGTTTCATTTATTACTGTTCTTAGGTATTTTTCAATTCTTAGTTATGTTGTCTGTTATATATATAGTTGTAAATAGTTATAAATTTATGAATCTATAGTTGCATATGTTTGAACCTCATGATACTCCAATGAAAGCTAGGTACTATTATTATCCCAGTTTTTTAGATGAGAAAACAGACTGAGAGAGTTCCGGTGACTTGGTCAGAAGCATAGACCAGTAAGGGTTGGACGCCAACTGCACATTCAGGTCTAGTTCAGCACTCTATCCACTATATCACCTAGCTGTCTCAATAAAATATTGAAAAGTAGAAAAAATAGTTCTCTTAAATTTATACAGAATCGCTATTCCTTTGTGTATCAGTAATAAGATCTCATCCTAAAGTTATTTCTTTTTTTTTATTTTTTAAATTTATTTTTAGTTTTTAGCATTTCCCAAAAACTTTGAGTTACAGATTTGCTTCCCACCTCTTCCCTACCTCCCACCCCAAAATGGCAGTTATTTCATTTCATTAAAGATATTTTACATTAATGAATTCAAAAGAGTTCAAGTGATAATGAATGTTATCTCTGTGCTTCTTCAAAAAGAAGAGATCTTTGTGTCATTGAAACCTCAAGACTACTCTGAGTCACCAGATTTGAGGGAAGAAGAAAACACCGAAATTGGGATTTTCACTAATGAAACAGGAAGTTGTATTACAGTGGTGTTTGGGTGTAGCTATTCTTCCCTCTCCCCCTTTTAGGTTTTCTAGTTGAATCTGGTCTTAATTACAAATTGCATACATTATGTGACCAGGATATGGAATTACTTTGACCTGGGACAGGCAAATTATACCTTTATGTGCTATCTTCTTAACTGTGCCTGCGGGTGGGTGGGTGATGCTTCTTGATACCTTTTATTAATAAAGAAGATAAAAACTGTACTTGTTTTGCGGGTATTCTTTAGCAGAGGGTGTAATTTCATTTTTAGGATGCTTGTGAGAAGCTGTGTAATATCAGGGAAAGAACATTCATCTGAGAGTCAAAGAACCTAGTTTCAAGTTTTGTTTCTCATACACCAGTCACTGCTTCCTGGCACCTACAGTTAAAGACAAAACCAATACCAGTACCTGTCCACAAAGAGCTTACTTTCAGTTCACACTATAGTACACCCAGGGGTGTGCTGGAGCCAGCTTGAACCTTGGCAGAGCTGATTGTTAAATTTTTAGTGTGAGCATTTACACCTCAGAGATCAGCAGACCCTACACATCAAAGCTTGATATATTGTTTTGTTGATTAAGCTTAAAAGCGAGCCTTACTATACGTTGCCACCACCCTCACCCCATCGAAAAGCTGGTCGTTCAGCATTTACCAACGCTACATTATTGTGTGTGCTTTGTCTCCCCTTTTAGACTGTGAAGGCATCGAGGGTCAAAATTGGTTTTGCCTTGCTTTGTATCTCCAGTACTTTGCATAGTAACTGCCATATACATAGCAAGTACTTAGGAAATGCTTATTAACATTCCAGATGAACTTATGTTCATGCATAAGACAGGATAAATACACAGTGATGGGGGCAGGGCACTAACAACTTGGGATATTCAAAAAAAGGAACTTCGGCGGAAGAGAGGGGGAGCCAGCGGCTCCAAGAGGTAGAGGAAGGGAAGAGCATTCCAGATGGGGCTGGGGGGTGGAGGGAGAGGAGTGGGGAGGCAATGGGAAGAGAGACAGTCTGTGAATGGGCAGTCAGATAACCTTGCTGGCCTTCATTGTCTACAAAACCAAGGGTCTGGATTTGATGGTTTCTACCGTCTCTAAAAGTCTGTTATTCTACAATTTCCTGACACTGTGTCTGGTAGCTTTTGCAGAGGTGTACTAACTAAGACTAATTAGTCAAGAAGGAAGTCTTGTTAAGGATCTTAATTAAAGAGATCTCTTTGCCATCCTCTCTCTTCTCTTAGAGGCCTGTTTTCTGTGACTCATAGAATTATGAGTTAGAAGAAACCTGCATTCCAGCGTGAATTAGTCATATAGATTACTATTCGTTGCAGTTCTACTTTCTCAGTATAAATCATAAGGATAGTTATTGTCTCAATTCAACATCCTACTGGGTTTGCCAAAATAAAGTTTTCAGTGGTATATTTAACATAACATCCTATCATTCATTTCCATTCATCTTGAGTACCCCACTATATACTTGGCTATGAATTCAGTTTAAAAGTCTCAGGGCTTTTGTTCGATTTCCCAAGACTTCTCAATTGATTAGAGAGGCTGATAATGGTGTCTTAACAAAGTGCCCCTTTAGTGAATGAGTGTTATTCTTCTGGTCTCTAGTTTGGTTTTGGACTCTTTTATGTTTCCTCTGTTATATATAGCACTCACACTTCTGGGTGGTAAAGATTAAAACCTAGGGAGAAAAAGACATTAGAACTTCCTTTTGAAGGGATTATGATGTTTTAAATTAGCTTTTAAAAATAGTCATTTACCAACTTCTCTTTAATTCAGTTACTAGATGGCCCCCTAAGCTACTTCCACGCTCCAGATCTATGATGCCACGTTCATAGTTCTCTAATTTAGCATAACATTAATTCACCACGTAGACTTTTCTATTAAGTACAAGTTGATCCAGTGCAACAAATGTGTATTAAAAGCAACTACTGTGTACAAGATGCTGACTAGGTACAGGCAATAAAAAATGAGAAATTAAATGAGACTATTTCTGTCTTTAAAAGTACCTCATTGCCATTGAATTTTGTTAAAATTAAATACAGTTCTCTACTGCCTTGTAATTTTATGCAAAACGCCTTCTTTATTCTCTTGTAGGATATTTATTAATATGTTTTTCTGCTAGAGTTCTTTTGTGGGGGGGGAGGGGTGTAGCAGAATTCCTTTTCCTTTTGTCCATTGTATTCTTTCCCTTCTTTCCCCTCCTCCAACAACCAGTATTGTGTTTTGTACATAGTAAATGCTATACAGACATGGATTTGAGTTACCAGTTTTCTATTAATATAATTGTGGCCTAAATCATAGAACTGTCCCAAGTTCTTGAGGGTGATGTATAGTGGGTAAAGTGTTGGAGCTTGGGAAAATTGGCATGGCTACTTTAAAAAATTCTTTTGAATAGTATCATTTTCCTCTTATGCAACTTCATTTCTGTTCCTCCTGTCCTGTAGAACTGCAAGTGTGGTATGTATTATTCTCTTAGTGGTTTTGATTTATCATTTGGAGAGTTAGGATATTAGAAAAAGAATTAGTCATGTGATAAGAATAAAGGTTGCTTTATCCAGAAGTGTGCTTTCTCAGTCAATAAGTATGCTATATGAATTTTAAAACAACCTCATTTATGTTCTAAAAGCTTTTATTCAGGCGGAGGAAAAAACCTTCTTATTCATTATAGAGCTATTCATACTTGGCATCTACTAGACCAAGAGATGTGAGAGAACATACTGGAATGAACTGAGCTAGGTGGGAATCTTTAACCACAAATTACTTTGGAGAAGCTTGAAGGACACTTACGGAGGAAGTGTGTATTTGTCTCCCCTCCCAATCCTACCCTTTTACTAAGGTAATTAGTCAGTTAATAATGAAGCCATCCCCAGAGAAGATTTCAGATTTAATGGTTTTACTAAAATATCCTTTATCTTTTAGTCATTGCAGATTAGAAACTTTCAAGTAGGGGTTCTCACCTTACTGGTAGATCTTGATTTCCCATAAATTAGCCACCTTTTCTTTAAGACTTCATTGTCACCCTGGCTTGTACTATCCATTTTGGGAAATGAAAAAGAATTAATTTTGTCTTACAAAAAGTCGGCCTTCATCTCATTTTTAACTCTTCCCTCTCTTTTATCCAAAAAGAAGAAAAAAAGAAAATCAGTATAACCAGTCAACAGATTAAAAAAAAATCTAACATTATATGCGGTGAACTATTTGTATATAACGCATAATTCTTTGGGGCCAAAATTACTCTTTATAGTTTAGCAAGTTTCATTTTCAGTTGTTTTGTGTATATATTATTTTCATGGCTCTTCTTACTTCACTTGGCATGATCTCATGACAATACTCTTACTTTCTCTGTTTTCATTATGTTCATTATTTCTAATGGCAAGTAATATTCCATAACATTAATGCATCACAACTTGTTTGGCCATTCCTCAATTGATGGACATCTATGTTGTTTCCAGTTCTTTGCTACCACAAAAAAATCCTATTATAAATATTTTGATGGACTGTATATGGAGGCTTTCTTTTTTGGCAGTAACCTTTGGTGTATATGCCTAGCTGTAGAGTCTGTGTCAAGGGGTATAGACATTTTAGCTACTTTTTTTGCATAATTAATTTTTTTTAATAACCGGTATTGATAAGAAAGTTTTTAGACTTGCAAAGAACTCTACAAATATCTACAAATTTTATCTTCACAACAACCCTGGGAAAAGTAGTTGTTATTAATATCCCCATTTTATAGATGAAGAACTAAGGCAGACGGACCATGACAAATGAAGGCTAGATTGTAATTCAGATCTTTGGATTCCATATCCTCTTGACTCCAGATCTGTTTTCCAGAACTGTTATATTAACTTACCCCTCCACAGACAGTTCATTAGGTGTACTTGTCTTTCAACAAGCTTTTTAACTGTGGAACATTCTGTCATATGTTTGTTTATAGTTCGCAGTTCTCTTTTTGAAAACTGTTCTTACCTTCTCACCACTTATCATCTGGGAATGGCTTTTGGTTTTCTATATTTGTTGGTTACCTATATATTCTTGGGTAACAAACCCTTATCATAAATTTGATATAATTTTTCCCCAGTTGGCTTCCTCCTTTCTTTTCTTAGATGCACTGATTTTGTTTGTGCAAAAGATTTTAACAGTTTCATGTAATCCGAATTATTTATTTTATCTTTTGTAATTACCTATATCCCTTTTTTGGTTGAGAATCCATACCATCCCCATAGTCTATAGCTTGATTGTCAGGGCTTCTTGGGATCTCTGTGATGGCCTCCCATCTCTCCTAAAGTCAGCACAGGTTACCTAGGATACCTGCAGTACTGTGTTCCAAAGTCTCCTTAAAATACCCATTTTTCCTGAGATACTCCATCTCCTTGTTCATCCTGAATTCCAGAAGTCTTGGGTAAAGAGTGCTCTTATTAAAGACTTAGGTCATTAATGCATACGGTCATGCCCAGCTGGTGTTTCATGAGTGCAAATTCCAAATTCATCAGTCCTGTGGGAAAACAAATGAAAGTTTTAAAATTAAAGTTTTTCAGGCCAGAAGCATCTATCAGGTTTCAGTCTGTGTAAGGAGACACTAGGTGTCTCTCCTTCTCCAGTTGTCTTTCCTTTCACCTTTCTAGCTATCCTTGATTTTTTTTTGAAGACTTGGCCCACTCTTGTTACTATAGAGTAGAATTGCTTGGAAAGAGACCCGGGAATGATGAGGGACTGACATTCACCTCACACCTTTAAACATTACATGCGAATAAATGTGAAAGGTGATGATAAGGCAGACTCAGATCAGCAAGAAGATGGATGGTCATTTCTTTTGCTGGTACAGAAACTGGGGGTGCAGTCCTGGCAGTCAGCTTCAGGTGGAAGGTCTTGATTTCTATAGGTTAAAAGGGGAAAATTTAAATGCTTGGCTCCCCCCCTCTCGTTGCCATTCACTCTTAAAACTGGTCACTGTAAGGGGCAGCTAGTTTGCACAGTGAACTGACCCTGGAGTCAGGAGGATCTGAGTTCAAGTCCAGCCCCAGGACACTTAACTAGCTAGCTGTATGACCTTGGGCAAGTCATTTAACCTCAATTGTTCCACCTTCCCCCCTCCAAAAAAAAATCTGGTCACTATAGGTAACTGATATTGCATATCACCTTTAAAGGGAAATGCTTTAAGAAACTTATAATGGTGTGGCTTTGAATATTCTTGTCAGTTTGTTATTTCCACTGCTTTCAAAGTGACATGTTGATTACATCTGTGTTTAGATCCTTGTAAAGAACAGACTGTCATATCAGCTCTATATGACTGTTGATCTTTAAACACTAACAAATGGGCATTTATTGAGTACCACCTGTGTGCCAAGCATTGTACTGGGAACTGACAATCCAGAGACAAAACCAAACTAGTCTGTACCCTCAAGGAGGGGGAAACATATAAAGGGATACTGTCAATAAACACTTAATAAACACCTACTGTTTGCCAGGTACTGTGATAAGTGCTAAGGACACACAAAAAAGAAGCAAAAGAGTCTTTGTCCTCAAGGCACTCACAATTTAATATTAGCTAGCATTTAGATAGATAGATAGATAGATAGATAGATAGATAGATAGATAGATAGATAGATAGATAGATAGATCCTGCAATGTGTTGGGTACCATATTAGGTGCTTTACAAGTATTATCTCATTTGATCCTCACAACCACTATTATTATTATCCCCTTTTTATAGATGGGGAAACTGAGGAAAACAGGGTAAGTAATTTGCACCAGGTCATGTGGCTGGATTTGGACTCAGATCTTTTTTATTCCAATTCTAGCATTTTTTTCCAGTGTGCCGCCTAGCTGCCTTTAGGATCCTAGGATTTATTACCCTCTACACTTGGAAAGTAACAAAACAGGTAATCAGTTAACACAAACAATTCCATTTGTGAGTAATATGAAAGCCTAGAATATTGGTGGTAGTCAAAGTGGCTTTGTCAAGTATAAATCAGATTTGCTTCTTTCCCTGAATGATGGTTTTGGTATAATAAGAAACAAACTACAGATGTAGCATATCGCAGTTTTTGGTTCTGTATTGTAATTTGTATTCCATTATCTCCCTGTCAGTGTTAGAATGAATTGCTTGAGACCTTGCTGTTCTTGGAGGAGGACGGTTCCCAAAATCTTGTATGTGGTAATTTAGTCATTGAAGTCACAATTCATTTTCTAGGAGTAGCTAAATTGTACACATAACCCCTGCTTTTCACCTGAGCCTAGTTTATGACAGCTCCTCAGTATTTCTACTGTAAGTAATCTACTCACCTTTAAGTTCTTCCAGTTGTAAATTCCCATCCTTCAAAACTGTAGATTTCATGGTAGCTTTGGTGACTGGCCCACAAAGCAGAGCCTGGGGTTATTTTTGGCTCTATCCCATTGCCATGTGCTCTCTCCAGCTATGCTGGAGGTAAAACTGGTAGAGTACAGAAGAACCCCATACTTCTTCATCTACTATATATTCTTCAGCAATGACCTGATGGTAAAACTTTCATTGGATTGGAAGTTGGTTTTTTCCAGTTCATCTAAAATAAGTGTTAATAGGATCATGAGCTTTAGAGCTAGAAGAAAAATCAGAGTTAAAATCCAATTCAGGAAGCATGTAAGGTTCTGGGGATACAAAGACCAAAGCAAAGCAGTCCCTGCCCTCACAGAGCTTATATTTTTTACTAGCAGCGTACACACATTAGTAAATAAAAATATAGAGAGAACAATTTCAATGGAATTGTGTAGGTGAGAACACTACTGAAGGATGAATCAGTAAATGCCTTATGTAGGAAGTGGCTATCTAGTCCAATCCCCTCATTTTATAAATCAGGAAATTGATACCTAGAAAAGTTAAGATACTTGGCCAAGGTCACATAGGTATTAAATAGTATGCATTGAATTCAAACTCAGGCTTTTTGATTTCAGAGCTCATGTACCATGTTGGTTAATGTATGATTCAGTATTGACGTAGGAAAACATGTCCTGTATTATTCCCACCTTTGTTTCTGGGCTTGCAATTATTTGCTTTTTAAAAGTTTGTTCAATGGAAATGTGGTGCTATTTTATTTTTCAAAATAAAAGATGTTTTAATTAATTAAAAGGTATTTAATTAAAGGTATTTTAATTTAATAATTTTAAGGATTCATGATACCATATCAAATAAGGTAGCAGGTCTGGAAAATGAGATTATAATTTTTCAGTGAGTGTAAGATAAATGGAGATATATGCAGGATGATTCACTTATGACTAAGTAATCAAATGTGGAAAAAGGCAAATACTCTTTTCATTGATGTAGCTGATAAAGATCAAGGAATATTGTCTAATCTTTTAATAGAAAATGAATCAGCAAAGTAGTGTTCTTGTATTAAAAGCAAATCAGATATATTTGTATGTATGCCTGTGATCTAAAAACAGGTACTTAACCCATTGGGATCATAAAATAATCCAAATATAATCAGGATGGGTCAGGTCAGAGCACTGTGTCCTGATTTGGAACCCATATTTTCAGTGAGATGTGCTTAGAATAAGTCAATCAGAACACGTTTTCTAAGCACTTAATTGTGTGCCAGACACTATGCTAAGTGCTGAGGATACAAAGAAAAAATAAAAACATGCCCTGTCTTCAGGGAACTTATATTCTAACGGGGAAGACAATATTTGCATACATAGATACATGCAAGATGTTGCCCCAGTGGATAAAAAGTAGTCTTAGAGAGGAGTAAGGCATTATTGTTGTCAGTTGAGTGCAGAGAGGAGCAGCAATTTGGAAAAGCCTGCAGAAGGTGGTATTTGAACAGTCTTGAAGGAAGCTAGGGAGTCTGATAAGCAGAGGTGATGAAGGAAAGCATTCCAAGCCTGAGGGACAACCTTCACAAGGGCACAGAGAGGAGAGATGGAGTATCATGTGAGGGAACGCACAGAGGCTACGGTGGCTGGACCATAGAGTATATGGAGAGGAGTCATTTATGAGAAGACTGGAAAACTAGGATGGTAGCTTTACATGCTATTTATATTTTATTTCCATACCATTTATATTTTATTCTGAATCACTGGAGTTGGGGTCAGTATCAGACTTGTACTTTAGAAAGTCACTTTTTTGATTGTGTAAAGGATGATGTGGGAGTGACTTGAGGCAAAGAGACCAATTAGGAGGCTATTGAAATAGTCCAGGCAAGAGGTGATGAGAACCCTGAACTAGGTTGATGGTTCTGTGAATAAAGAGAAGAGGGGGGAAAAATATTTTGGGGAGAGAGCAGGGCGGCTGAGGGGGGTGGGGTAGGGAGAGAAAATAAACTACTCATAGGTTGATGTCCAATAAGAGACTGGAACCTCAGGAGAAAGACTTGAATTTTGGGACACTCTGAATAAATATGGGAGTCATCAGCATGGAGATAATTGAATTCAAAGGAATTTAGGAGGTTATCCGGTGAGAATATAGAAAACCCAGGGGCCTTGGGGGATGCCTGTGAGTACTTGGCATGATATTGAGGAAGATCCAAGCAAGGGTGCTGAAGAGTAGTGGTAAAACAGCTTAGGAAGAGCAAGCAGTGTCATAAAAATCCAGAGAAGAGAAATGGAAAGGAAAAAAAAGACAAGATTGAGTCAAAAGAGCAGGGTTCAAATACTGGTTCTAAACTTGCTTGTGTGATTTTAAAAATCTCTTTATTCCTCAGTTTCCATTTATAAATGTATGTACCAATTTATTTACATTGTGTCTCCAGCGATTAGAATGTAACATCCTTGAGGGCAGGAACTTTTTTTGTCTTTATTTTTCTCCCTTGCATGGTGCCTGGCACATATTAGTGTCCTAATAAATGCTTGTTGATTTATTTGATTGCTCTTTCAACTTGTTATGAGTAACCTTAAATTCATACTTCACTTTTCATTTGGAGCCTTAGGTAAAAGAGAGAGTGGAATCAGAGTATATGAGTCCAAGTTCCCCCATCTCAGTGCAATCTTAGACAAATCACATTTCCTCATCACTAAAATAAATGGATTGGATCAAAATAGTTTGAGTTCCTTTCCAGCTCTCAAATTATGATCCTAAGATATTCTACCTTGTATTATTTTATTTGGTTCAAGTATGTACGTTCCTGACTAGATTAAAAGCTCCTTAAGAGTACAAAACACATTTTCTTTAATATTTGTAATCCTCAAAATTCCTGGTATTTAGTAGTTGCTGCTCAAGAAATGCTTTTTTCATAGAACTGAAAATGAACCAGGATTCAAAGAAAATTGAGAAGATTGCAGTAGGAGGAGAGGAGAAAGACTTGTGGAGAAAACCTGGGAAGCTGTAAGACAGGAAAGTAAAGAAGATGAAGAAAGTGATAATGTGACTGAAGATCTCAAAAATGTTTGCTGCTTAGTTTGATGTCTCTGTTTTCTCTATATGAACTGTGAACCACAGATCCCTGGAAGGGAAGTTTTTTCTCCTGGGACTAAATTCTAAGTTAACTATAGTAGTGAAGCAGGTGTTTGTTCTCTTGAGACTGATCTCTTATTTGTCTCTCCATGAAAAGTTAACCATTGGGGAAAGGTTTTGTCCTTAAATTAAACAACTTCACCTGTATATTGGGACCATTTGAGCCATCCTAGGTAGGATGTCCATCCAGGAAGAAAGACTTGACTTGACAAAAATGTATCTGCACATGTCCCCACATAGTGTGAAAGCCATCACGTTGAGCTGTTCTGTTATTTGAATCTCAGATCCATGTTAGCCCTTGGTCAACTTAATGAAGCTCAAAGTTGAGAATGGCTTTAAAGGCCATCTAGCCCAACACATACTGATGCAAAAAAACCAGTCCCCTTTACTAGCCTATGTAGTAAGCACTTCTTTGCTCATGAAGACTTCAGGTGAGGGAAGATCTGCCACTTCAAGGAGCAGCCTATTCTTGTATAGTTCTGTTTGTTAGGAAGTTTTTCCCTTGTACCAATCCTAAATTCATCCCTTTGTAATTTCTACCAGTTGTTTCTATGTCTGTACACTGAGACCAAGAAAAATAAGTCAAATACTTGGAAGACAGATATCATATTTCTCCTTAAGTCATCTCTTCTCCAGGCTAAATATTCCTATCTTCTTTGGCCCATCCTCTCATGGCATGAATTCCAGGCACTTTGGAATTCTAGTTTCCCTTTGGACACTCACCAGCTTATCAGTAGTAAGGTGGTGCCCAGAATTGAACTCAATCTATTTCCAACCTTTGAAATGTAAAGCTTTGAGGTTTATGTTTGTTAAGATCACCTTTTTCTAGATCTTTTATTTGGGGGAGAGAGAGTAATAATGAGGACCCCACCTGTGCCTCTTCTCAGCCCTGGCAATTTTCCATACTCTTTGGTTCCTACTTAGATATGTATGCTTCCAGACAGGAGAATGAACTGAATGACCAACTGAGAACTATGCTTAATAAATCCTGGAAATAGCTGACCACCACTGGGGCTCTTATCTTACAGTTGGCGCTGCTGGCACTGGAGCAACCTTATCAGGCATTCATTTCAGCATAGGTTCAGGATTAACTCATTGGGACTAGTATGATATAACAAATTAGTTTATAATAAGTCCTTTTAGTCCTAGACTCTGCTTGAAACAATAGTGTGGGGTAGCACGTAGGAGTGCATTACTGCCTGTTGTGAAATACCTTACATTCAAGAAGACATAACATTGTTGCAGGTTGCCCCATACTGCTTCAGAAGCATGGGAAACTCTCCACCCCCACTTCCTTCAGCTCTTTTATCCTCCCTACCCCTACCCAAGCTTCCTACTCCTTCCTGAAACCTACTGGGAGCATGTACATGTAAATCTATATGGCTTCCTACATTCTTTCATTCGTTCATTCATTAAACAAATAAGTACAAACCTTCTGCTCACTATCTCCAATGGACTGGTTAGTAGGAAATATAAAGATTAATAAGACCATACGTACCCTCTAGGGACTTAAATTTTAGTTGTGGCGGTGCCAAGGGTGTGTGCTTGTACAAATATAATGCAAATTAGAATATAAATATAATAATACTCATTGTACTTATTTGTATCCATCTTATTCCCTTATTAGATTTGCAAATTCTGTCATGCCAAAGGCTGCCATATTGAAATTTTTTATTCTTCCCACAATATTCCATACATCATAGATGGTTAATAAATGTTTTGTTGAATAATAGAAGTAAAAAAGTAAGAAGACCCTACTCACTTCTGTGAAGAGGTAATCAAGGAGGACTTCTTAGAGAAAGGGGAATTTGAGCTGTCTTAAATAGAATTGGGATGGGAAGGCATTTTGGAATGTGGGTAAATAGAGTATGTGTTTGGAGTATGGTGAGTAGTCTGTTTTGGAGCATAAGATATATAAGTGGAAGTAGTAAGAAATAAGAGTAGGACCAGATTATAGAGAGCCTCAGATGCTAAGAAAATTGGACTTTATTTGATGGGCATTGGGGGCCTCTAGATTTTGAGCAATGGGATAGGGTAGCATGATCCAACTTCTTTACTAGAAATAATTACGTTCTCGTTGATCAAGGGACTGGCAGTGAGGACAGTAAAGAATAAAAGCCTTTGAGTAGTTATACTAACAAGATTTGATAACTCATTGAATGTGGAGTTCATTGAGAGGAAGGTGTAAGCCAGGATATTACTGACAGAAGTCAGAAAGAGGATCAAGTTTGGGGTTACTGGTGCGTGGTAAGGTAATGGGGTCATGAAGAGTCTGACATGACTGAACAAAAAACTAGGTCACTTTCTGGTATTTTGAACTTGAGGTGCTAGTATATTCTAATGGAGCTTCTTTAATAGGTAGTGGAAGTGTGAGTCGAGCTTGGGAAGCTTGGAAAAGTGGGTTAGAGATGGAGATTTGGAAATGTTTTGTATAGAACTCTTTGTTAGAGTTGTGGGGGTGAATAAGATCACAAGAGAGTATAGAGAAAAGAAGAAAAGAAAACAGGTCTAAGCCAAGAAGAATACTAATGTTAAAGGTGTGGGAAGAGGAAGAAGAAACAACAAAGAAGAAAAGTAGCTGAAAGAAGTCAGATTTCCAGGATAAGTACCCTAATAATTATAATAGTGATAGCTGGCATTTATCTGGCACTTTAAAACTTGGCAGATTCTTTGCTTGGGTTATCTCATTTGAGTCTGACAAGAAACCTGTTGTGTAAGTATTACAGGTAGCATTATCTTCATTTTAGGAATGAGGAAACAGGTTCAGACAAGTTAAGTGACCTACCCATGGTCACACAGGTGGTGTGAAGTGAAGTGGCAGAGTTCTTACCTAGGACTTCTTACTCTGATTTCAGCATTCTCTTCTTGCCTTTGCATGCCATAAAAGTATAGTCAAGGTGAGAGCAAATTTTCTTATTTCATGTATATGACTAAGGATATATACAGACCTATGAAGGAAAAGTCCTAGTACTATTTTGAATTACACAAGAATTATAGAGTATTTACACAAGTATTACAGAAATTTCACTTTAAATCAGGACCATCTAATTATTTTTAAATAAATCAAAGGATTATTAGTAAACTCCTTTAGTAAGGTAAGAAGGATGTTTTATTCCCTTTTGAAACATAAAATTGAAAGCCTATATTAAACCTTAATTTATCAGAAATGTACATGTGTATATACATATGCATACACATACAGGTATATATACACACACACACACGTATAAAACAATATAAAGAAAATACTGTCAATTTTATCTCTCTCAGATCTCTCACATCCATTTCCTTCTCTCCCCTCACACACCTACCACCTTAATTCAGACCCTCAACCTATCTCACCTGGACAATAGCCTCTTAATTGGAACTTCCTCTATATAGCCCTCCTTTCTTCCAAACAGCTGCTAAAATGGTTTTCCTTAAGTATAGATCTATGTCACACCCCTGCTCAATAAACTCCAGTGGACCCCTGTAACTTTAAGATTCAAATACCAAAGTCTCTGTTTTGCTTTTAAAGCTATTCATAACTTGGATCAAATCTTCCTTTTCTCATTTGTTGTACAAATAGGCCTTTAAAATGTTTCTCATCTCTGCCTCATGAGAATCCCTAATTTCCTTCAAAATTCAGTTCAAATATATTTCCTTTTTTAAAATTATTTGTTTTTTAAGAAATTAACAAAAATAGACTCTCACCCTCCTACTTCTCCCCCAATTAAAAAACAAACAAACAACCTTGTGACAAATACATATACTGAAGCCAAACAAGTCCCTGCATTGGCATGGGATTGCATGTTTTTAAAATAAAATCTGGTTCTGCATCCTGAAGCCATCATCTCTCTGAGACTGGTTACATGGATTCATCATTGGTCTTTTGTGATCATGGCAGATCATTGTGTTGTTCTTGGTTCTTAAGTTTTTCAGAGTTACTTGTTTTATAGAATGATGTCATATTGTTTTCCTGGTTCTGCTCATTTCACTCTTCTTTGGTTCATATAAAGCTTCCCAGTTTTCACTGAAACAGTCTCTTTCATCATTTCTTAAGGTATAATAATATTCCATTACATTCATATAATATAAATTTGTTTAGTCATTCCCCATTTTAGGGGTCCCCTCTTAGTTTCTGATTCTTTACCACTATAAAGAGCTGCTCAAAATATTGTTGTGCTGAGTCTTTTTCCTCTTTGCAGCCAGGTGTTGCAGTGGATAGAATGCTGGGCCTGGAGCCAGGAAGACTCCTCTTCCCGATTTCAGACCTAGCCTCAGACATTTAATATCTGTGACCCTGTTTGCCTCAGTTTCCTCATCTGTAAAATGAGCTGGAGAAGGAAATGGCAAACCACTCTGGTATCTTTGCCAAGAAAAACTCCAAATGGGGTCATCGAAGTGTGAAAATGATTGAGCAACTTTTTTTTCTTTATTGAATATGGATTCCTTGATTTCTTCCTCCCCAACTGCTAGCGTTTTCCCCTAAAGTTCTTCATATATATTTTGTATATTTTTAGATTCTCTCCTCTGCTAGAATGTAACACCTTTGAGGGCAGGGACAGTTTTATTTTTGTCTTTATTTCCCTACCACCGTGCTTCACACATAATAGGCACTTAGACACTTGTTAATCAGTTGTTTGAGATACAGGCCTTGCACAGCTGGTCCAGAGCCTTCCATCACTGAAACAGTGAAGAATTTGTGAAGATTTGTTGTCTCAGCCATATAGGTGTTTTATGCATATCTTTTCTTCTACACTGTTATAAGTTCCTGCAAGGCAAGGACTCTGGTTATCTCTTTACATCCAAGCCCCTCGCAGAAGGTACTATATCTCTCCACCTTATGAGTTCATTTGCATTCTCTGAAGTAAAGAAACTAAGCAAACCTAGTCAGAACAGTACTTTTTTGTTTCTAGATTCTATTACCTTTTTTCCTGCCTCTTCAATAACTGGCATTAAACTAAGGCGGTTTTAAGGAAACCTCCCTGTGGCTAAAGATTGCTGCTGTTGAAGCACTGAATACACTTTTATAAAGCTGGTCATGTGGATTTCTGGCTAATATGTAACCCTCTCATAAAAATTGC
The DNA here is from genome assembly GCA_028646575.1 of Pseudocheirus occidentalis. NCBI lineage: Eukaryota > Metazoa > Chordata > Mammalia > Diprotodontia > Pseudocheiridae > Pseudocheirus > Pseudocheirus occidentalis. The sequence goes on along the minus strand of CM053596.1, from coordinate 144,013,854 downwards.
TAGCATTAATACTTGAAGGCTTGCAAAACACTTGACAAATATTATCTCATTTGAGCCTTACAATCATTCTGATAGATGGGTGACATTATTATACTCATTTTCCAAATGGGGAAACAGGCCAACTGGGGTTGTGACTAGCCCAGGGTCAGTAAGTCTAAGTCTAGATTTGAACTCAGGTTCCAGGGTTCAGTCCACTGTGCCACTTGAGTCACTGCCTGTATAAAAACAGCACGAGCAGATAGAGCACCAGTTCAGTGGACAATCTGACCATAGTAAATATTTGCATTTTAGGTCAGATTAAAAAACTGCGACTATTGAACCTCGATATTTAAAAGTAAATTACTTGGCTTCTTGGTGTGTAGGAAAAGGAAGGAAGGAGCCAAGATGGAGAAAGATAAGGGTATTTCTCAACTTTTTTTTTTGAGAGATGGTAGAGTTATTTGCCAAGTATAGTTATGACACACAAAACAAGTTTTTCAAACATCATCCAGATTCTTAGAAGCCAATTGCATTATTTCAAAATCTTGATAATTTACTAGTACTTGGAAGACCTTCCTTTAAATCCCAGTCCTGCCACTTAATCTCTAGATTCTCCCTAAGGTTCCTTCCAGCTGTAATGTTTTTGTACCATCCTTATTTCAGAGCATGTTTCCAGGTGAGACCTGAGACTTTAGAGGCTAGTGTGGCAAAGTGGTCATAGGACCTGGAATGTGGGGAAACTGCTCTTCAAATTACTCTTCCAGACATTGTTGTTCAGTCGCTTTTTAGTTGTTTCTGACTCTTCATGATCCCATTTGGAATTTTCTTGGCAAAGTTATGGGTGTAGTTTGCCATTTCCTTCTTCAATTCATTTTACAAGTGAGGAAACTGAGGCAAATGGGGTGAAGTGACTTGTTCAGGCTCGCACAGCTAATAACTGTCTGGGGTCAGATTTGAAGCCAGGAAGATGAGTCTTCCTGATTCCAGGATTGGCACTCTATCCACTGTGCCACCTTTCTGCCAAACCTTACTGGTTGTGCTATCATGGGCAACTCACTTAACCTCTCAGGATTTCAGAGTCCTCATTGTAATATGCAAGGATAATAGCACCTTGACCACCTCAAGGACTGTTATAAGGAAAATGCTTTGGGAACCTTAAAGGTCTCGCTAAGTGTGGATAGTCATTTTTTATTTGTTTTTTTATGGCATTTCTGTGAGCTTTAATGAGTTTTAAGGGAGTTATGAGGTTCTTATTTATGTTGGTTTTAGGTTGGTTAATGGTGCTCCCACACGTATACCTCAGACCTGCCCCATCCCCCAGTGTATGGAGTTCTGTTAATCACTATTTCTCAAGCTGCATTGGGGATATTGCTTTAGTTATTTATCCCTTTGTCAGTTGTTCATAGCACTTTTTAGTCATATATCAGATTTACATCTTTGTGAGTACCCACCAGTATCTATCAGTCACCTGATGAGTTCCTGACATTTTCTGTAGGATAGCTACAGGAACAAATAGCCAATTGGATATCTAGAGAACAAAGATTCCTCTGTCCTATAGATGGCACTCTGATATGACCAGTAACCTGACGGTAAAATAAATGGTTTTAAACATTCCAAACATTATGTACTTCTGACTCCTTTGTTGTTTCCTGTTATCTGGTCTTGGGGAGGGTGGGATGTCGGAATAGGTGAGAAGAAGGCTTCATAGTTTTTCCCTGGCTCCCAGTTTGTCTAAAAATTAAAGAGAAGTGCTGGTTTATGGTAGAGAGATGACTTAACCAACAGATACTTATTGAGCTGCCTGCTCTGTACTAAAGATACATAAAAGATTACAAAGAGTTGGAAGGAACTTTAGAATTCATCTACCCAACACTCTGATTTTATAAATGAGGAAACTGAAACATGGGGTTAGTGAATTAACCTAGATCACACAGCTTTTAAGTAGCTGCACTGGAATTTGAAATACCCATGTCTTCTGTACTCAAAACACCGCAGTCTTTCAACTCTACCACAAATTATAATTATAGCCCATGCCTTCAAAGAGCTTGCAGTTTAGTCAGGGAGGTAACATCACAAGAGAGATCTCATAATTATTGTCAAATCAAAAAGACCAGAGTTCAGATTTGACCAATGACACTAGGTATGTGACACTGAGCAAGTTACTTAACCCCTGCCTACATAGAGAACTGGAAAAGGAAATGGTAAACTACTCCAGTATCTTTGCCAAGAAAACCTCATGAATAGTCAGTCCAAGGAGTCACAAAGAGCTAGACACAACTGAACAGCAGAGTATTACTAGAGTTCAGTGGAACAAAAGATCATTTCTTGTTGAGGTGTACATGGAAGACACTCTGGAGGAAGTAACATCACTTGGATTGATCTGACAAGACTAGATGGGATCTCTGAAGAATTTTGTAGAAAAAAGAATCATACATATTTAGGAATTTCTACTGTGGGAGTTTTATATTTCACTACATTGGCTCAGGACAGCTAGGTCACACAGCAGAGTGCCATCCTTGGAGTCAAAAAGACTCATCTTCCAGAGTTCAAATTTGACCTCAGACCCTCACTAGCTATATGACACTGGGCAAATAATCTTAACCCTGTTAGCCTCAGTTTCCTCATCTGTAAAATGTAAGTGTAAAACTCTCCAGTATCATTGCCAAGAAAACCCAAATGGAGCCTTGAGGACCTGACTGAACAAGATATTAGATTATTTTTACACAGTACTTTATAGTTGTCAAAATACCTAGAAACTTAAAACCACTTGATAAATATTCTTTTTTCAAGTATTACATACTTTCATTTTGAGACCCTTTAAGGTTTATGTTTTCTCAAATTGCACTTTGAGATTGGTAAAAGCAGTGAAATATTTTTTCTAGGCCCAACAAACCGTCTTAATTATCTGTTTAATAGCAAGTGCCTTGGAAGACTAAGTTACACAGGGTCTGTGGAGTTATCCCAGTCATCTCTGCCTCACCATTGCCATAATGCTTTAAGGGTGGTACTAAAACCTTAAACCCCTTTTCCTTTTACTTGTTTGTCATTTTCATCTGGATCTCAAATATTTGCTTTCCACATATTTAAAATGCTTCCTCCTTAGTAGTCTTTGTCAAAGGTCATCCTTTATACAGGTGTGAGTATTTAGCTAATTATTTAGCCAAATTTTAAAAGGCAACAGAGATTAGCTTTTTTTTTTTTATTTCACTTTCATTTATCGGTTTCAGCAGACCAAAGAAGAAAGGAAGAATAATGTTCAACCTGATTCAGCATTTGAAGCTTACCACATACAAGGCATAATGTATATGGTGGTAGGTTGTTTGGTTTGGTTTGGTTTGACCCAGTCAAAATGTGGCAAACTATGATCTTATGACTGAGGTTCACATTCCACTTCTAATACTACCTGTGTGACCTTAGACAAGTCCCTTCCCTGCCCTCAGTTCCCTCAGCTGTAAAATGATGGGATTAGACTAGAGGGCCTCTGAAGTCCCCTCTCAGTTCTAGACTGATTGTCCTTGGACTAAGACTTGATGATAGCAGAATGTAGTGCTAAATCTCATCTAAAATAAAACAAATAAGAAATAATGGTATGCTGCCTAGTGTTATAAGCCCTAAACCTTACTTTCTGAGATGGGGGGAGATGGCTGAGAGAGCAAACATTCTATCTTTCACCAAGTATAATGAATTTTTATGCCACTTTAGACTATTTTACCCCCAGTGATCATCACCTCTTGTCTATTTTCTCTAAGCTATTTAACATTTAAATTCCAGTTCCCTGCTACATTTTACAGTTATATCAGCTCTAGCTATCAAATGCTGGGAGAAGAAACAAGAAGGGAATTTCAGATATGCTGCATGCATATTACATGCCAAAGTGGAGACATCATACTAGTGCACTGTAAAGTAATAATTTCAGGCAAAGAAGGTAGTTCTTCAAAAATTCAGACTTGTACTTCCTTACAATAGTTCCCTCAACACACAGTTAATCAACAAGCATTGATTAGGCACTATTGTGTACCAGGCACAGAGTACAGGTAACAGAGACAAAAAAATGAAACATTCCCTGCCCTGATGTTTACATTCTGTTAAGAGAACCAATATATGTGTGTGTGTGTGTGTGTGTGTGTGTGTGTGTGTTAAATAACATCTATTTATATATAAAGTAATGGGGTGGGGGTGGAGATAATGGGGAATAGCAACTGAGAAGATCAGAAAGAGCTTACCCTGACTTAATCTCTAGCTCTTGTCTTTGTTAATAACACCATCATCCTGGTCACCTGGACTCAAAACCTGGGTCATCTACTCCTCCATCTTTCTACCCCTAAATGCAATCGACTGCTGAGTCCTATTTTTTATTGTACCTTGGTCTGTCTCTCTCTTTTATATTCAGTCCTGTCTACTACTGCTACACATCACCCTAGTTTAGCATCTGGTCACCTAATAGGGTCTGTTTTCAGAGCCTCTTAACTGTTCTCCTTGCCTCCACCCCTTCCCCTCTCCATTCTCACCTTCATACCTGTGTAATCTTGTCAATATATTTACTCAATCATGCCCCTTACTCTACTTAGAGACTCCGTACTTCTGATCCTAGCCATGAAAGTCCTCAACAATCTGGTTCCAACCTCATTAACCAGACGAATCTCATTGCTTCCCTTTGCTTACTCTACCTTACAGTCTCCTCTATGCATAGAATGAACTCTCTTCTTCCAGCATTCTCATCTGTTGAAGTCCCTCCTTACCTTCAAGACTGAACTCATGTGCCATCTCCTTGAAAGTCATCCCTGATTTCCACCACTGACCGTGTTTCTTCATTCTTCAAATTTCTCTTTATACTTTGCCTGTACCCTTCCCTGATTCTTTATTTCTCTCTTCTTTAATATATTTATTTGTGTATATGTGGTTTCCTCTCGTTAGAATGCAAATTCCTTTGTGTTGTCAGACACTTACTAGTGTACGTCTTATCCATCTGAGGAAGCATGGCATTGAAGCTGGGAGACCCAGTATATAACCAGATTCTGGTACTTAGCAGTTATGTGGTCAGGGACAAATCATTTAACCTTTCTGAACCTCAGATTCCTCACCCACCTCAGAAAGTTGTCAATGAGAGTTGTCTAATGAGAAACTCTCTGTGGTATGCTATTTAAATATCAATTACTACAACTACTGCTTCTCTTTGCTTCCCCAGCACCTTGAACATGGAGGTGTCTGTCAAACCAAAATAGCCAATTTTTCTGGTTTGGGAATCTTGTTTAGAGAAAACTTCTAATTGATGTTATGAATCAGCACATATTAATTCTTGTTTGTTAAAAGTAATGACCAAAACAATTCTCTCAAACACACTACTCAGAGAAAAAGATAGAAGAAAGTTGTCAGCAGGCAAGAAGCCATAACAACTGATTATGGGCCAATTGGGACTTGCTGAACTCTGGAGCTTACATAATTCTCCAATGAATAAAATGTTAGTTTTAACCAGAAACAGTCATGCCTCTACATATGACTATTTGCAGATTGTGTTTGACTTGCCCGAGGTTAAAAAAAAGTAAGGATTAAACACGATAGAATGCCGTAAGAATTTACTATAATGAAATGTTACAGCTAACAAGGCACTAAAGCAAAGGAATTTAAATTCCTTGTGACATTCTCATTGTGTTCCATTGTGAATACTAAATCTAAGTTTCTATTTCATAGCTATAGTGATAATAGGAGCTCATATTAATGATAACTGTACACTTATAGCCAAACAAAAAATAATTTAGGGCAAATTCACTGTCTTAAAATTAGATTACTCCAACTATATCAGCCTGTCAGTTGACTGACTGTATTTTTTGAGGATCTATTACCTTTCTATTTGAAGCATAAAGTTCCAGTGTTGAAGGTAGGTCTTTCTTGGTCAAATGGATAACAGCATCTGGAATATATCACAAGCAATGGCACTATCCATTATTTCTATACTCTGGCAATCCCACAATAGCCAAACGAAATTTTACCCCAAGATTTCTGTGGGACTGGATTTCTTAAATTCCTGTCCTGAGGGAAAACCTCCCAACAGTGGCTTATAATGAGAATACCTTTTCAGCCATCCATCACAGGGAGTCACTCAACCTTGCAAATAACCATTCTTTCAGGGAAGCAGCAAAGCTTTTGCTGATCTTTATTTTAATATTTCTCTGACACTTATGGACACAGTGAACCATTTGGGAAGAGTGGGGTTTAGATGCGGGCAGAGGAAAAGGAATTCTTGTTGGCAAAACTTCAAAAACCATAATGCCAAAAATGAGACATACTGTCTTCAACCCTATGATGTAGTGGGAGGAAAAATGGAATTGTAATCAGAAGATTCTTACTGAAGTCCTGGGTCTCCCACTTACTAGCTAGCTCTTTGACCTTAGATAAGTCACTTAATTTCTCTGACCCTCAGTTTCCACATCTGTAAAACAAAGATAATGCTTACTTCCTATGGTTATTTATTTATTTATTTATTTATTTTTGTTTGTCAAATCTTTATTGTTTAAGTCAGGGAGGGTTGGTAGGGTCCAGTTTAGTCCTTCTTGGCAGCAGCCTTCCTCATGGCAGCTAGGACATTGCTGAGTTCCTCTCTCTTCCTCTTGGCTCGGATGTGAGTTCCCACCCTTTTTTTGATGAATTTAAGGGCTCTCTTATCCTTGGAAACTTTTAACAATTCCATGGCCTGCCTCTCATAAGGGGCAAATCCACATACCTCCCGGATCATATCTCTCACAAACTTTGTGTGTTTGGTCAAACGCCCATGGCAGCGGCAGTGTCGCGGCTTCCAAACGTTTTTGGCAACTGTGTGGCCCTTGTTGAGGCCCACGGCCATGGGGTACCGGATAGCCATGGCTGCAGCAGTTCCGTAGCCCCAAAGGCAACCACAGCAGAAAGAAGGGGAGAGTGTTGAATCTTTCTATGGTTATTTAGAGGCTTCTGGTGGTATGTGTATGATTCTAGTTCTATGATATCAGTAATACAGTAAAGGGTACACCTGGATGAGGAAACTCCTACTACTACAGGTGAAAATCTTCTTTGAAACATATGAACTTAGAGAGTTGCCTAAAGCAGTCATGCCAGACTCAAATGGAAATGGACAACTGGTGGTACAATGGACAGAGTTCTGAGCCTGGAGTCAGAAAGACTTATCTTCCCGAATTCAAATATGGCGTCAGATACTTACCAGCTGTGTGACCCTGGCAAGTCACTTAACTCTGTTTGCCTCAATTTCCTCATCTGTAAAATGAGCTAGAGAAGGAAATGACAAACTGTTCTAGTATCTTTGCCTAGAAAACCACATTCAAGAAGGGTCAGATGCCACTGAATAGCAACAATACAACCAAAGTGAGGATCCGTTCAGGCAGCATATTGACTTAGAAAACCACATATTAACATTATCAGTCTTCTATTGTTTATTTATTTTGTTAAGTATTTCTTAGTTACACTTTAACCTCGTTCTGGCATCAGTAAATATTTGATACCTCTGATCTAGAACAATGAGAGGCTAAAAACTTGCCCAGGGTTTACAATACCTGTATTATGAGAGTTGGGACTTGAATCCAGGTCTTTTGAGCTTCAAAGCCAGCTATCTGCCTTGCATCCTGTGCTGCTGTTATTGGTATATAGGACTATATAGAAATGGAAGTTATTATCACATCCAGTATGAATGTTAGTACATTCTAAGACTTAGGTGTTTAGACCCAGGAAAGGGAAAATCTGCTGATTTTGACTAGCTGCATAACCTTGAGCAAACCCTTTTATTTCTCTGGTTTTTACTTTCCTCCTTTGTAAAAATGAAAGAGTTCAACTAGATGGCCCCTGAGGGCCCTTCCAGCTAGTAATACTAAGCTTCAGTGATTCTCTGACCTGCAGCCACAATTTGCTTTTTTGTTGCTGAGGGTGACCTTTTCTGACAGCCAGTTTCAGTAGAACTTGAAAAGAGAAGAAGAGACTGAAGGGAATGAGCTCTCAGATTGTCAGCAAAGAGAGGTGGGGAGAGGAGAACGAAGCAGATTTGAACTGGTTTCCCTATGTACTTCTACTGCAGTATACCCCATCTTAACTTCCCACAGGGAATAAATTCCTTATTCTTTCTTCTTCTTGGGAAGCAGTTGTCTGAATTTATAGCTAACTAACTGCTGAACCTTTAAAATGACAATAAATGGTTTGTTTTAACCTTAGTGTTTTTGTATCACTTTTAGGATCCCAACCAAAAGAAGTGGGGGATTGATGCCTTAGAGCAAATGGCAGTATAACAAAAGCTGCTGTTTATATAGCTTTTAGGTACACTACAGGTACACTGTGACTTGTATATTTGCTTTGTTAAAATATGATTTAATCTGTCATCATTGAAAGGCTTGTGAAGATTAATTATAAGAGCAAATAGAAAGACTTCAGAGAAATGTTAGAACGCTTATAAGAAGTGGCACATAATGAATAAAACAGAACCAAAATAACAGGGTTGGGTTTGGTTTTTTTTTTTTTTTGCTTTTTGGAGGACAGTTGGGGTTAAGTGACTTGCCCAAGATCACATGGCTAGAGGCCGGATTTGACTAGAGCCTCCTGACTCCAGGGCTGGTGCTCTATTCACTGCACCACCTAGCTGCCCCTAATAACAGTATTTTTAAAGAAATAATCACAAGAAATAACAAATAAATTACTCACCAAGTTACAATTTCATAAGATATCAGAAGAGAGTAAAGTCTGCAAATCATAGATAGCCAAGTGAGTTTGACTTATTTCTAGCAAAATCCTAGAACTTTAATATTCAAAGGATAGTCAGTGAGCATCTGAGATAGGAAGTAGAGAACGACCTTAGTATTTTTAAGAATCAGTCATGCAAAACTGTCTCTGCTGTTTTGGCAATCTTAGTGAAATGCTAGATGTAGTTTACTAATTTTAACCAAGGATTTTATAAAGCTTACCATACTTTCCTTGTGGAAAAGATGGAAAGCTAAGGCCTAAATAATAATTCAGCTTATATGAATTCAGAATTGATTGATTATCCAGATTCAGGTGTAGCTATTGATGACTAAATAAATGTCAGCTGGGAGGAAGTCCTAGTGGAATGCCATAGGGGTCTGTGCTTGATCCTGTCCTCTTTAACTTCTTAATTAACAACTTGGCTAAAGACGTAGTGACATGTTTATTAAATCTGAAGGGGATATAAAGGTGAGAGGGATTGCTAACATGGTGAATAGACTCAGGATTCAAAAAGATGATAATAAACTATACAGGGGTGGTGAACCAGCAGCCTCGAGGCCACATGTAGCTTACTAGGTCCTCAGATGTAGTCTTTTGACTGAATCCAAGCTTCACAGAACAAATTCTTTTGTTACTAGAATGTTTTGCTGAATCTAATAGAATGAAACTTAATAGGAATAAATGTAAGGCCCCACACTTGGGTTCAAAAAATAAATTTCTCGAATGCAGGATGAGGAAGCATAGCTAGGTAGCAGTTCATTCAAAAACTGACTGGAGTTTTTGATGGACTGTAAGCCCAGTGTGATATGGGAACCAAAAAGCTAAAGTGATTGTATCTCCCAGTGAGGTATAATTTCCAGAACCAGAGAAAGGATAGAATGGCTGTACTTTGAAGGGCTGTTTGCCTCTTGGCCATCTCTACTCATTGCTCTTAGGTCTTTTCTCTGGTACCAAGCAGAATACCTTTTGTGCCTGAGGTTAGGAAAAGCTCCCTATTAATGGGAGCCGTTTACAAATGGAAGGGGCTACCTTGGAAGGGAGGTAGTGTGGGGTTTTCCCTTCATTAGAGGTTTTCAAGCAAAAGATGGATGAATGGTGATTTGTTGGGAGTGCCATAGAGAACATTATTGTTCCAATTTGAATTGGATTGTCAGAACTGTAGAGTGCCTTCTAATTTTGAGAACCAGTGATTCTGAGAGATGTGATGCCTTTATTGTTTAAAGGAGTTCAGTAGCACTTTTTTTTGGTTAGGTAACTGTACTTGAAAGTAATTTTTTTGCTTGCCCAAGGTTAAAAGGGATCTACTGTCATAGTGCTTTGTACCCTTTAGGTGCTTAATGTTTTTTGAGGTCATATGAATACATATGGATGTGTTTATCTGAATGAGGCTGTATCTCCATTCGTATATAATTTTAAACTTGTTTTTGAAGTAAGAACATGTTCAGTTATCATTTAAGTGTTTCATATTTTACTTTTCCGCAATTTGTCTCCTGTATGTAAAGATGTCCGTATTGATACTGTCAGTCATAGTTGTACATTCATTTCTACTTAGAGCCATAGCTTCTCCTTGTCTGGGTCATGATTAATAACACTGAATATAAACTTACTTTTATAAAGTGAGGAGGCATCATCAAAAAGTAAAAGGGGTGATCCCCCTCTGGAGTCAGAGGACCTGGGCTCAAATCCCTCTTCTTACATTCTCTGCCTGAACTTGGGCAAGTCATCTAACCATTATGGGTCACAGTTTTGTCCACTATAAGCAGACAACTGGCTTCTAATTCTTCCAGTTCTGTATTTTAAGGAATATTATATCATCTTATTTAGAGGTAAAAGGAACTTGAGATATTATATCATCTTGGGTCAAGATTTCACAAGTGAGAATGAGGTCCCCAGAAGTATTGTGACAAGTCCAGGGTCACACTTGTCATAAATAGCATAGCGAGGGTTGAAATGAGCTCTTTTGTCCCTAAATTCAGTTATCTTTCCATTATACATACTACATAAAAATAATAATTTCAGGGTAGCAAATACTCTATAATGATTCTTATCCTTTGAAACTTAAAGCTGAAGGTAAATGAAACTTACAGGAGACAGTGCTAATGTCATATAAAACAGGTACATACTTAAGCATTTCTGTCCTTGTTTAAATTTCTAATGTTTGGAATCAGTATTTAGAAATAAAATTTTTAAACCCATCAGGTTTTATAATAGATGTATTGAGAGAAGAATCTATACAGTATATTTTTTTAAGAAAGTAGCATATTGAATTATTTAAATGTGAGTTCTTGCTTTTTTATGAGGAATGATAGTATTTTATAAGCAGCAGTTGTCTGGAGATGAAGACCAGCCTAATCTTCATATATACTCAACATGCTTAATTTTAGGAGCCTGGATTGGCCTATAAGTCTGTTCATACAATGCATATTTCAGAACCACATTTAAATTGTTTCTGGTTCTGCTTTGATGAATGCAATGTTTAGTTCTTGGCTAGCTTAAGTGGTCACTTAATGTACTGTATAATGCCTCAGCCATGGAATCATGTATAATAAGTATATGTTTTTGTTACATCACAAGATATTGATATATGTCTACTGTTCACTCTTGTAAAAAAAAAATTTGGTTTATTTACTTTTAGTTTACAACATTCAGTTCCACAGTCCCTTGAGTTTCAGATTTTTCTCCCCTTTCCTCTCTGCCCCCCCCCATTCATGGCGGCATGCACTCGAATATAGGATCTACAAATATCTTCACATTAATCATTAGTCAGTTTGTAAAAAAAGGATTATAACTGATGGAATGATCAGTGGGAAAGAGAAAACAAAACAAGAAAAAGAAACACAGCAAGTAGTTTGTTTCAATTTGTATTCAGACTCCGCATCTCTTTCAATCATGAGTCTTTTGGAGTTGTCTCATAACCTTACATTGCTGAGAGGAGAGCCCAGTCTATCAGAGTTACTCATCACACATATGTTGTGTCTGTGATTGTGTACAATTTTCTCCTGGTTCTGCTCTTCTCTCTCAGCATCATTTTGTATAAGTCTCTCCAAGTTATCATAAAGTCTGTCTACTCCTCATTTCTTATAGCACAGGAGTATTCCATTACATTCGTATGCCACAACTTGTTCAGCCATTCCCCAATTGATGGGCATCCTCCTGTTTTCCAATTCTTTGCCATGTTCACTCTTTTAAAATCACCTATAAAAATTGGTATGCAAATGATGGTTATTAGTTATTAATCTGTTTTTGGTAATTCATAAACATTACTGGTGACCCATTTTCTTTTCACCTTTCTCTATAAGGATAGATTTCTCCATTAATATTTGAAAGTTAGCACAGAGACCATGCTTACCACAATTGTTACTATTATTTTCTTACTCACAAAATGGATTCTTGCTTCATGAATCCTTTTTTCTTCTCCATACATAGGTTTTGTCATTGAGTATGAGTATGAGTATGAATTAAATTTCCTCTGAAATTCCTTATGTCCTTCCTCTTCAAGTAGTGCTTAATGATCTCCAGGTTTGGTTGGCTCTACTAAACACCTCCTGTTAACCAGAAGGTGAATGTCCTTGTATTCTAAAATCAGAGTTTCTCATATTTGCTACCCTGGAATTCCTGCAGCTTATATAAAATTCTGACACAATTTCAAGCTTCATTTCTTATATCTTCTTGAAATGTCTAGTTTGGAAAGTTCTGAGGAACAACAGGGTGGGGAGTCTTCAGGTCACTGGGAAGGGGATCTCACCTTAGAAGTAGATCCACAGCTACACTTGGAAAGTATGGTCTGGTGGAAAGCATGCTGGATTTGGAATCAGAACAACTAGATTCAAAACTGGCTCCTTCAGCTTGCTACCTGTGTGACCTCTAGCAAGGTTTGGGAAATTTTCAGAACTCCAGTTTATTTTTTCATTTGTAAAATGAAGGGGTTGGCCCAGACAGTCCTCTAAGCCTCCCTCCCAGTCCTAAAGGGATTCTAGGATTCTCTTGTTAAACCATGCCACCTAGAAGACTCTTTTTAGGTTTTGCTCAGGTAGAACATCATTTAGATCAGACTCTTTAAAGGAGCTGTGGCCTTTTTTGTTTTCATTTATTCTCCTTTTTTGTGCCTCTCATTTTGGGAGCAGTTTTGTTACCATTTGTCAAGTCATGTACTGAGTTCTACTTCCATCTGCCCTGGCTTCTTTCTGTTCACTCTTTTAAAGTACACTGTTTTATAACCTAATGGTATGTTTTCTTTTGTTTTGGAAAGCAGGACCTCTACCCTAGCCCCTGATGTCAAACTAGTTCCCAGATTTTTTCTTAGAATTCCATCTTCTGTGGGACTAACATCTTTCGTTTCCATAGATTGCACTATTTCTTTGTTTCCAAATAATACATCTGCCAAAAGGCCCCCTTTTCCCCCATGACTCAGAACACTGGTGCTTTCTCTGTCTCCTGAAATGCTGATTGTCTCCTGGCATGATCCTGACTGCCTTTGCTGTTTCCTTAGGAAACAGTTATTGTTTCCATAGTCTCTGTGGAAGGGAAAGGCAGATGGTCATTTTTTTTTTCTTGTGCTGTAACTTATGCTGGCCCATTTAATTGTACCTGCTGCCACACTCAGACATGATGGACCTTTGTGGGCATGTGAGATCTTTTAAATTCTTGTGCAATCTTCTCTTTGAATAAGTGTGCTTTGGCTTTTTCAAGTTGATTGGAAAAGAAATACTGCCAGCTAGCTCTCTGGTGCACTGAGAGGATCAAGTATTGCTGCCAAAACTTATGGATCCTGGCCAGGTTAGAGACTGAAACTGGGAAAGCCTTCTGCAGTCTTGGATTGTTAAGCACAGAAAAGCAAGCTAATTGTGTGTGCATGCATGTTCATGCCTACACAAACACACAGTCATTTTTACCATGTAATCCTTTATGGTAATCAGAATTGAGGAGGGATGTTGTTTAGGGTGATACCCTCCCAACCCCCACCCCCCCAAGACCTTCTTATATGCAATAAAGGTGTGCCTTACTTTATGTAAACCCCAGTGGAGCTAACCACAGGGAAGTGCTCTGAGGCTGGAGGAAGCGGATGCCCATGGGAAGTAAACAAACCCTCCTGTACTCATTGAAAGCTGCACCCACTATACAAGCACATCTCTGCCATCACTGCAGAGAATGAAGGAAGCTCAGGGGTGCTGAAGAGGGAGAAATTCTGCAAAGGAGCCAGGAGTCTTTCTCATCAGCTTCTGCCTCTGTTGGAAAGCAGGAAGCCTGAGCCCAACAGAACCAACATAAGAGTCATTTTTGCTTACCTGTTTTTTTTTCTATTGATTTTTGTTTTAAAAAACTTAGAGGTGTAGTGTGAGGGGGGAAGTATGGTCCAAGCCATCATAAAAACCACACTGAAAAATGTAGTAGACATTTAAAAGAAAAATGATAATTTTACTAATCAGACAAGAAGTTCAGCCAACCAAATGTATATGGGACACTCTCTTAAAAAGTTGTTTATAATTTGGCAAAGGCTAGTTTTGATTTTTGGTTTTATATTCCTGGTTCCCATGAAGCTTTGTATTGCGTACAAGAAAAGTAATGATTTTTAAAAATGTGATTGGCAGAGATGGGCTGGTCATTGGACAGTGAGCTCCTTGAGAGCAGGGACTGTGGCACTTAGCAGGTAAGTGCTTGTTAACACATTGACAGTTTTGCCTGCCCTCTGCCCATTGCCCCACCAGCTGCTAGCAGTCAGATTTAATTTACATAAGAGCACTCTTACCATGGCCAATTGCTGTCTAAGGTATGTTGAGGCCAGTCCTCTTTTAGCAGATAGTAATAGGAACAAAATTAAGAACTCTTCAAGGATGCTTTAGACTCAGCTGTCATGAAAAGTGCTAGTTTCCTTATTATTTTTTAGCACGCATTATTTGAACTTCAAAACTTACTTCATTTTCTCATCATTTTACTCTCTCAACTATAGAAACTGCTTTGGAAACTCTGTGTTGAACTATTTGAATCCTCTTTGGGAAATCAATAGAATGCAAAGAATGGCTTGTGGCTGGGCCTGCAAACCTTGCTTATGATTTATATGTATTCTGCCAGGGGCTTGTGTTTCTTATTAAGGTTTGACAACTGGCTGTAGCATTAGTTAAAACATTATGTGCAGCTATGCTTTTAAAACATTACTTTCCTGGAATTATTTTGCCTTGAAAATGACTAACAGTGGAGCCTATGAAAAAGTGCCAACTCCATAGAGATACCTTTTGGTACCCCAGGAAGGGTGATTTATGAATGCAAATTCTCTACCCTAATCTCACCAGCCTTTTTTCCCCCTTTACAGAATGCTTTTCCATTAACATCATTTATTGAATAACTATTAAATACCTCTGTATAATGTATTGTGCTGACACTAGAAGGTCTAGAAAGGTGACTAAGACATAGTCTTTGCCTTCTATGGAATATAGAAGCTATGATCTTTGAGGACAGGGACTGTTTCCTTATCAACTTTATATCCAGAGTCTCTGGTACATAATAAAGTTTGTTGGTTTGAATTTAATTAAGAGTGGTAAATTCCACACACAAATAACTTAAATGCACATTAGGCTGAAATAAGTAGTTTCAAAGCTCTCCTTTGTATGGGGAATGAAGATGGCATCATGGACTGTGCAGCAAAAGGTAAAAATGGGCAGTAGGAGCAGGCTTGATAGCAGCCACTTATAAACATTCCACAAATGGGCAGTCTTCTCTGCTTTCTCCTGCTAATCTTAACCATTTTGAGAGAGGGATTATTATTTTTAAAAAACATTTTGGAGGGCATTCAGGGTTAAGTGACTTGCCCAGGGTCACATAGTGGTTGAGAGTTGAATTTGAACTAAATCCTCCTGGCTTCAAGAACTAATCCATTGTGCCACCTGACTTCCCCAAGAGATATTTTTAAAATAATGATGTTTTAAAATTATTAGCCTGGGAAAAGTGTCATCTCAGGAATTCTTCCTCTTTTTAATAAGCTGAAAGCTTTCAGCATTTTCTAGTAAGATAGTAAGAAATAGATTTGTCAGTGAGAATCCAATGAAGCTATTAAGCCAAACTGGATTACAAATTCCCTGGTTGCTTTGTTACCCTTCAGACTGACTGACCAATGACTCCCCCCGCACCCCACCCCCGTTTTACTTTGAACCTAAATTGGTAGATGGGGGGGGCAGACAGAGGAAAGATCAACCACACAAAAAGATGAATAAATCATAATGTGTGAAAGTCCCATAGTGCAGAAAAGTTTTTCAGTTAAAATTTCTATTAAGAATATTAAAAGATCAGGATGTAGATTTGCTAACATTTAAGAAATGTTTCTATGCCGGAAAAGAAAAGGAGGGGGAGACCCTTGTGGGAAATTCTTTCCTTCATACATAATCATTTTTCACTGAATTTAAATTATTCTCAGTAATGTGTTGATGCTGTTGAAATAGTTTAGCTATCTAGAAAATGTGAACCATACTATCACCTTCCTATGAATTATGAGTCATAAATTTTAAGAGAATATTCAGACTTGCTACAGTTATTTCCCCACGTAGGACCTGTGAGTAATGGATGGGGGGAGAGAGATTGCCATTGGAAGATGATGGCATCATAGCAAAGCAGAATGTAAGCAGAAGTATTCATGCCCTGGTTGATCTACTTCAGAAACATCTTTTCCTGTAGTATGCCTCCGTGTGCAGTGAATTTCCACTGACATAATTCTGATATAAACTATGCACAGGGTGGGGAGGTCATGTGAATGGTGTTAACTTAAACAATCAACAAATGGCACATAGTGAGAACTTAATAAATGTTTATTGACTGACTGCTTGCTTGCTGTGTGGCTGGCACTGTATTAAGCTCCAAGAATACAAAGTGGGATAATTTGTGCCCTCAAGAAGCTTACACACCACTCTTAGTTATCTGTTATATGAACTACCCTACTCTCCCATCACAGTAGAAACAAGTTGGAGTCAGAGGGATGAACTATATAAGCATCTAGATCTATCTCTCTATGTATCTATTTCCAAACAAAAATAAAAATAATTTTTGGACCATTCACTGTAATATCTATTGTCTGTACTTTTTCTATACTCTATTAACATGGATAATCAAAATTTGGTTCTAAGTGCCTTCTACAGACATGTGTATGATAATTTTTCAAACTCATATTAGGTCATTTATTAGTGTGAATGAGAAACTAAGCCCACTTACGGTCTGCATAAAATCACGGTGGGTATAGGTCTTAAGCACATGGGCAACCATTCTTGAGTACTTTGACCCCATTATTTCAATGCTGTGAGTATTTTTCAAATTTCTTTTTAAAAATTTTATGTTTTATTCTCCCCCAATTACATGTAGAAGCAATTTTTACCATTGTTTTTAAAAAAAGTTGAGTTCCAGATTCTTGCCTTACCTCTCCTTCCCGAGTCTTCTGTTGCTGTGAGTCTTCACACTGATTGAGCTCATGATCCTTTCATTATTTCTCATTTTATGGGACTGAGAATCTTGTCCCTGTTTTTTGTTTTTGTGTTTCATAAAGGATCCAACCACTGTGTTGGGGGAGGCCTTTATTATTATTATTTTAGTATCTAGGTAACTAGTCTACAACGCAGATTATCAGTATCATGCAAAATAGTAGGAGCTTAATCAGTGTTGAATTAAACTTTCATTATGTCATTTATCCACTTCCTTTTCTGGCTATCCAGTTCCTCTTTGATACCATTTGTGGTGCAAAAGAAATTATTGGTGTCATGTTGTCTACTCTTACCTGTCCTGTAGCCCCGATGCTTTATGTTTAAAAAAAAAAACAAACCCAATTGTACCTTAGGACTTGTCTTAAAGTCATTTTTAGTTTAATTCTAAAATTGTGACATTCCATGTTTTAAAGAGATATATACACATATACACACATGCATATATACATATGTGCGTGTGTGTATGTATATATACATACACACACACATATATATGTTGTATGTATACACACAGCACCTTTTTTTGTGTGTGTGGCTCCTTTAGCTATTAGCTGGGACCTATGGACCCCCCCCCCAGAATGTTTTAAATACATGAAAATACATAGGATTACAAAGGAAATCAGAAGTTGATGAAAATATCAAGATGCAGTTGTCAAGTTTTTTCCCAATTAAAGTAATGGATCCAGAAATCCAATCCAGGGACCCCCAGTTAGGAACCACCTTCTATGAGGAGGAGGGAAGAAGGAGGGAGGAAGAAATAAAGAAGAGGGGAAAGCATAAACATATACAAGTAGGAATTTTTACTCTGAGAATATGGCCTTTTGCAGCAGTAAGCAGTTTAAGAACATTGAAGCTATTGTGCATTTTCCCAAATATACTCTTCCTGGATATCTTCCTCCTCAGTTCCAGGCAGCTCTAGTACACCACCAGCCAAATGTCATTCTGAGTAATATGCAATTTTCATCTGTCTTGTTTTTCTTTCTATACTTTATAGCATGTAAAAACTTACTTTTGATTCTTTGTGTATCTACTACTTTCTAAGTGTGTTACTTATCCATGTCCCAGCCTCTTCACCATAAAAACTTCCTGACTTTTGTCTTAAAAGGAAAAAGGAAAGCCAACTGTTGGCTGATTCACCTGTCTGTAGCTGTTTCCCAGCAGTCCACAACTATCTCAGGTTATTTGAAAATGTGCATCATTGTGTCCACACTTAATTTCATTCACCTTGTCATCTAGAATTAAATGTGTCTCTAGGTTATGTCAGTAAAGCTGCCAGTCACATACAACTCTGGTCAGCCAGTCACTCCACACACAATTTAAGGCCATGCTATTGATAGGTTGGATGTTTGGTGTGTTCATACTCAAGTCAACAAGCACGTATTCAGCACCTACTCTGTACTAGGACCTGTGCTAAGCTGTTGGGGATACAAGGAAAGGGGGAAAAACTAGTCTCCATCCTTACAAGTACTTATTCGTGCTATAGAAATTTAATAGTTTGGAATTTTGATGGATTGAGACTGGTAGAGCTGTATTCAGATTTTCTAAGGCCTGCATTTCTAAGTTAAATGTATTATGGAGTCTTTTTAGATGGCATACATAGAGACTGAACTAATTTGGCAAGCAAATTAGGGAAAAGAGCAAAAGTAAACTAATGTGGTCTTTTATTTGAGAAACATTTAGTGGAGAAACAAATTGGCTCATTAGTGTTAAAAGGTTTTAAAATGTGAAATGTCAGTGTAGATATTTGTGCTTTCCACATGTGGATTCTTTTTGTTATCCTTCTCTAGACTAAAAAACAAAAGGAAAGCAAAAATCATTATAATAAAGTTGTGTGTGCTAACTCCATCAGCAGTCTCCAGACTTTTTTGATTGCTAATGCCATCAGTGAAAAATGTTTCAACATCCCCCTCATGTGTATATTTCTTTATAAATTAGATGGATGTACTAGTATGCTAATAATCATGTATATTATAAAACTTACTTAAGATAGAAGTTTAAAAGGATGGTTCATTTAAAGATGAAACAATATTTGATCATAGAGCCCCTGGATTTCCTAAATAAGGAAACTGACATAAGTTAGAACTATGCTTTAGAAAACCTAGTATCAGCTGAATGGAAGATGGATTAAGATGGGAAGAGATGTCAGATAGGAAGACCAATTAACTGGCTATTTCAGTGGTCTAGTGGGAATGACTCCTAAGTTGTAAACCTGGGTGACTGGAAAGATGGCATTGCTCTGGAAAATAAGAAGAAAATTTGAAAGAGAGGTAGGTTTGGGAAGTAATACACCAAGGTCTATGATGAATATTTCTCATTGGTGGCTACTTATATTATGGGTCTCTGTCCCACACAAAAATTATTGTTGGGGAAGCCACAGTCTCCTTGAGGCATCTTTCCACAGCCACTAGATGATATAGGGGACAGGAAGTTGCTATGCTCTGGCAGGGAGGCAAGGTAATATCCCAGGGGCACCAAATGAACAGTGCTACTGTGGGTACCCAGCACCCAGTGCTTAATCTAAGGTTAGTTTATAACTATCCTGAAGAGTTCATCTGGGCTTAGAAGTAAGAAGGTTGGGTCCTTGCATAGCAAAGCTAGGGTATGTTTAGGGGATAAAGGTAAATCTGGTTTTGTTAAGAGACAAGCTCCTCAGTTGAATATTTCAAAGAGAGTCAATGTGGCCCATCTTGTTGGACTGACTGGTTGTTCACAAATCCCTTGAGGTCAGTGCATGGGTGTGTCTATGTATGGCATCTGCTCTAGATGGTGAAAAGGTTTGAGTTGTTAGTTGATTTTATATTGAACCCATGTGACACAGTTAAGCTAACATCTAACATTAAACCAAATTAATGCCTTGCAATAATTGCTCTCCAGAGAAAGGTGAGAGAGGTGGCAACAAACTTGTTAGTACTATTTTCAGACTAGACAGATTGGACAGTCAGCTCTGATGGAAGAATTGGGATCATCTTTCAATAGAGTCTTCAGGGGGAAAGAATGCTACAAGATTATCTTAATAATAAATATCTTGTATTTATGTAGTGTCACTCTAAGATGTTGAAAGTACTTTGCAGACATGATCTCATTGCATAACATACTTATGAGGCAGAGAGGTTGCAAGTGGTATCACCTCTTTACAGGTGAAATGATGAGTATCCGTCTCTTGAACAATTTCTGTTTTCCCCTCTTTGCCTTCTCAGATTTTAAATCTAGTCCAAATGCTGCTTTTAAAAAATCCTTACCTCCTTTGACCCTGGCATGCTCTTTCTCAGAAGCTCTGGTAGACTTTCCATCACCCTTTATATCAATCTCAATCTGCCTAAAAAGACTTTTAGAAGCTTCTACCATTGTGCCTCTGTGTTCACTGCTTTCCCAACATCTTGCCACCATCTCAATCCCTGTGGTGTTCAAGGAAGACATTTGGGACATTTGGGTTTCTGTTCTTTCCCTTCCCCCTCACCAAGCATACTATGACCAGTTCTCATTTCACTAAGAGAAAGTACACAAACACTATAATTCAGGGATGGGGAACCTGAGGCCACATGTGGCCTTCTAGGTCCTTGGGTGCAGCCTTTTGAGTGGGTCCAAATTTTAGAGAACAAATCCTTTTATTAAAGCAGTTTTTTTCTGTGAAGTTTGGATTGGGTCAAAGAGCCACACCCAAGGACCTAGAGGGCCACATGTGGCCTTGAGGCCAAAGATTCCCCATGCCTGCACTATATAGCCATCCCCTTCATACCATGGAATCCATAACAACTTTCTTTTTAAGCTGATTAGGCTTCCTGCCAATATCCGGTTTTGTTCTTAGCCACCTCTTCCTATTACATAGTCTTACTAATATGTGGTTAGGAAGCGCACAGAAGTTTAAAGGACTTTGATTTTGTAAAAGTATATAAGCAGAAACAGATTATGGTTTAGTTGCCAGCCTTTTGGTGATGAGCCATTCTGTACTTAGCGAGGCTAGTCCTTAAATCATTATTTATAATGAAGCCTATACTGACATCCTTCCAACTTAGTAAAACTTACCAGAGTTTTTGCTTCACTTTTGAGAACTTGTGGTCACTGCCTTGTAGGAATATAGTGTATAAACTGCTGGACATGGAGTGAGGAAGACCTGCCTCAGACTCTTGCTTACCATGTGACCTTCAACAAGTAGCATAACCTCAGAGCCTCAGGTTCTGCATCTATAAAATATGGATAATAAGAACCCACTTTATAGGGTTGCGAAGATCAGATGAGATCATGTGGATGTATTAAAATGCTATGTAGACCTGAAAGCCCTATACATAAATGCTAGATATTATTATGATAGAACATTACAGTGTGACATTGGGCCCTATGATGGGCCTGTTGTGATGCTGTGAAAAGAACTAACCTAGGTTCAAATCCCAGTTCTGCTGTGTGGCATTGGACAAGTCACTTAACCTCACTAGGCCACAGGCTCCTGATCTGTAAAATAAAAGCACTGAATCTTTGTCCTAGACAGCAGGTAATGAGGCGTTCATACTTTCCTCTTCTCAGTAGAGAAGTGAAAAACAGCAAGAACGGACTATTGCATACATTGTTCTAAACATCATAATTTTGTTGGGTTTGCTTTTTCACAAGGGAGGGTGGTGGGGAGGGTGACAGGTATACTGAGAAATGACTAATGTAAAAAAAAAAGATCAGTAAAACATCTTTGAGAACAAACTTGTTTTTGACATTAGCGATGTCTATACTGAAAATTGAAAAGGTAGTAAAACTTGTTCAGTCATTTCTGATTCTTCATGACCTTGTTTGAGGTTTTTGTGGCAAAGATATTGAAGTGGTTTGCCATTTCCTTCTCCAACTCATTTTACAGATGAGGAAACTGAGGTAAGCAAGGTTAAGTCACAGTGCTAGTGTCCTAAGGCTTAATTTGAACTCAGGTCTTCCTGACTCCAGGCCCAGCACGCCATCTACTGCGCCACCTAGCTGCCCTCAATAAAACTACAAAGATAAAATTTCTTCAAGTGTAGAAGACAGGGCAGCTAGGTGGCACAGTGAACAGAACACCTGTCCTAGAGTCAGGAGGACCTGAGTTCAAATCCAGCCTCAAGCACTTAACATAAACACGTAAAAAAAACTAGTTGTGTGACCTTGTGCAAGTCACTTAACCCCAATTGCCCTGCCTTCCCCCCTCCTAAAAAGCAAAAAAAAAAAAAAGAGTAGAAGACAAGGTTACATGAGTGTTACCTCACATTTTCAGTTGTTTAAGTCATATCCAATTCTTCAGGACGCTATTTGAAGTTTTCTTGGCAAAGACACTAGAGTGGTTTGCCATTTCCTTCTCCAGCTCATTTTACAGATGAGGAAACTGAGGCAAACAGGGTTAAGTGACTTGCCCAGGGTCACACAGCTAGTAAGTATCTGAGGCCAGATTTGAACCCAGGAAGATGATTTTTCCTAACTGCAGGCCCAGTAGTCTATCTACTGTGCTACCTGATTGCCTATTTTAAGACCTAGGAATCTAGTATAGTAGTGCTACAGCTAAATTAATGACTGTATAGTTAATTTAAATGTAATATAATGTAAATTAATGTTGTACAGTCTATACTGCAGAAATCTGAAGTAAAACAACCTCTTTAGTAGTTTTTCTTCTTCCAATATGGGAAAGACCTCTAGTATCTGCTCCCATAGTGATGCCTTATTTAGCTATATAATATATTTATGAATATGCTTGTATTTGTCTATACCTATATAGATCACTATAATAAATGTTCACATGAGTGATTTTTCTAGGTTACTGAAACCCCTCGCTTTAAACAGGAGAACAAATTTTAACCATTTTAGAAGAAAATCTCTAAAGTTAGCGTCTACGTTTCTCAAAGAGGGTACATGGAGCATTGTGTTTTTTTTCCCTTATAACTATATTTATGGTTTCTGTCTTCTCAGTCAGGTTATTGTTGTCACCACCTCCTAATTTGCTGCCTGTCTTCTGTATGCTAGGGAAACCAGATGATTGTAGCTTGTGGGAATTGTATATAAATTATCGTTAGCTCAGAGTGAAAACCTGAGGTCTTTCTTCATGAAATAAAGTTGCATAGAATTTGATGGCTATTTGAACAATGTAGAGGTTTTAAAATTTACTTTCTGTTCATCACTATGTTTAGGAGAGTTGAAATTGCTCCAGATCTGACTCCTATAAAAGTAGAGGGTTACTGTCATACATTATCAGAGTTAAAACAAATTGTATGTGATTGGAATATTCTGTGTTGAATCTCTTCTTCATTAATGTAGATGATCAAGAGTTGACTTTTCAAAATAAGATTACCTAGGGATTATGTAGTATCTATCTTCTAAAGAACACAAAGCAGTTTTACATATATGGCCATATGTATCATCATGATATGCTCATGAAGTGGTAGGAACAGGTATTAAGGGTCCCTGTTTCACAACTGGAAATACAGAGATAAAAGGATTAGTTATCTTTCCCAAGGACTAGTTATTTAGACACAAATCTTTTGACTCTGAGAGTGCTGTTATTTCCACTAGCCTTTGCTGCTATTAAGTTTACAAATTCAGGTGCATCCCAGGCAAAAAGTAGGATTTACATTGCCTTTAGGGACTTGGGTACAAGGCTAATGTGTGTAGTCAGTTGTGTTTATTGAGAAGCATCTAAATATAGTCCAAAGAGCACTGAATTTGGAGTCAGAAGGCCCTGGTCTTACTCACTGTGTGACATGGACCTCATGATGTGTGGGAGGAAAGTGCTTCATAATTCTTAAAGCCTTCCTTAAATGTAAGGTGTTATTATTGTATGAGTTCACTGTAATTGTACTTAAGATGGAACTCAAAATAGCCTAAACACCACAGCAGGTGAAGGTTCGGAGAGTCACACTATACAAACCAGGGCAGAGCCAGGAATTTAAAATCCTCTTAAAAGGGCTTTGTAAAAAGATGACATCAGACTTAACATTTCTCTGTGATTCATATTTGCTTTTCCTTTTGTTCCAGGAGATGGCGATAAGAGCACTCAAACAAACAGGTAGTAAAAACATTGAAGCTGCTCTGGAATATATTAGTAAAATGGGTTATGTGGACCCAAGAAATGAGCAAATTGTGCGGGTCATTAAGCAGACTTCCTCAGGTGAGCACAGGCTTCTTGTATTTATCTGAAGAAAAGAACTGTTTTAAATGTGGGGTTGCTTTGGGGGCAAAGGAAGCCAAATCAATTCATCATAAATGGATGTTAAACATTTTTATTACTTTTTTCTGAAATTGACAAGTACATTCCTATATACAAAAAACAAAAAAAAAAGATTGCATATAAAAACCAAATCTTCATTTCATCCTGCTCGTTTCCTTTTTTTAAAAGAATACCATAAATTTAATATTAGTTTCAAAGCTGTTCTCCTTGTCTTTGCCTTCCTTGTGAACCTCCTTCTGTTCTCTGTTCATTCTTTTCAATGCTTCATTGACATTCTTTGTTTTCTTTTTCTTTCCTTTTTTTTTTTTTTTTGCACCACTTGTTCCTTCCAATTTTCATTAACTTCCCCCTTGTCACAAATAACATGGGTCAGACAAAACAAATTCACACCTTGCTCATAACCACAAATGTATATCTCGTTATCAACCTGAAATGCATCACCTTTCTTAGGAGATGAGAAGCATGCTTAATCAGTCCTCTGGAGTCATGATTGGTCATTGAATTGGCTAGAATGCTCAAGTCTTTCAGAGCCATTTTTTTTAAGTCTTTCAGGTTTTTCTTATCCCCAATACCCTTTTTTAAGGCATGATAATGTTCACTACATTCACACACCATAATTTCTTTGACCATTCCCTAATTAATGGTTACCCCTTAGTTCCTGTTTCTTTGATACAACAAGAAGTGCTTCTATGAATATTCTTGCTCTTATGAGTTCTTTTCCTCTTTCATGTTTTTGGTTCAAATGCCTAGGACTATGCTAGTAAATGCATCAGAAAAATAGCTGAAGCCATGATTTGTAGCATTGTTGATTTCTTTGGTTCAAGTAAATGCTTACTCTGAAAACTTAACAGTAGGCTGTTGGAATCATGTTCAGCTAACATGTTCCTGGGTAGTGGTATTGCTGGATCCAGGGGTATTCACAGCTTATGGGCTTTTTGGTTAGAGTTCCAAATTGCTTTCCAGAATGTGGACCAATTTTTCAGCTCTACCAGGTGTTTGTTTGCCTGTCCTCCCAGAGCCTCTCTAATATCATCTTTGTCAAGGTGTCATTTTTCTTCATTTTCTCTTAGATTAGGAGGTAGCTAAGTAGCATAGTGGAGAGTTGGATTTCTGAAAACTTGAGTTCAAATCCTGCCTTAGATGTTTACTAGCTTTGTGACCGTGGGCATGCCCTTTTTGGTGTCTCGGTTTCTTCATCTGTAGAATGAATAATAATAACACCTACCTCACTGTGTTTTTGTGAGGGTAAAATCTAGTGAAAAAATATGTGTAAAGCACTTTATAAACTTTAAAGAGTTATATAAATTCTAGCTATTATTAGTGATTTGGAGCTTTTTTTTTCCAATGGTTGTTAATAGCTTCCTTTTCTTTTGAGAATTGCCTTTTCATATCCTTTTGCCATTTATTTTTTGGGGAACTGTTCTTATTCTTATATTTTGAATCAGTTCCATATATATCCTGGATACAGAGCATAGAAATTACTGGGAAGATTTTCTACCCAGTTTGCCCTCTTAATTTAAACTGCATTAACTTTGAGCGAAACCTTTTCAATTTTATGTAATAAAAATTGTACATTTTATCCTCTGTGGTCTTCTGTCTTTAGTTTGGTTATAACCTCTTCTTCTCTCCGAAGATGTGAACTTATCTTCTCCTCCAGTTTGTTTGTGACTACCCATAGTTGAGGAATTTTCCATGGCAGATCACCAGAGACCATTTTACAGTCCCAGTTTTATTCAGATAATGGGTACATCAGGGGTAATCTGCCATCCTAACAGGGTTATCATCAGAAATGAGAGAATGGAAAAAAACAAAACATATCCCCGTCCTCAGCCTCTCAGCTAAAATGGCCTAGTGTGGAGCCATCTCCAATCATTATGATCTTTATCTGGCCACTGGTAGATGCCTGCGGAGGAGAAAGTGAGGCTAGTGATATTGCACAGCCCTGCCTCACTTACATCCAGTTCACTTGAATGTCATGGCATCACCTTCCTGATGTCATGTTCCTCTTCAAGAAGGAAGGAAAAGCAACAATGGCCTACTCATACAAAAAATAATAATAAATGGCAGAGTGTACTTGATGTCTTTCTTTACAGAAAGAACTTAAAAATTCAGGAAATATTTAATATCATATAAAAAGTACTGGATTTGGAATTGGAAGACTGCTGTCAAGTTGGGTTGTAAAGCCTCAGACAGCTCTCTTCTGCTCAAGAATATTTAGTCCCTATATGTTTATTTGCTTTAGCTGTGTCAGGTTTTTCCCCTCCATGACCTGATTAGTACTTAATTGGTAGTTCTCTATCGTCTGGCACTGCATGCCAAAAGTATCACCCCATGAGGTGTCTCCCAAAGTAATGGGAGGGCCTAATTTTTCTTTATTTCAAGGCAGGGACACCAGAAATGCCTTTCTTTGGAGGAGAGGCAATAGATAATTGTATGCTTAACTAGTTCTCCCTCATCTGCTTAAGAATGCAATGATATTTTAAACTTCTGCATAGTAGAGGCAAAAATGAAATTTTTCACTTTTAGTCATCACCATGCATAAAAGAAGGGTAGTTTCAGGTAGTGCTACTCCCATGGCTTCATAACAGAAGCAGGTTGGTGTTAGACATCCCTCCTTTATAGGCCTTGATGTCTTCTTCACATGTTCTTCAGCCTAGTTCTTCATTGCCAATTCTTGACTTTTTTCTAGGGTAGAAGCAGGAGGAAACAAATGCACATTGGCACCCCTCTGGCATTCCTCTCCTTGACGCAGCGTAGAAAGTGGAAAGTGGGTCTTTTGTCTCTGTATTCAAGGAAGGTTCATCACTGAAGAACCAGAGGGGTTCTTGGATCTTTTTTATAAGTGGTAGAGGTTGCATCTAAAAGCTAGAGAACCGAAGTAAAAATAAAACCAGAGGAACTCTACTCTTTTGGGTTGAACAGATAGCTCCTAATGCAGTATCTCTGTTCTTTCTCGTCAGGAAAAGGAAGTGTGCCGAATAATGTAACTCGAAGGCCAAGCTTTGAAGGAACAAGTGAATCTTTTCCATCTTATCACATCAGCAGTGCAGCCTATGAAGGGACAGGCTTTGGAGAAGGAGCAAACATGCTGAGTGATGTCCCTCGGCAGTACATGGATTATCTCCTTTCTGCTCCTCAGCCTCCAGCTCTGACTCCTACAGGACCAAGGCCTCTTGGGGTCAACCCTCATAACACCCCTGGTAGCCATCAACACCAATCCAAAGCCTATTCTGCTAATTTGGAGGCTCCAGGCATTAATTATCCAGTTGCTAATCACAGCAGCCAGGCTCTGCAGCTCCAGCCCCCTCACAGTTCAAATGGCCCACACTATGGCAGGCCACACATGACAGTACAGGGAGAGCCGATGGGGTATGGCATCCAGCGAAGCCCATCTTTTCAAAACAAGATACAGCAAGACGGAGGGTATGCAAATCTTCCAAGTAAAGGGCAGGTGGTCCAGAATAACTCTGGTCACACATTTCAGCCAGCAGCAGCAAGCCTGTACATGACACATTCTCATCATAAGCAGAGCAACCCCTCCTCTCACCAGATGCACATGATGGCTGCCCGGAGTCCAGCATTTGCTAATGATTTTTCGGACAACCCACCACAGAGTCTCATTACCCCATCTAGAAACAGCCTGAACATGGACTTGTATGATATGAATAGCCCTGCAGTCCAGGGTTGGCAGTCATCTACTCTGTCAAGGCGGGATTCTTTACAAAACCCAAGCTTGGAGGCATCCCCTCGACCACATGTCCCATTCCGACCTGACAGCCACGTGCCAAGTAGAACCAATTCATTCAACAACCATCAACAGCCACCAGTGGCTGTGTCCATTAGGACAGGACCTGCCAGCAAAACGGATGCCTCTATCCCTTCCCCCAATACTATCACAGCTGTCACATCTGCCCACATCCTGCATCCAGTGAAGAGTGTAAGAGTCATGAGGCCAGAGCCTCAGACGGCTGTAGGTCCATCTCATCCTGCCTGGCTTCCCCCAAAGACGCCAGCTGTGGAAGGTTTAGAAATAATGGAACAGCATCCTCTCCCAAAAGGAGGCCCAAATGCTTACCCACTGGATGTTGATTATGGCACTCAGGAGCCAAGGTGCCCACCACCTCCATATCCCAAGCATTTGCTCCTTCCAAATAGTTCAGAGCAGTTTGACATAAATAGCCTTTGTGTAGGGGTGGAACAGAGCCTTCGAGGAGTTCCTAACTCAGTAAACAGTCAGGCTGAGGACAGTGTTGAGAGAAATGACAAAAGCAGCAAGAATTCCAAGGTGGAAAAACCAGGGAAGGATATAAAGCAAATCCAAACCTCTCCTGTCCCCGTTCGTAAGAACAGCAAAGATGAAGAGAAGAGAGAATCTCGAATTAAGAGTTACTCCCCATTTGCTTTTAAGTTCTATATGGAGCAGCATGTGGAGAATGTCTTGAAAACCTACCAGCAGAAAATTAACAGACGATTGCAGTTGGAGCAAGAAATGGCTAAAGTAATTTATTTTTATACCTATATATGTACACACAAGCAGACATCCTTACATTTGGTTTTATGTCAGTAGTAATAGGCCAGGACAACGGAGGTCAAGAAACTGGAATGTTCTGACACATCATGAAACGTGGCCTTAGTGGGGATAAAGTATAGTCTTCAAGTATTTGAAGGACTGCCATCTGAAAAGAAAATTCAAACTTGTTCTGCCTGGCCCCACAGAGCAGAACTAGGGACCCCAGGTAGAAGATTCAAAGACCCACATTTAGGTTTGATGTTAAGAAAAATTTCTTAACAGAGCTATCCAGAAATGTAAAGCACTGTCCCAAGAAATTGTGGGTTTCTATCAAAAACCAGATGACTTAAGTGTTGGGATTGTCTTAGTATAGAGAGAGTTGCATTGTTTTCTTAAGGTAATAGGAAGGATGAATATTGAAATATTCATCTGAATGAATACTGAAATATTTTGTTAATGTTTCAAAGGATCAAGAAAGTAAGGTTTGTGGTCTCCTGGCTTAGAAGTTTGGAAAATTAGAAAAATGATCATATGTATTATATACCCATTATTGGTGTATCTCATTCACATACAGTCTCAATAAATCATGCTTTAAGTACAATTTACAAGCTGATGCTGAGAGACTCTAGAAAGTCATCATTCATTTAAAAATTCTTCCATTTATAATTAGCAAAAACTACCTGCTGCCCTGGAACCTGGCAACCTCATTGTTCCCTGAGCTTTTAAAATGTTAAAGAACTCTTGGAGTTTTCAGGTATTTCATGGCACATTTCCCATAGATTGCTGTTTTAATACATGGTCATTTCAGGAGTTTCCCTGGTTTTACAGATTCTCTAAACAAATAAGATAAAAGAATTTAATATTTCTATTGTCTTTTGAATTCTAAAATCTCTGCCGTGTTAGGCTGGGACCCAATATATAAAGGGAAAAATGAGCCAATAATTATTATCTTCCTTAGAATGAATGGGACTTACTTTTCTGTATCACTTGATAGATCAAAGACCTGACTTGTCACTATACTTCATATTCCATTTCTTATGTCCTTTAATATGACTCCCTCATTTCTTCCCTACCAAAGGCTGGTCTCTGTGAAGCTGAACAGGAACAGATGAGGAAGATCCTCTACCAGAAGGAGTCTAACTACAACAGGCTGAAGAGAGCCAAAATGGACAAATCTATGTTTGTGAAAATCAAAACCCTGGGGATCGGTGCTTTTGGAGAAGTTTGCCTTGCTTTCAAAGTAGATACTCATGCTCTGTACGCCATGAAAACCCTGAGGAAGAAGGATGTTCTAAATCGTAACCAGGTGGCCCACGTCAAAGCAGAAAGGGATATATTGGCAGAGGCGGACAATGAGTGGGTGGTTAAACTCTACTACTCCTTCCAAGACAAAGACAACCTGTATTTTGTGATGGACTACATCCCTGGTGGGGATATGATGAGCCTGCTCATAAGGATGGAGGTTTTTCCTGAGCACCTGGCCAGGTTTTACATTGCAGAGTTGACTTTGGCCATAGAGAGCGTCCATAAGATGGGCTTTATTCACAGAGACATCAAGCCTGATAACATTTTAATAGATCATGATGGTCACATCAAACTGACTGACTTTGGACTCTGCACTGGATTCAGATGGACTCACAATTCCAAATACTACCAGAAAGGTATTTTGTTTACTCATATTGTAGGTTAAGTCTTCTGGATCAGGGATACTTAATCTGGGGTTTGTAAGCTCGTAGGTTTTTAAAAAAATATTTTAAACTGTATTGTGATCTGATGTATTTTGTTTAAAACATTCCAAGGAGTCCGTAGGTTTTATCAGTACCAAGGGTACCAGGGCGAGGGGTGGGGGGGAAGGAGGGAGGAATAGGGACAGTCTATGAACAAAAAAAGGTTTAATAACCTCTATTTAAACCATCATTGTTCATTTTTAATCTTGGTGGTTTTGGAATCCCATCACACTATTTTTGTTTATATATGTTTATCCTTACTCCCTAAAAGTGCTGCCTACTGTGTAATATTAGTTTGCTATTTTTCAGTTAAAGTGAATTATTTCTCACTTTTAAAAGACTTTTATCTTTATTAAAGACACCTTAAGGATATATTTCAGAGGCTAAGCTAGAAACTGCCGCTCTGTCCTGTCTTTAAAGAGTTCTAAGAACAAAAGTTCTAGAAGTATGAAGAAAGTACTTTGAAAACAATTCACTGAAATCTCTTTTTCTGCTGTAATTTTTGTCTCCTCTTTGGCTGTTGTACATTTTTTTTTTGCATGTCCCAAGATCATGTTATTATCATTTAAATGAAAAAAGAGGAAAATCCTACCCTAGCATCTCATTATGGCATAGAGGTGGTCCTGGGCTCTCAAAGGATGTGCCAGAGCAGTGGAAGTTCAGGCAGGCCCTAAGCAATTTGGTAAGACTTCAGATACAACCTTGATGATGGATTGTGCATCTGTCATTGAAGAACAAGACTAGCCAATGTCACCAGAAAGTATCACTACCTTCTAATAGGATTATCAGAAGATTACCCGTAGGTGATAAGTTTGGGGCCATAACAGTTACTCATAATGGCATCTACTAGATCTCACAGATCTCGTGAAGCAGAAGCATTGAAAATAATAGGTAGTTAAATCTATGCAACCATTGGTTTACTATGATTCTCCATCTGCTTTTCTGCTATATCTATGTCTAGTTCATCATGTTGTTCTTATATTGGTTTAATTAACTTTAGTGAATTTAATGTATAATATCCTTAGTGAACTTCTATGAGGATTATTTCTTGCATTCATCAAGGCTGTTTTAAACCCTTTTCCTGTGTTATGCTGTTTTATATCAAGTTGTTAAAAAAAAAAAAACATTTTTTTCTTTCTTTGTCCTGGGCAAAAGGGAGTCACATCAGACAGGATAGCATGGAACCTAGTGACCTCTGGGATGACGTGTCAAACTGTCGATGTGGAGACAGGCTAAAGACCCTAGAGCAAAGAGCTAAAAAACAGCATCAGAGATGTTTGGCACATTCACTTGTTGGAACTCCAAACTACATTGCCCCTGAAGTTCTCCTTCGTAAAGGTATAAACTTCCAAATTTCCTTTGCCTTGAATGTTCAGAAACTTCACTTGAGTTGGTGGGTAGGCCTGGCACTAAATGTAGGTTGTTCTTTGAAACCCCTTAAATGCTGAATGGTTTTCGTGCCTCCAATGGAATATTTCCCACAGGAAAGATACTGTGCACCAGTGTCTGTCTTAATGAAGCCTTGACCTAATTAATAGGAAAGTAGCATCTTCTACATACTTGAGTAGTCTTGGTTGTCTTTACAGTTTCTACTTTATAATGAAAAGCATTGAGTGCAGTAGTGGCAAGTGATAAATTTGGTGCAGTGATAGACCTTCCCTCCTGTATCTGCATTAGTGATAATTTATCTTAATTGAGGCTGAGTCTTTTATAATTTGCCAAATCACTAGGCAAAGTGATTTGCCTGGAGTTGATTATGTAATTTAGAAGTTTCTGAAGCAGAATCCAAACTTGGGTCTTCCTGACTTCAAGTACAATGCTCTTTTCATTATACCAAGCTGCATGTCTGGTGATTGCCTGAGAGCTAGACCCACAGAATGAACAGGTTCAGCTTCTGAGGCGCCTAACCACATTGAGTAGCAGTCATGGGGCAAGACCAGTACCATGATCACCATTTACTGTATGATTTAAATCGGTAGTGTCAAACTCAGACAGAAATGGGGTCCAAAAAGGATTTTTGTGGGTTGAATATTGACTTTACAAATCACATATTAACATTATCTGTGTTCCGTTGTATTTTTACTTATTTTGGTAAATATTTATCAGTTACATTTTAGTCAGGTTCCAGTACTTGGGGAGAATTATAGCCTTTGTGTTTTAAGCCACACATTCTCAAGTTCTAAACTTTACTCTGTCTTTTTCTTGCCCAAACTACCAAACTGAACCCTACCAGTTTTGTAACTCCAAATAATTTTGCTATCAGTCACTGTTTGTTATGCCACAGAACACAAAGCATTACTCTGGTACTACCCCATGATTTTGCTTTGGCATGAGGTCATTTTAATGTCTTGGCACTCTGCTCACAGTAATAGTCTGCTGATCTAATTCAATCACATTTTTAAAAATAAGTATTAAGTGCCCTTTCTCCCTCCCTCCTTCCTTTTTTTTTAATCTCTTCCTCCCTGCATGCATACTGCTTATTGTCTTGTGCACCCCCTCCCCAACCCCCAACATTGTAAATTCTTTGAGGGACTGTTTGTTCCTTCTTTTTCTATCCCTAACACACTTAGCACAGAACCTGGCACATAATAAATGTTTATTGACTGACTGCCAGGTGTATAATTTCTCTTCAAAAAGATTGTAAGCTTCCTGGAGCCAGGGAGCATATCTTCTACTTTTGTATCCCTGCCATAATAGCTTAAGTCTTTGCATACAATGGGTTATTCAGTCAATAGCCTGTAAAACCAGATTAAAAAAAGACTTGAACCCAGCCATTTTGGCCCTTAGAGTCTCTGGGAGGGCCTGATGTGTTAACAAAATTTGTGAATGATAAGATCAATGCCTGATTGTTAACTGAGAGTGACTTTCATTCATCTCATCTTTTAGGGTACACTCAGCTCTGTGACTGGTGGAGCGTTGGCGTGATCCTCTTTGAAATGCTAGTGGGGCAACCTCCTTTCCTGGCTCCAACTCCCACAGAAACCCAGCTGAAGGTTAGTAAGAGGCTTTAGAAAAGTTGCATTTGTTGCTTAATTTAACAAAAAAACCAACATATTATAGTGGAAAGAGCAGCAGGCTTTAGCCAGGGAGCTTATGTTTGGGTCCCAGCTCTGACATTACTGGATATGAGATTGATATTGGGCAAGGCCAATATCAGTTGGCCTTGATATACCTCCTATCATTATAAACTGAGATTCATTAATTAGCAATATCTCTTAAAGGTTAATTATGAAAAAATTTGATCCTTGTTGTCTGTATCCTGTTCCATTCATGGAATGATTTGTATGTGGTATTCACTAATTATGACCTTGTTAATTAATATTTTCTGTTAACATTACACACACTGAAACAAAGACCTCTCTGGGTCTTCATTTCCTCATTTGTTAAACAAAAAACTTATTTGGCCATTTAGGTCCCTTTCAGTTTAAAAGTTATGACTCCCAAAAACAAAGATCAGGAATAGAATAGGTTTGGGAAAGTATATATCTATATATGTAGACATATATGTATATGTGTATGTATTTATCTATGGCTATAGAGAAACATATCTGACTTTTAAGTACATCAAAAGATATGTGATTTCATATGTGACATAGCCTTCTGGGGAGGTTTGGGGGAGGGGAAAAAAAAGAACAAAGTAAAAAAGTACAGCAGAAAACAAAAGAAAACTCACAAGAAAGCAAAGAAAAGATGGACAATTCTCAACACAACAAGCATTATTTATCATATGGACTTTCTTGAAATGAAAATCTGTTATTACATATTTTGAATCCTCTCATATGTTCTGCAATGCACAAGATCCTTTTTTTCTTTCTAACTTTGTGTTTATCATGTTTTATTTCTTTTCTCTATTCTGTTTTTGTGTTCTGTCGTTTGAGTCTAAAATAAATTTTTAAAAAAAAAAAAAGTTATGACTTCCATAAAAGTCACCTTTATCTTTATTAAGAAATGAAGTGGCTACTCTCCGTTTGCCACCCACACCTCCTTAAAAGACCCCAGTAGATTAATGTTTTATTAACTGACTACTCCTAGTCCTTCACTGATCTGAGTAGCTCTTAGGGATTGGGAATAAATATCTGTGATTTCATTGAAATAAGGAACTCCCATTGAGGATTTTCCTTTACCAGTCTAAGTCAGCACCTTCTCTGCAACTTTAATAACTTAGTATTAGAGTTGCCTGGGATGCTGAGGTTAAGTGACCCCCCCCCCACACACACACACACACACACGTCTAATAATCTAAAACTCTTCCTATAAAATCATCAGCAACAAGACCCAGAAGCTGGCAGAGCAGTGTTCCTCAGTGTCCTTATTACTCTCTTTCCCTTCTCCCCTATAGCATCTCAGAGAACTTAGTTTCCCCTGTCTACCTTCTGTCTCTGGGGCAAGAAAAATTTCCATAGTCCCAAATGGCATCTAATCCTGATCAGCCATTTTACAAATTCCTGCAAGGCAAAGGAGAATGTGGGTGAAAATCTGTCACTTCAATCAAAGCAAATGTGCTCTCTTTTTTAAAAGATTGCGTGTTAATTGCAAAGTAGTTTTTTTTCCTTTTGAGAAAAATCATATCCCTTAAACACCACCCTTAATTTCCTGCCCATTGGTGATTCTTCATCATTAAGCATCTGTGTCTTTGGTAGCCTCCTTACAAAATTGCCTTGTGGTTTTGTAGAAAATGAATTCAATTACCTTGAGTGCTGAAATTTCCTGGGGGAGTAAGTAGACTCTGAAGTCCTCTATTAAAGAACTAAGATTTTTGCTTTTGGAAGCTTTGACCATATCAACTCACTACTGCTCAAAAAATAAAAATAATAATGACATAGATTGGCCTTGGATCTGATGAGAAATTGGAGGAAAAATTCACATTTTGGTTTTGTCTTCTCTTTCAGGTCATAAACTGGGAAAGTACACTTCACATTCCAACACAAGTCAAGTTGAGCCCTGAGGCCAGTGACCTCATTACCAAGCTTTGCTGTGCTGCTGAGAACCGGCTAGGCAGAAATGGTGCTGATGAGATCAAGGCCCATCCATTCTTCAGCTCCATGGACTTCTCTGGTGACATCCGAAGGCAGCCGGCACCATATGTGCCAAAGATCAGTCACCCCATGGACACCTCAAATTTTGATCCTGTGGATGAAGATGGCCCTTGGAATGATGTCAGTGGGGACAGCACTAAGGCCTGGGACACTCTAACGTCTTCGAACAGTAAACACACGGAGCATGCCTTTTATGAGTTTACTTTCAGAAGGTTCTTTGATGACAATGGCTATCCATTTAGATGCCCAAAGCCTTCAGGAATTGAAGCCACACAGTCTCAGAACTCAGACATAGAAAACAAAGAGATGGCGGATCCAACTGGAGACTGTCAACCTGTGTATGTGTAAATGATTACATAGCATGACCCAGACATAGAGATATAAGGAAGGCCTCGAAGCTGATTTCATAACAGGCATGCTTGGAAGTTGAGGTCAATTTTGTTGTAAATAAGTACTTCAGTTACTACACTTGAAATTCTGGTCTTCACAGAAAAAAAAAATACTTTGCAAGTCAAGCAGTTCTTCATTTCTAGACTTTGGTTTGTGTGAGCTCAACACCACTCACACAGATAGGTATTTAAAGACAATTCACAGCATTAAACAATATTTTTTAAAATTTAGTACAGTTTAGAAAGAGCACTTATATTTTGTTTATATCGATTTTTTTCCTACTAAATTATAGGGATTAACTTTGACAAATCATGCTGCTGCTGTTATTCCTTTTTCTACATTGGTATTTTAGCCATAGCACTTATTTCACATTTAGGAAAATACATTAAAAACTGAAGAACACGGTGGGAAAATCTCTGTGCAATAATGTAAAAAAGGAAAAGAGATAAAGCACTCTGGGCTGATGTTACTAAATCTGGTTTTATTCATACCATGTTTTTTTGGTGGGTTTTCATTTTGTTTTGGGGGGGTGTTTTTAATCCCTTCTTGTCCTCCCCCCATCCCATAGCAGATTGTGACATCATCTTAAAAAGCGGCTTTTGTTTCCTTTTGCATATTAGCGTGTAATAGAAAGTGTGAGCAAGGTGACAAGTTGGGTGTGATTTCAGTGTCTGGTGTGTGAAGAATGTTGCATGAGCAGGTTTTTCTGTTCAATAAGTTACCATATCTTGCCATTCACAGGCAGGTCCTGTGAATCTGTTCTTAACAAGTATCTTTAAGTGAGGTATTCTAGACAGTGTGTTGATAATGTATTGCGTGGATGATTTCATTGTTATGATTGTATTACCTTATTGATTTCTTATTTTTAAAATTTCAAATGTCTGAGAAGTGATTTTGTGTCTGTGATTGGATCGTTTTTTGTGGAGGGTAAATTTAAACACCTTCTGTCCTTCTAAACTGAGATTCATTAATTAGCAATACCTCTTAAAGGTTAATTATGAAAAAATTTGATCCTTGTTGTCTGTATCCTGTTCCATTCATGGAATGATTCGTATGTGGTATTCAATAATTATGACCTTGTTAATTAATATTTTCTGTTAACATTACACACACTGAAAGATTTAAAAGTGTGTTCTTCTTTTGTCTCAGACAGCTGAAGTGTTGCCCTGATGGAGCACAGTCCTCTGTTTCTAACAGATGCTACTGGTCTGCTTTAAAGTGTCAAATCTTAACTGAGTTGAAAGTGTGCATTTAAAAATTTTTTGTAAAAGTGAGGCTTATTCAAAGTGATATTGGAATACTAAAATAATTAAGCCATAAATATTTGCATATAAGTATAGGTATGTATATAACTGAATAGATAAACACATAAAATATTCCTTAATTCAAATTAGTATTACAGTCCTATTTAAAGTGATTTATATTTGAGTAAAATGCTCAATTTTATTATTATTATTTTTTTTTTTTTTGCTTTTTGAAATTCTGGCGCTTTGTATTTTTCATTATGTTATTCCATATATTATTCCTTAATTTTTAGCATATTCTATCCATTGTTATCCAAGCAACATTTATAAATTTATCGTCTAAACTAAAAAAAAAATTATTCTCGTGTACGTGTTTACATTTGTATGAATGGCATGTTCTGAGGTCTGCTGTGCTTGTATTGTGACAGTCCACGTAAGATTCAGTATTACTGCTTTTTTTTTTATAGTGATGCCATTTTTTTTTGTTATTTACAGCTATCTGACATAATTTCATGTGGTAGGTTCTTTCTCAGGAACTCAATTTAACTGTTATTTATTGATATACCATTGCCTTTGAAAGCTTCTACTGGCACAATTTATTATTAAAACTTTGGATTCCCAAATCAGCAGTTGGTGTGGTGTTTCCCTGGAATGTCTGAGTTTCTGCTTACAGAGTCTCTGTGTCTTGGTCTGGTTGCAGCAGGAGGGGAAAGTCCAGAGCAGCTGTCGCTGACTGATTCTGTAATGGGGGGAGGGGGACCCCAGAAGAGAAAATGAGCACAACTCCTCTGGCCTTTGTTTTTGAAATGGACGTTGTTATTTTGGCCGTCAGGAAAAGGAAATAGCTTTTTAAATGTTGGAGAAAAAGCTAAGAATTTTATTGAGGCCTTGACATTTCAATAATAACTTTAAATTCTGTGTAACACCGTGAGGTTTAATTGTCTATAAAGCCTCTACTGATTTTAAATTCCCAGGATATCTTGAAAGTTGTTGGTTCGAAGTGTTTTTTTTCCCTCTTATTCCCTTCAGCTGCTTGTCTTGCCCAGCCAAAATGTGAATTGTTTAATTAGGCTAATGGCCAAAGAGCAGATTCCTGAGAACAGACATAGGCAGTGTTTTTGACAGACCCTAAAATGGATGAAGGCTGC
This sequence comes from Pseudocheirus occidentalis, assembly GCA_028646575.1. Taxonomy (NCBI): domain Eukaryota; kingdom Metazoa; phylum Chordata; class Mammalia; order Diprotodontia; family Pseudocheiridae; genus Pseudocheirus; species Pseudocheirus occidentalis. The sequence goes on along the minus strand of CM053596.1, from coordinate 143,975,490 downwards.
ACCCAGACCGTCACGAGATCACAGCCAATTCTGTCTTCAGCTTGTTTGTGGTCATTGTTGGGTGCGATTTGGGGTCCGCTGCTGGGACAAATATCTTACTGCATTCCTTCTAATTTGCTCCTGTCCCAGTTCAGCTGACAAATGAAATACTGTCTTTGAACATAATCCATGAAATGAAAATCATCAGTATTCCTTGTTTGAGCCCTCTGGAATTAAAACAGTATCTCAGTTTTGGTTTTGAAATAGGAAGGACTTCTGGAGGTCATCTGGTCGACCCCCTCCTGCCTGTAGGCAAAACTGTACCTAAATAAACCAAGTTGCTGAAGAATCTCTATGACCTCAGTAAGAAGCAAGCACATGTTTGTTCCTGCTGGAACAATAGAATTTGTTTAGTGCCTATTTGCAATCGTCCTGGTGTTGGGCCCTGCAACCATCCTGTTTTTCTCCCAGATTAAAGTACTGTCTCCTTTAGAAAGTAGGGAGTTTCCCATGTCTAAAACTGGCAGCCCTGTTTGGAAGTTAAGATGAGCTTGTTCACGTTGAGAAAAAGCTGATAAATTCTTAGTACCCTTATTCCCTGAGGATGTTCATACAGTAATTGGATGCTTCTAAGATTCTGAATTTTGGAGTTACTGGTCCCACTCCTGCTGCCTTGCTACTCTTGAACCTGACCTTTCTGTATATGCTGCTTGACCTGTCCCAGTTCTCTCAGTCTGGCTTCTCTTCCTGCCCTTCAGGGTCTTGACCCCAGAGTTACCAATTTCAACAAGGCACTTCCTCCACACTCTATCCCTATCCTCCCCTGTCCTGTTCAGCCAGTTCTTAACCCTGGGTAATGCCCACCATCCACTTTTCTCCATTCTTATTCCCAACGCACTTTGGCACCGATTTGACTACCTACCTACCTCAATCCCCAGCAGCTGTTCCAGACTTCCTCCTCAATCCTCCAACTTCATACGCTCTTAGGAGATGACTTTTCCCCCTATAATCCAGCATGATCTTCTGATCTCCCTTGTGCACATCCAGAGCTCTCTCTGAAGGCCCTCTACCTTGCTACACCTAACTCAAGCCCTTTGTTCTCAATCCTGTCCCCACATCAGAACGTGGCTCCATCCATCATCACCTCTCTCGTTATCATCTTCCACATCTCTTTTCTCTACTGATTCCTCATCTACAAATAGACTCAATATCCTTTACTCTTTTAAAAAAAACAAAAATAACAAAAACCAAAACCTTCCCCTTAGCTTTACTAATTCATATTAATCCATTTTGGGTAACAGAGAGGATTAAGGGAGAGAATGTATGTAAAAAACACTTTGCAAAAAAACATACATAATGTAATGTTCAACAGCCTTTTATGAAGAGTCAGACATGGCAGTGTTTGAATTTTTAAAAAATCCAGTATTTACTTCTCTGAACATGGTAGTTTCCCCCCCTCCCTGCCCCCACTTAATGTAAGTTTTTTGAGGACAGCTCCTGCCTCACTTTTATTTATGTCCTTTTCACACAGTGCTTAACAAAGATTTGCTGATGGGACTATTTGATTGATCTGACTACTCAAGCTTTTGCCTTCTCTCTACCCTTCACTCCCAGATTTCTAGAGTTATTCTATACTAGCTGCCTCTACTGCCTCACCACTCCCAGCTTAAAACCCAGCAATCTAACTTCTGTCTCCGTTATTCTATTGAAATTTACTCTCCGAGGCAGCTAGGTGGTACAGTGAATAGAGCACCGGCCCTGAAGTCAGGAGGACCCAAGTTCAAATCTGGTCTCAGACACTTGACACACTTACTAGCTGTGTGACTTTGGGCAAGTCCCTTAACCCCAAAAACCCTCCAAAAAGCAAAAAATAAAAAGAAATTTACTCTCCTAGGTAACCAATGACCTCATCTCATGGTGACCTCACCACGTCCTCATCTCAGTCCTTACTACCTTTGAATTTTCTGTAGTATTTATGCTATTCACCACTACCCCCCATCCCCCATACATGTTCTTGTCTTGGACACTTGATTTCATCTAGTTCCCGTTTCCCTCCTCCTCCCCTCATCTGATTGTACTTTCTCTACCCTTTATGATATCCACTGGTTCTTCCCACCCCTAAGAACTGTCGTTCTGTCATTTTAGTCTAATGAACAAGTACGTAAGTGTCTACTGTGTGTCAGGCACGGTGCTAGGGACACAAAGATAAAACATCCCATCCCTCAAGGGGCTTCCATTCTAGCAGAGGAGAAAATATAAGAACATTAAAAATACATACAAAGAACTTTAGGAGGAAAACACTAACAATTGGGAAGAAGGAACCAGGGAAGACCTCTTCAGTAAATAAAGAGGAAAAAGTTGTTATTCAGTCATTTCAGTCATGTCTGACTCTTCATAACCCTATTTGGGGTTTTCTTGGTAAAGATTATAGAATGGTTTGTTATTTCCTTCTCCAGCTCATTTTATAGATGAGGAAATTGAGGTGAACAGGGTTAAGTAGCCAATATCACACAGCTAGTAAAGTGTCTGAGGCCAAGATTTGAACTAAGGAAGCTGAGTCTTCCAGACTCCGGGCCTGGCACTCTATCCACTGCACCACCTACCTGCCACCTAAGAATGGATATCTATTATTTTTCATCTTTGTAACCTTAGTAGGCAATACATAGTAACCTTAATAATTATCTCATAATAAGAGAAAAAAAACAAACAACCTGATTGCCAGAGTGAACCAACTGCATTCAAATCTTCAGTACCAGCAATTCTGAAACCAACTACTAAAAAAGTAGTCTTTAAATTGCATTCAAGAAAAATCTTGATAGAACAATTTCTCGAATGACATTGGCTCTGTCACCTTGGATATACTGCTCAACTTTTTGGTGCCAAGGGCAATTCTAAAATCCATGAAGTCTGTAGAACAGAACAGTCTTATGAACAACAATTATTATCCTGCATTATTAATAATAGCATTTATGTAGCACTACATGCCAGGCACTCTGCTAAGCTCTTTATAAATATATATCTCATGTGATCCTCACAACAACCCTACAAGATAGGTATTGTTCTTAGCCACCATTTTACTGATGAGGAAACTAAGGCAAACAGGTCCTATGACTTGCCCAAGGTCACACAGCTAGTGTGTGGCAGAATTTGAACTCAGATCTTCCCGACTCTAGGTCCAGTGCCCTATACATGGTGCCACCTAAAGGGAATTTTTACAATGATAAAATCATAGGTCCCAAACCACCTCCTTCCTCCAAATCAATTATGAATAAAGGCCTAGACGTCATATCTGAAGATAACGTACAAAGCTAAGAGTGATATCTGAAAAACTGGATATTAGAATCAGGATCCAAAGAGATCTTGACCATTACATTGGGCCAAATCTAATAAGATGAAATTGAATAAGAATAAATGGCTTTTAAAAATCAGTTTTTCAAGTACAAGATGGGAAAGCCCTAGTAATAGTCAGAGGTATGATAAGGCAGATAAGGAAGTTAATATGATTTAGAGTTTCATGAATTAAATAAATCAAAGCATGGCTAGAGCTTTGTGCTTCCTTTTGAGCCCTACAGTTTGGGGAAGGGAAGTGATAAGCTGGAAAGGTTCCAGAGGAAGACAATTAGAATGGTGAGGAGCCTGGAAGACGGAACAAATGATAAAATCTTTAGACTGCAGAAGAAAAGACAGAGGTGCCACGACTATGACAACTTCAAGTATTTGAAAGGTGTCATGTGAAAAAGGGATTATTAGACTTGTTCTACTTAACCCCAGGGGGATGAACATATAACAGATACGTTATATAATAACATGTTAAAATGTTATTAAATTAAAATTTAAAATTATTAAAATGTTAAAGCTGTTATATAATAACAAATGTTAAAAGGAAGTGAATTGATGGAGGGAGAAACTTCCTAATAACTAAAGCTATTCCAAAGTGGAACAGGCTACTTCTGAAAGTAGCGAGCTCCCTGGCATTAGAGATCTTCAAGCAAAGGCTGGATGACCAATTGGATATATTGCAAGAGGGAATCTTTTATTTTTTTAAATTTATTTTTAGTTTTCAACATGCATTTCCACAAGATTTTGAGTTACAGATTTTCTTCCCATCTCTCCCCTACCTCTGACCCCAAGATGGCAAGCATACTGAATGCCCCTTCCCCCAATTTGTCCTATCTTATATCCCTCCCAGTTCCCCCCCTTACTTTCTTGTAGGGCGAGATGGATTTCTATACCCCATTGCCTATATATCTTATTTCCCAGTTTCATGCCAAAAAAACCCCAATTTTTTTTAACATTTGTTTTCAAAACTTTGGGTTCCAGATTCTCTCCCTTCTCCCCTCTTCACCCACCCCCTGTGAGAAGACAAGCAATCCAATATAGGTTATACATGTGTAGTTACGCAAAACGTTTCCATAATAGTGATATTGTGAAAGACTATATTTTCTTCCATCCTATCCTGCCCCCCACTTATTCTATTTTCTCCTCTGACACTGTCCCTTTTCAAAAATGTTTGCTTCTAACTACCCCATCCTCCAATCTGCCCTCCCTTCTATCATCCCCATCTCTTATTCCCTTCCCCCTTACTTTCCTGTAGGGTAAGATACCCCGTTGAATGTGTATGTTATTCCCTGCTTAAGCCAAATCCATTGAGAGTAAGTCTGACCCATTCCCTTTCACCTTCCTGCTCTTCTCCTCCATTGTAATAGCCTTCTCCTGCTTCCTTTATTTTAAATAATCCACCCCATTCTAGATCTCCCCATCTCATCCCAATATATTCCTCTCTCACATCTTTATTTTTTTTATATTCAATATGGAGAACAGAATCTATTCTTTTTTTGAAGGGGGAAGGCAAGGCAATTGGGGTTAAGTGACTTGCCCAAGGTCACACAGCTAGTTAAGTGTCAAGTGTCTGAGGCAAAATTTACACCCAGGTCCTCCAGACTCCAGGACTGGTACCCTATTCACTGCACCACCTAGCTGCCGCCAGGGATTCTTTTTAAGGTATAGGTTAGACTAGCATAGCCTCTGAGGTCCCTTTCAACCATTTCTATTCCCTATCCCAAATGGCAGGAACACATCTACTTGCGCCTCCCCTCCCACTTAGAATACCATTTTTACCTTATGTCTGCCTACCCAAATTCTCTCCACCCATCAAGGACCAACTCAAGCCCCACTCCTTCCACCTTCCTTTCTCTGACCTCCTTGGCTTCTTGCTCTTTTTCTTTCCCTAACGTCCTATGGCATTCATGAATAGCCCTCGTTTGGTACTGTTTGGTACTTTATCACAGAATAACATCTGTGATAAAGGCTTTTGTTTGGTTCTTTTGCAATGTGTCTGATTCTTTGTGACCCCTTTTGGGGTTTTCTTGCCAAAGATACTGGAATAGTAGTGTAACCTTGGCTTACATCTATGAAATAAATTTACACAACAGGACCCAGATTTGTAGCAATTCTGCACCTTTGAAATGGTTTATGCTTGTGCCCCCAGTTAGCAGAATTCTCTAAGGATGGGCTGGGGTCTTAACTTACCTTTCTCTTAAGCAACTCCACACCCCACATCCTCCAGTTGCAAACAAAGAACACCAGGAAACTTAAAGACAAAATCAGTTACAGGTGTTTATAAAATTAATATAAAAATTTGTCCAGTGTAGTCTCCTGACCAAAAAAAAAAAAAAAAGAAATGAAAGTAAGGCAGAGGTGACATTAGACCTGCCCTCTCCTTCTTTCTAGGTTTCTTTCTGCATTCCTGCTACAGGTGAAGAGGTACCCAAAGAGGGTTAGGGCTGTCCAAGACCCCAAAATACCAACATGCTGGGTCCTGGGGAAAGAATTCTACTCAAGTCTTCTCAGCCAAAGAAAAAGTAAAGTTTATTGAAAGTTCAAGTTCGCCATATGGGGTAGACTCTTAAGGAGTCAGTCTATACTAGGTCATTCTATGGCACTCTCACAGAG
>CM053596.1:143947697-143959154 GCA_028646575.1 Pseudocheirus occidentalis | reverse complement strand
TGTTCCAATAGTTTCCCACCCTTGAATTGGCCTGGCCCACCATTGTCTATGGTCTCCAGGTAGCCTCCAGCAACTTCCCACCCTGAACCACTCATTACTGGAGTCTGACCTCATCTGACTCCTCCTGAAGACCCTCCCCAATCTCCTCCTCTGGACCACCCCTAGATTCCTCCCACAACCGTATTGTATATAGAACCCCCTCTTCCCTCCATGTGGTGTGAGGGCGCCATGGAATAGCTTGGCATAGACTTGCTCAGTGAGAGTGCCATGAGATAGCTTAGAACAGACTTGCTCTGTGAAAGCACCTTTAAATGGCCTAGCACCCCACGTGGTGAACTTGAACTTTCAATAAACTTTATTTTTTCCTTGGCTGAGAAGACTTGAGTGAAATTCTTTCCGCAGGACCCAGCATGTTGGTATTTTGGGGTCTCAGGCAGCCCTAACCCTCTTTGGGCTCCTCTTCAGTTCCAGGACTCTAAGGCCAGAATTGAACTCAGTTGTTCCTGATTCTAGGCCCAGTGCTCTATCCACTGTATCACCTATGGAACTAAAAAGCATCAATAACATTTATTTTTATTTAAGGCGGGGGTGGGGTGGGAAGAAGGAATGAAGGAGGAAGGAAGATGAAGAGAGACAGAGAGAGCCTGAGTTCAAGCCAAGGAAACACTTAGAATGAGTCTCTGTGACTAGGCCTAAGTATCTCATCCCTCTAGGGGTGGAAGTAGTCAGGCTAGAGAGGACAAGTAGACGGAACACCTAGAATGACTGATGAATCTGGAGAGCAGCTCCTCACACCAAAGGAATTTTACCATCCCCTAAGTGAATGCTTACCTAGTTTCCTCCTAATTAGCACGTTCTAAAGGCTCTAGGGGAAGGTGTGCCCTAGACTGGCCTAGTTGATAAAGGCTGGGGCTCCCTTTCTATCTTTAGTATAAAACAGTGCTACCTTTAACTACTATTGCTACTCAAATGCAGCCTAAAGCTCTGGACTGAGGAATTTGGCTTCTCAAAGACTAATATGGAGTGTTGGCCAACTGAGCAGCCCTTGCAAACGATTAGCACGTTTATCCTTGTATCTTTTTTTTTGCCTGTGTGCATCATCTGTGGTGTATATATAACCAGACAAACCTGCATTTAAATTTGAAGCCTACATTTCCATGGGGCTGAATTTCTGTTCTTTGAGGTCTAGACATGGAATGATGCACAGATCATAGACCTTTTGATTTATAAAATAACTTAGAGGTTACTTAGTCCCTCTTCAATTTGTTTTTTACTTTTTTTTAACTAAAGACGAAATGGAAGCCCAAAGAGATCAAATGACTTCTCGAAGGACTTGTAGCTCCAGCAGGGTCTCTACACCCATTTTAATGCTCTTTTCCTTTACTACAGAATTGACACAGATTTATTTGTTTTCAAACAATTTCAGTGTTGATTTTTAAAATAAGAGTTCATTTTCACAGGAATCCTGAAAGTTTTATGCTATGTTTAAAGTTTAGCATTTTAAGAATTTATTTTAGGATACTGAAACACATTTTACACACTTAGCTATCTAAATGATGAACACCAGAAATTATAATTTGCTTTATCTTTCTTCTTTGGAAAGTCAGACTGCCTGGTTTATCACAGCTGGTTCCATAAAGCTTCAGTCTGCCTTAATCTCTGCTTGCCTTAATCCACTGGAGAAGGAAATGGCAAATCACTCCAGTATGCTTGCCAAGAAAATTCCATGACCAGTATGGTCCATGTGGTCATGAAGAGTCAGGCAGAACTGAAGGACCAAACAACAACAACAAATACTCTGCCTAAATATTGAAGGTAGTGTGTGGGGGATGGGAAGAGAGGAAGGTGATGATAGGACCAACATAAACACAAACCCACAGTGTAAGATTGATTTTTACTCATTTAAGCCTTAGGAATCTTCTAAAATCATCTGAGTGAGTTCCTTTTAAGATCTTTATTTATTTCAGTTTTTGGAGCGCTTTTTCTCAAAGAAAAATCTAACTGAATCAGCAGCCTAAGGCAAAAGCAGAGAAATGGGTGTGGGCTTAGCTGCAGAAGGGGTGTGTACTGCTGTCATAGAAATGATATTCCCTTATGTGTTCTTAGATTGTCACCAAGTAACCACAACTTTACTCTCAAAACAGTATCAGTTGGCTTGTTTGTCATACTTGGAGCCCAAAAATGTGGCAAAGAGGCAGCAAATGGAAGAGGTGGGAGGAAAGTAATTAGTAAGAGTCTTTTAAAATATTCTGGTTAAGGGTTCTGTGATTTTTAAAATAGGTTTAGTGAGTGAATATTGAAAACTAAAACTAATTAAATAATTAAAAATAAGTTTAGTGAATGTTTAGGGAACTTATGTCAGTGCTAAGTCAAATATTTAGTATACTAGCATTAATTACCATATGGTCCAGATATAAATGACCTCAGACTACGTATCACCTCCCTAAAATGACATCTCCTTGGGGGATTTTTGTGAAGTTTTATTGATATGTGTTGATACCACTTTGGTGTTCCCCCTATGGCAAATTTATGGGAGGACATGGACAAAAGTTGCATAAGATGGGTAAGTTGTGATCTGTAGCACTGGAGAAACTTTCATATCAATGAGATCATAGGTTCACTTGAGTATTTTTTATATCATATTAATTCCCAAATATAGTCCACCTCCCCTTCCAAGCCAACCTTCCCTATTACCACACAATAAAAAGGAGTTTTCAGCAAAACCAACTCATATGTCAATCCCATTTGACAGCACATGCAACATTCCATACCCATAGTCCCTTGCATCTCCCATGAAAGGATTGAAGTATATTTTCAACGAGATTTCTTTTTAACGGAAAAAAAAGACATAATAATCACCACAAAAATCATCTTCTATGTGTACAGTGAGAGTTTTAAAAATGTTATTTTCATTTCAAATAAAGATGTTTTATTCATTTTTGTCAATACTGCTTTCTTCATCATTTTTTGTCTTTTCCTCCTAAGATTTTAAAATCCAGAAAGTCAGTAATGAGACCTATGTGGAGCATAAAGACAGACCAGTCTGAGCCTCTTCATAAAATGAAGGCTGGATTGGAGAGGAAAGAGATTGGAGACAGAAAACTACTAGTGGGCTATTGCAATATCCCAAGTGAGGGATAAGAGCCTGAACGTAGCAGAGGTGACAAGAAGAGAGGAAAAGATATGAGGGATATTGTAGAAGCAGAATTAACAAGACCTGGCAACTGATTGGATATGTGGACCAAGGAAGAGGGAAGGGTTGAGGTTGACCTTGAGGTTCAGAGCTTGGGCAAATGGGAGAATGGCAGTATTCTTTACAGATATAGAAACATCAAGACTGGACTTGGGAGGAAAGATAATGGGTTGGATAAGGGATATTTCAAATTTGAAATACCTATGGGGCATCTAGGTAGATGCTGCACCAAGACAGGTACGACAGGAATTTGATTATATAGGAATGTAGACCAGGAGACATGACGGCTGGATATGTAGTTTTGTGAATCATATGCAAGGAAATAATAATCAAACACTAGTTTGAGCATGGGAGGCTGATGAGATCATCAGGACAGTGTAGAGAAAGAAGAGGACTGGGCCCAGGGACAGTGGGGATACACCCACACAAAAGGGGTGGGATACAGATATTAATTGAGTAGAGGAGACTGAGGAGCAGTAGGACAGGTAGGAGCAGATTTCTTAGAAAAGTGTAGGGTCTAGAAAATCCAGAGAGAAGAGAGTGTCTAGGAGGAGGGAATAGTTAGCAATGTCAAAAGCTATAGACAGGTCAAAAAGGATAGGGAAAAGAATGCATACAAAAAGAATGCAGGGCAAAGGTCGCCATTTTTGATAAGTGCCTCCTAGAGCAGTGGTTCTCAACCTTCCTAATGCTGTGACCCTTTATTACTCGTATGTGGGCGTATCTGCATGTGGGCAGACCCACCTGGAGATGGATAGAGGAGCAGTGTCTCAGTTCCTAAGACCATCGGAAATATGTGTTTTCCGATGGTCTTAGGCGACTGACTCCTGTGACTCCTGTGAAAGGGTCATTGGACTCCCAAAGGGGTCGTGACCCACAGGTTGAGAACAGCTGTCCTAGAGGCTTATCAGATCTTTAAGGTAATGTGCTTGGCTCAGATCCAAAATTCTGGAGGACTGATGGGTGTTGAAAGGAATTCACTTATCCTAACTCAGGCTTGACGGTTAGGGGACTTTCTGTTGAGGAGCAGAGCAAGTCAAGTGAAAAAAAGTCTTGACATTTGTTTGAGCATCCTTTTTGTATATTAGCAGTGTCCTTTCTAAAAAAAAAAAAAAAAAGTTAAAAATGTATTGATTATCACTCCCAGGCTTGTTGACCCTGTGCAGTTTCACAAGAGGTCAATACCTCTTTCCCCTCCTTGGTCTTGCCAACAGATGAAAGCTACCTCATGGCCCTTGCCACTCACTGGAAAGTAGCACACAACAGCTTCAAAAAAAGTGAAAAAAAAAAAAAGTCAAGCAATAGTCAGACAAAGAAAGTTGCAGGGGGATGAAACTATGAGAAAAAGGTGTCTTCCTTACTTTGTAGCATAAATTGTATAGAATGTGTTTCCTTCCCCACTGGTAATGTTTGTGCAAGTATAAGTATAATAGGGCAGCTTGCTAAATGCAAGCCAAATTTTCAGGTCTAAACTCCCTCCTTCCTTCCCTCAGTGGCTGGTTCTGCTTGACTTAGATAAAAACCCTGTCAAAACCTATCTCTTTTTGCCCATTTTGGGTGCCTAATCAGGACCCCAGTAGATTACCCTAACTGCCCCTCTCATGCCATTCATATTTTCCCTCAATAAAATTTTCTTGCTTCTCAATTGAATTGTTACATTTAACCACTTTGTGTCTTGGAGTTTGGAGCCTTGGGTTTTTTATTTTTCTGGGCATGATCGACAAGTTCTTTCAATTGGTATTTCATTTCCTACATTGAGAAGTTCTCAATAGTTTTCTTCTATCATTTCCTTCATTATGGTGTTAAGGCTTTTTGTACTGTCATGTTCTTCTTGGAGACCTGTGTGGGAAAAAGTATTATACTGTTTGGGGAAAAGAACTATATTGTTGAAATCCAACCTTATATAATTAAAGGTTGTACACACCCAGAATGTTGCCTGGTGACTCTCTAGGAATGCTACAGATGGCTACGAGGTATTTTGGGTTCCCCCTGGTCCTGGATTCACCCAAAGCATTCCTGTTTTGGGTTGCCACAGCCAGGACTTGTGATGGGTCCACTCAAGCTTGTATTTTGGGTTCTTTCATGTTTTGACTTCACCCAAATTTTATTGAACATTTACAGAACCTCATATCTATTTCAACCTATCTTTCTTTCAAGTTGTCCTCTCAACCACTTTGCTACATTTTGTCTGGTGCCTTCTAGTCATGCCAGTTTTCTCCTTAGAATAATCAGCCATTGGGGCAGCTGGATGGTGCAGTGAATAGAGTACTGGCCCTGGAGTCAGGAGGACCTGAGTTCAAATCCAGCCTCAGATACTTAACACTTACTAGCCTTATGACCTTGGGCAAGTCACTTAATCCCAATTGCTCTGCCTTCCCCCCTCCAAAAATAAAAAAATTTAAAAAAGCCAAATTATTAAAAAACAAAACAAAACAAGAAAGAACAATCAGTCATTGAACAGGACTGTGATTAAGGATATCAACAGCCACACCTATATCCCAAACCCCAGTTTAGGAAACAGAACACAAGGACAGGATCAGGAACTACAGGCCCAAATATTAGGATTTCCCTCCTCCCTGATTCCAGGACTATGATGAGCATCTCTGCCCTGACCCGTGTGCCCATTAGATTTTCCCCTGGTAACATAAGTAACAGATAAGAGAGACTGCTGCCTTTCCTTGTCCTGTCCTTTGGGACCCAGAACTAACCAATCCTGAACTGAGACAGGGAGATCATACTGGTTTGAGCATGGGTGGCTGAGAATGATTATATTGCTTGATTTTCTTGATTTTTTACTTTGCTATTTTTTTCTCCTTTAAATGCCTTGCTGTTTGGTGCATGCTTTCTATTTGACTTCTTGGTAGAGAAAGCACTAGATAAGGGCTCAAGCTATATTTGCATAACTACAATTATCCAAAACATACCCAGTTGAGTCTGGAGAAGCAAGTTTCCGGAATTATATGGGACCCCTGCTATACACATGAATAATGATTTTGTTCTCTCCTTAAACCTACCATTGAAACTGTGGCATCTCATTTCCTAGAAGGGTACTTCAATATCATAGCCAAAAGAAGGTAGCAACAAAGTTGGAAACTAAGAACCTTTTGATGCGTAGACTTACTGGCCACATAGAACGCAGCAGACCAGTAGGTATTGTGCAAGGAGTGACTTCTGCCATTCTGTTCTCCCAGCCCTTGCATTCTCAGGGCATATGGAGAGGCAGGCTGTTTTCCTGCTTTTGGAAGAATACTTAATAGGGAGAAGAGAGTATCTTTTATTCTGATGTAGAAGTAGGAACAGGTAGAACTTTGCACAGTATGTGGGAAATTCACCTGGGAAATTCCCTAGGAATTTTCTACAGTGTTTAGACTGTGGCAAGCTGCCTACTTTAGTGGGTACTCCGTAGAATGGCACCTGTACCAAGGGGTTTAAAGAAACTGAATACTGGGATGGGGGTTCATGTATCTTGGTGAAGAAGCTCTGATGACCAACTTTTGCCTGATAAAAAGCAGCATATACAGTGAGAATGGATGGCATGTTTGTAGGTGGAGAATCCATTTGAGGCTTAGAGGAACAGCACCACTCTGGTGCCTGGAATTCTTTCCCTTTGTATTTTTATTGAGAGGGGTGGGCATTCACGGGTTTCTGCATTTGATCAGGGTTAAAGGTTATGGTCCACTAATATCTGAGGAACAAGTGATAATCTCTGTTTTAAATTTGGCCTAGAGTTGCCACTCTGAAATGATACTGATTAAGCCTATATCTGCTCAGTTCCGCATCCTGAGAGAAAGGGTCCCCATGGGTGAGAATATCAACACAACACAAATCTCCTTTTCCCTTCCTTGAAAACCATTTCCATCAGAGACACAAATGACTCTCCTCTGCTCCCCTCCCCTACTGTATTTTGTGTTCATCTACTACAGCCCCTATACTATACCAGAGCCTCCCTGCCTTCACTTTCTGCCAGGCCATTTGGATGCATACTCTATTGACAATAAACTCCTTTTCATTCTTTTTTTCTCTCCAGGATTTGACCTTGACAGACATCAACATTTCTACATAAAAATAAAAATAGAAGAGGATGCTTATATATAAAGTATGACACTATTATGTATGTCTTGGGTATTTATATATATGTATGTACATACAAATATAAAAACGCACATATATAAATTCAGCAGGTTAGTTCCAAAGCCCCCTTGCTTGTCTCTGTCTCCCTCTGAACTTCTTCCTATTTTTTTCTGTGCATTTAAAAAAAAGTTCAATTGATTTTTTAAATTCTTTTTTGGGGGGATTCCTATTACTATTCTCCCTCCCTTTGTTTTCACACACACACACACACACACACACACACACACACACAGCCTTTTCTTTTAACAGATAAATATCAAGAAAATTTGTCTGAAAAATGTAAATCTCTTTCACTAACTCCAGTCTATTACTTCTCTGTCAAGAAATCTTCCTTTAGAGGGACAGCTAGGTGGTGCAATGAATAGAGCACTGGCCCTGGAATCAGAAGGACCTGAGTTCAAATCTGACCTCAGACACTTAACACATAAAAAACTAGCCGTGTGACCTTGGACAAGTCACTTAATCCCAATTGCCCTCCAAAAGAAAGAAAAGAAATCTCCCTTTATTCTAATAATAAAAAAGCTATCATCTGTATAGCACATTAGGGTTTGCAAAGTACTTTACGGACATTATTTAATTTTTATCATTACGACAATCCCAGGAGGTAGGTGGTATTATTATCCCCATTTTATAGATGAGAAAATTGAGGCTGAAGGAGGTAGAGTGCCTAATAAGTGTCTAGGTTGGGGTTTGATCTCAGGTCTTCCTGACTCCAGCACTCTATCCACTGTCTCACCTAGTTGCATTATTTTCATCTTTTCTTTTTATGCTCATATTCTAGAGCTAGATAGGGCTCATCTAATCCAATCCCTTCATATTAAAGGGAAATTAAATGATGTGTGAACCCACATTCCCCAAATCCAATAGCAATGGCCATTCCACTCTACTGTGCTACATCCTATTCTTTCTACTTTCTGGTATTGAACTGATCCCCACTCTTCCCTGCTGGAGTATTCTTTGACATCCTCTGCTGAGCCAGTCACTCTTTTCAACTCATTGGGCCATCAGGAAGCGAGGGCTTACTCCTTGCTCCATATTGTCATTTTTGGGTCCTCATTCTGCCTCCATCACTTAACAGCTTCTCCAAATAAAATAGCTTTCCCTCAAATACTTCCTTTCAACTGAATTCAACAAATATTTATTAAGTTCATGCTACATGGAAATAATTGTGCTTGGCCCTGAGCTAGGCATTCTTTAAGGTCACCATTGACTCTTAGATGACTTCATTTAAATCCAATGACTTCTTAAATGACTTAATTTAAATCCAATGACTTCAAGTTCTCACTGGAATCAAAGGGTTCAAAAATCTTTATTGATATTGTTTTTGTAATAGTGGGGTGTAAATGAAGCATTCCTGTCCCTCTATAAAATCTGAGGGTTTGAGTAGCTCAGTTACATAAAGAAAAAGCTACCAGAGACAACAACCTCACGACAGAAATGCTTACCTTTCCCTCTGGACACCAATCTTCACAGACCAACAGAAATTAGGGAAATAGACTTAATGGTCACTATAAATTAGGGTGAGGTCATTCACCAGGAGAACTCAGTTCTGAACCAGAAATAGCTGTTGAATAGGAGATACTATATCTCTACCAACCCCTTCTTGGGAGATGATAAGCCTCAGAATACTGGCCCACAGAGAACAGACCTGGAGAGGCTTCTTGCCAGTCCTAAACTATGGGTATCTGCCATGTCATCTGAAAGATCACTGTAGTAATTCAGGTTAAAAAAAAAAAGTACAGTAGCATTCATATGAGCTTGTTGTTGCAGATGGTAGAACCTAGAGCTGCCTATAAAAGAGTAAATCCTATGGGTCTAGCACAGATGCTTGACTCTGCAAGGAACCAGCCTAGCAGCTGTGCAAGCTGTCCAGCTGAGATGATATGCTTCATAGAAAGCCAGTCCAACCTAGCCACAATGTGATTTATCTACCACTGAGGTCATGTTTTGCAGTGAATACCATGAGGGCTCTTTGAAGAAAGACCATTGAGGCTTTGTAATTCCAGAGTTGAAAGTGGCCTTGATCACATGGTTCTTCAACAGTGTACGCCTCACTCTCATTGTACTTGAAGTTTCTACCCACTCTCCCTATCATAAGCTGTGAAGAACCAAAATGCCTGATCCAGGACTTAGATAAAATCTGGACAGCTAGCTCTAAAGGAAATCCTTTGAGATGTGGCTTCAGAAGCTTGCTCCTAGAATCTTCCTTTAATATGCACTACATTTAAAAGTATAGTATTCGAGTTTTGAGATCAAAGGCTCTACCCTAAGATTTTAGTCACCTAGATGCTAAATCCTTATTTGATTGGAGACATTTTGTTACATCCAGGACTTTGATACATTATCTGAACCTCCTGTTCTAATAGTGATATGAGCACTAGAGTTATATTTTCTTTTGTCTCATTGCTCTATAAAAACCTCTTTCCTTCTCAGTTCCTTTCCACCCTCCAATGTGTTTTTCTTTGTTCCCTTTCTACTCCTAGACCCTTAATCTAATAATCTTCCTCTATGACCTTTGATGATGAGAGGGTTCTAAGGACAAGTATGTGTCTTCTTCCCATATTAGGATGTAAAGAATTATTCTTGTTTAGTCACTTATGATTGCTCTAATGTGTTTAGCTTTTTGAGTTTCTCTTGACTTCTGTGTTTGCACTTCAGAGTTTCTGTGCATCTTTAGTCCTTTCCTCAGGAATGCTTGGAAGGCCTCTGTTCACTAAAAATTAATTTCCCCCTTGCAGGATTATTCTTAGTTTTTCTGCTCAAGTTATTTTTGGCTGTAAACCTACTTCTTTGCCTTCTGAAATACCATATTCCAAGCTCTACAGTCCTTTATCATGGTGGCTTCTAAATCATGTGATCCTGACTAGATCTTCAATAATGGAATTCTTTCTGATTACAATATTTTTCTTTGACCAGGAAATTTTGGCTATAATATTCTTTTTTCTAAAAAAAAGTTTTGTTTATTTTTAGTTTACATCATTCATTTTCATGAGATTTTGATTTGCAAATTTTCTCCTGGATTTTTCCCTACCCACCACCCCAAAACAGCTATTCCGCTGTATATCCTCTCCCCCACTCATCTCTATCCTATAGTCTCCCCCATCACCCCTCTGACTTTCCAGTAGGGGAAGATGGATCTCCTTATCCCAATACCTGTATATTTCCCTCCTTCCTATTCCACCCTCTTCTTGTCATATTCTTTATTTTGTCCCTGTCCCTTTACAAAAGTGTGTGCTTCTAACAACCCTCCCACTCAACCTGCCCTCCCCTCCATCCTCCCCTGTCTCATCCCCTTTCCCCCTACTCTCCTGTAGACCAAGATACCCAATTTAGAGTGTATGTCATTCCTTCCCTAAGCTAAATTCAGTAAGAGTAAGGTTGACCCATTCCCTTTTGCCTTCCTGTTCTTCCCCTCCATTGTAACAGTTATCCCTGGCCTCTTCTATATGAGAGGAATAACCCCATTCTGTCTCTCTCTGTCTCCTCTCATATTATTCCTCTCCCACCTCTCAATTTCACCTTTTAAAATGGTTATAATATTCTTGACAATTTTCAATTTGGGGTTTCTTTTTTTTCAT
This sequence comes from Pseudocheirus occidentalis, assembly GCA_028646575.1. Classification (NCBI taxonomy): domain Eukaryota; kingdom Metazoa; phylum Chordata; class Mammalia; order Diprotodontia; family Pseudocheiridae; genus Pseudocheirus; species Pseudocheirus occidentalis. Next base: position 143,948,252 of record CM053596.1, on the reverse strand, counting down.
AATAAATTTTATTTGTTTTCTTGTTTACATCATTCATTTTCATGAGATTTTTGAATTACAAATTTTTTCCCCATCTTTCCCCTACTCCAACCCCCAAACAGCAATCCCACTGTAGAGCCCCTTCCCTGGTCTACTCTCTAACTTTCTGGTAGGGCACGGAGGGTCTCCCTATCCCAGCCCCTGCATATCTTAATTCCTAGTTGCAGGTTTTGCAGAGCTTTACATTCTAGATTCTTTTGATTCCTCCCTTGTCACCCACCCCCACTGGAAGGACAACCAATTCAATACAGGCTGTGTAGGTGTGATTATACAGGACATCTTCATAGTAGACATATTGTGACAGTGATCATATGTCCCTCCTTCCTATCCCTCCCCGCCTTGTTCTGTTCTCTACCCTGTCCCTGTCCCTTTATTGAAGTGTGAGCATCCAGCATCCCTCCCCCAGACCCTGCCCTCCCCTCCGTCATCCTGTCTTTCATCCCCATGCCCCCTACTCTCTTGTGTGGCATGATGCCCAGTTTAGAGTTTATGCCATTTCTTCCCTAAGCCAGATTC
>CM053596.1:143918645-143947197 GCA_028646575.1 Pseudocheirus occidentalis | reverse complement strand
AGGGGAGGGGCTTTACAGTGGGATTGCTGTTATGGGGTTGGGGCAGGAGCAAGACAGGGAGAAAATGTGTAATTCAAAAAATGTAATGAAAATGAATAATGTAAACAAGAAAACAAATAAAAACTAAATAAAAAAAAAACAATACATCTGTATGAGGCAGCTACAAGGCACAGCAGAGTGTTGGGCTTGAAGTCAAGAAGACTCATCTTCCTAAGTTCAAAGCTGGCTTTGCCAAGAAAATCCCAAAGAGAGTCACAATTTATCAACTGCTGACCAATTTCCTGGTGATAACACTACTGGGTCATGTTAAAAACCTCTCGTCATCTCATCCTATAAACTAAAAAGGAATGACATCTTGGCATTCATACTAAAAGTACTAGGTACTGGGTAGTCTGTTTAAAGAGCATCTTGTACATCAGATGAGGCCAAACTGAACATTTGCCATTTTATAATCGGTTATCCATGTACCTTTTTAAATAAATTTCTTTGTCCAAAGACAAAAAAATACTTTTATAAAATTGTTAGACAACTATTAATAATGAGACAGTTCATTACACACATTTTTAACGAAGAGCCATTTTAAACAACTGGAATTTCTCTAGGTCTAATAGTGAACACAAAGACAAAGTATTCCATAAGACAAACAATTTTAACTACACCTATTTGAATTGAATTCTCCTTATTGCTATTCTAAAGTAGTTTTAGTTCTATACCTAAAAACCTGTGCAATTACTTCTATTCATACCATAAGTGAAATTAGAGAAATCATCTCATGAATTCCCAGCAGGATTTAACTTTTGGTGTCAATGAGGTTCTTCCTCCACCAAAGCAAAAACATTCTCTGCAAGTTAGTCTGGTGGAGTTGCCTGGGACACAGAATGGTTAAATGACTTGCTCAGGGTCTCGGGCCAGTTATGAATCTTAAGATTCAAAGCAGGCCTTTCTGATGAAAGCTAGCTCTCTATCCACTATGCCATGTTATCTTTCATCCAAATTGGAGAAAATAGATAATGGGAGAAATATTTTTACTAATTATTTCCCAAAAATAAAATCTACCTCTCTGCTGATATAAGAGCATGAAAGATTCTCCCTAAGTGGAATATAAATACAATTTTCAAATAATCATCAAACTGGTGGTAAAATTAATTTTGTCAAATCTATGAATATGGGAAGAGATCACTACTAAATAAGTAGGTGGTAGAGACAATCCCAGAAAATAAACAATTTCGATTATATAAAATTGAAAGTTTTGCACAAAAACATAATTAAAATTAGAAGAGAAACTGAATTATGGGGAAGAGGGGAAATATTGCAGTAAGTTTCTCTGATGATGGTCTCATAACTAAAATATCAAAGAACTGATTCAAAATTTTAAAACCAAAAACAATTCCCCAATGGTTTCAAGGGAAGAAATTCAAGCTATCAATAACCATAAGAAAAAATGCTACAAATTACTAATAACTAGAAAAACATCCATCCAAGTACCTGAGGTTCTACCTCACCCCCCTCAGACTGGCAAAGATGACAAAATAGGAAAATGACAAGAGGAAAGCAGGAACACTAAAGTATTGTTGATGGAGGAGCAAATTGGTCCACATTCTAGAAAGCAATTTGTAGTCATTCTTTTCAAGGTAGCCAAAAATTGGAGACTAAGGAACTGTTCTCCTATTGGGGAACGGCTCAACTAATTGTGGTATATGCACATAATGAAATATATACTGTGCCATGAAATGAAAAAGTGGACAGTGTCAGAGGAAACTGGGCAGACCTCTATGAACTGATGCAGAATGAACTGAGTAGTGAAGAGGTTACCCATAAAATGTAAGAGGGTTAAGGGTTGTTCTGGAGACCCCAAAATACCAACACGCCAGGTCTTGCCCAATGAATTCGACTCGTCTTCTCAGCCAAAGGAAAGTAAAGTTTATTAAAAGTTCGACTGTACTGGACAGAGCAAATCTGTGCTAGAAAATTCTATGGCGCTCTCACACAAGGGGGGGGGGGCGGGGAAAGAAGGGATCTTATATACAGGAAGGTTGTGGGAAGAATCTAGAGGTGGTCTGGAGGAGGAGTTTGGGAAAGGTCTTCAGGAGGAGTTAATAAGGTCAATGAGTGATTAAGGCTGGGAAGTTGTTGGAAGTTACCAGGAGCCAACAGACAATGGCAGGCTAGACCAGTTCAAGGGTGGACTGATATTTTGATAGGCTCAAGAGTGGGAAGTAGATGAACAATGGAGGGCTAGGCTAGTAACAGAGGTCTGGGCAGAGCCACAATGCACAGCTTATGGCCTCTGCAAATGCCTCATCAAGTGGGAAGATTCAGTCAGCTCAAGGGTTTCCCAGAGTCTGTACCTCAAAGATTCAAGAACAGCTCAAGGGGATTCCCAAAGCCTGCACCTCACTGAGCTGAACTGAAAGGACAATTTAAACAGTAACATTACAAACATAGCAATATGAATCTAGGTTGAAAGTTACTAATCTATGCACACCCTTTGACCCAACAATAACACTACACTCCAAAAGATATCAAAGACAGGAAAAGGACCCAATAGCCATAGTATATAGTAGTAGTTTTCATAATAGCCCAAAACTGGAAACTGAAAGGGTACCTACCTATTGGAAAATTTATAAACAAATTGTGATATATGAATGCAATTTTAGAGGAAACTTAAAAGGTCTCTATGACTTGACTTGATGTAGAGTGAACATAACTAGAACTTACACAATAATAACAATATTAAAAAGGAAAACTATTTTGAAAGCTTTTAGAATTCTGATTAATGCAATAACAGACTATGAGTCCACAGGGCTGGATATGAATCACAACTATCCACCTTTTGCCAGAGATGATGAATTTAAAATCCAGAATGAGCCATGCATATTTGGCCAGACAAGGTAGGAATTTGTTCTGCTGAGCTACACGTATTTGTGAGGATTTTTTTTTAATTACTACTGTTCAATGGAAAGAGTAGAAGAAATAATGCTGGTTTTATAAAAAGGGAGATAGAGTACCAATAGATCAAATTTTATTTTTCTGATCAGCTTAAGACAGGGAAGCCAAATGCTACTTACCTAAAATATTTACCTCTAAAGGTGAGCCCCTGGCTGTTAATATTTGCAATTGTTAGACCAACAAATTAATTTCTGAATACTGGAATGGAAGCCAACTCTGATAGCCTCAAAAAAAAAAAAAAGAAGCTACTCTTTTCGTTTCAAGATATAGAAAAGATGTAATTGCAAACCCCTTTTTAATATTTTTCAAAGTGGGAGGTAATAGCCACTGCTATAGAGAGTATGTTGGTTACCTCTTCCTCTTCAAAGCATTATCCACCCTGTAAAATACTCTCTGGTGAAATTTAGTTGAAGAGCTGAGTGATACTCAAGACATTTATTACATACAGGAACCAAGATTATCTTAGATAAAAAAGAAACACTACCCCGATTTCTGGCTACCACTGGTGCAAAAAAAAAAAAAAAAAAAAAAGAACACACCTCACCCAGACTTCCAAAAAGTTTACAGTCAAACGCGGAAGTCAAAAGTTACAAAAATAATACTGAGCCAGCAACTCCAAACACGCACTTTGTTAAGCGATAAGTAAGTTGTTGTGGCAGTCCACTCACCATCCTTCCCTTCCTCCGCCTCCGCCCGATGCCCTTTAACTCGACCCTAACCAAGCTTTCTGGGCAACTAAGTAACCTGGGGCAAACTGGGTGGGTGAAGCTGGAGGCTGGACTTGGGAGTCCGCCCCCTCCAAATAGACGTAGCTTTCTGGGGCTTTGGGCAAGAGCAAGATTCGGTCCTGGTAACCTTGGCCCCAAAAGGTTTTTTTCCTCCATTCCTCCCTCCCTCCCACGTGCTATGGACTGCAGCCACCCCAGAAGCGGCTGCACTTCGGCAAAGGCGCTTAGAGATCTCGACCTCGATGGAAAACGTGAGCTGCTCAGCCGCACGGTCGGCAACTTCCCTTCCCTCCACCCACCAGCTTCCTTCCCTGGGGTCGGCCAGCACGTCTCCAGTCCCCACGAATCCCCACGGACCCCCACGAGCTTCCACCCGAGCCCTGGGGCTCCCGACGCCGGCCAAGGCGGGCTGCCCAGAACGCGGGCAGAATGAGGGGCGAGAGGAGAGCCGGGCCGAGGCAGCCTCCCGCGTCCTCGCGCTGGGACGGACAGCGGGGCGGCGCGAGGAGGGGTTCTGGGCTCCGAAGGGAGAGCAGAGGGGCAATCGAGCGGGTCCTGCGCCACGCCGCCACCTCCAGAGCTCCCTAGGGGCCCCCAAGGGAGTCGGTGGGGCCGACGCGGGAAGCCAGCCTGAGGAGGAGGGAGCGAGCAGGGCCGCCCGAGGGCCAGGGGCCGGAGGGCAGGGGCGCGGTGTCCTCACCATCAGAACTTTGGCCGCGTTCTCCAGCTGAGCGATCACTTCTGGGGGCCCCAGCGCCGCCGCCATCATGGTCTCTCTTCAATGACGCGCCATGCGCTGCATTGTGGGAGCGGGCGCCGCGGCCGGCCAATCGCGGCGAAGACCCGGCTACCTCACGAGCGGCTGCCGAGCCAGTCGCTGCAGTGGCCGCTACAGCCGCGGGTACCACTCCTTCCTCACCTCCTGGGTTCCGGCGTCCAGAGCCGCGGGAGCTAAGGGCAGTCTCCAGGAGGACCTCCGAAAGAGGAGGAGCGGCCACGAGCCCACCCCACCCCCGTCCCCGTCCCGTGAGACCGCTCCCCCTGGGACGCCAAAGGAGACAGCGGTCGTGTCCTCTCCCTGAACTGCTCGGCACTTATCCCTCGGTCGATGTAACCCGTGGCGGGCCCGGCGCATGCGGACACCCCCGCGCTCGGGAAGGGCCTCGACCTCTCCGCCGATGGTGTGGAGCACGCATCCCGACCCGCGCCGGGTCTCATCTCTTCTCTTTCCCTCGCAGTCCCCTCCCCCCCCCCCCTTCACGCTCTTCCACTTTTCCGAGTGTCTCAAACTTCCCATTGGTGCGTCTCCATACTCTCCTCCTCGTGCTTCCCCAGCTTCACTAGTCTCTATGCAAAGACAGAGGCATTTCCAGGATGGAGTTGGGGGGGGGAGGGGGGAGGTTGATGGTGAAACTTCGCGGACTTCTGCAATCCTTTTCCGCAATAAGTTGTGTCTGGATTTCTACCTGCTTCCTCTTCCATCGTCATCACCCATTGTTCCTTGGATTTGCCTTTACCATATGTGTACATCTTGCTACCCCTCCTTTAGAACCTAAGCTCCTTGAGAGCAGGAACTGTTTAAATTTTGCCTTTGTGTTTCCAGTACTTTGCACTAATCGAGTGCCTAATAAATTCACGGAGGTGGGTTGATTCCTTAACCCATTTGGCAACCTGATTCCTAAACCGTGTTTAGGAGTACCAGCAGCCTTTATCGCTGCTACAATCCTTTTGATTTTTCCTTCCATTAAACCTTTATCCATTGCCATCCTTGCTTTCCAAGGGCTGCCACTATAGTTTCTAAATAATGAGATCAACAGAAGATAACGGGAAAGTTTTAACCTTGAGTCCTAAACTTGGGACATAGGAATCGAGTGAATCCTTTCTATGAAGTTATTCGTATTGAATTTTTTTCTAACTTTGTGCTTACCTATTGAGTATCATTTCATGAAAACGTTTGTTAGAAACTTATTTGAGATTCCTTAAATATATCTATCCTTTGTCACTGCCTCTCAACAACTATTGCTTTTTACTTCTAGTCAAACTAAGCAAATTTCATTTTAAAATTCTTTTTATTTAACAAATTGTGAAAAATAAAGTTAAATTTGCTTACAAATTATGTCCTTCGTGCTACAAAGTTTGATTGCATAGACTTTATGATAAAGTAGTATACTTTGAGACCCTTAATGAGTGTTACAATGCTTCCTATTTGACTTCGGTAATTCTGTGTTTTGCCTGCCTCTTATGTACTTTGTAGTGAGACATTCCCAGATCAAAGATAAAAGGTAATCAGGTTAACCTACCCCCCATGACTCTAGGTATCCCAAGTGATTTTTTAAAAACAGAATATCAAAGGTACACCAATATGAATTTGTTTGGGGGTAAGATGAACCTAAAAGTATCAAAACTACATAAAGCGTATGTTATACAGTAGGATCCTATTGACAAAATGTAATATTGCCGCCTAGCTCTATGAAAGGAAAGGAAGTTAGTATAGTAGGAAAAGCCCCCAGAATGAGAGGTTTGAGTCCAGACTCTACAGTTTACCAGCTGTGACACTGGGTAAGTCATTTAGCCATTATCTGCAAATGGGAATGATGATACTTTGGGGAAACATTTCACAATACTGTTTTCAATCAACAAGAATTTTACTAAGTACTGACTAAATTAAAGACCACCGAGCCAAGCATAGGGATACAAAGACAAAAAATAAAAGTTTCCATTCTTAAGAAGCTTACATGCTGTCAAGGGAGATAAAATGGAAAAGATGATATCATGTAGGGGGAAGTTCTAACATGAAAAGGCTATGTAAATGCACACTAATATTAATGTTTATATCCAGAAAAAGAATGAGAAAATGTTCCCTTAGGCATGGAAGAAGTAATTAAGTCTAGGAACTCATAGGGCACTTGAGGAATGAGAGTCCATGAAATCAGGAAATTGTTACAAAAACATTACTGCTACAATGCATATATATATCATGAACTGGGCGCCAACCTCTGCTCTTCCTCATCAAAAGCATTCAGCTAATGGGGGCAGCTAGGTGGCTCAATGAATAGAGCACCCTCCCTGGAGTAAGGAGGATCTGAGTTCAAATTTGGCCTCATATTAACACTTACTAGCCTTGTGACCTTGGGCAAGTCACTTAACCCCAAATGCTGTACGTTCCCTCCTCCAAAAAACAAACAAACAAACAAAAGCATTCAGCTAAGTCTACTGCCTAATTTATTCCATGAGAACATATAGAATCTGAGAATTAAAAGGGAACTGAGAAGTTTCTGGTCCAGTCAATAAAGAAGCAGAAATTCCTTACCCAACATCCTGCATTTAGATGCCCTCCAATAATGGAGAGCTCATAAACTAAAGAAGCAGCACATTCCATTTTTGGAAAACTGAGTGATAAGAGTTTTTCCTTGTACTGTGCCCAAAATTGCCTCTTTGTAACTTATACTCATTACTAAAGTTCTACTCCTATGACCAAGCAAAATAAGTCTTAATTCTTCTATTGACAGTCTTTTGAACAATGATCTCCATACTAAACATTTCTTTTTGACTGCTCCTCCAATGACTTGGTTTCAAGTTCCCTCACTATTCTATTCCTTCACTGTCCCTTTTTATTCTCTGAACCCATTCAAGTTTATCAGTGAACTAATAGAAATTGCATCATATCTTTTTATCCCCAGCAAACCACAGTGCTTAGCACATAATAGATAATAATAAATGATTGCTGATTGAATGATGTAAATTCCTTTAAAAACCAACTTTGGTTAAATGCATTTATTCCATAAAGCAATGAATATCCACTCAATACTGCTTTTTATCAATACAGACTGATGCCTCCATACCTTAATAATTTCATGAGTTTTTTAAAATTCATGTGATGGCCAACCTTTTAATAATAAATCTCTCAAAAGGGCGGCTAGGTGGCGCAGTGAATAGAGCACCAGCCCCAGAGTCAGGAGTACCTGAGTTCAAATCCGACCTCAGACACTTAACACAAAAAAAACTAGCTGTGTGACCTTGGGCAAGTCACTTAACCCCAACTGCCCTCCAAAAAAAAAATTCAAAAAAAAATAATAAATCTCCCAAAAGGTAGCTGAGCTAGACAGTCTTGCCCAGCCTATACTCACTCTTTTGGGTTTGCTTTGATCTATGGAACTGGTGCCCAGCCTTCAGAAATCCAGATTTACATCCTTAGCAAGATATTTAGTTAAAAATCTACTGTCTAACACTTTCAAAGATGGGAATTTGGGCAATGCTTTTATAATGTTCTTCAAACCAATACTATTTGAAAAAGCAAAGAAAGAGTTGGTAAGGTAGGTTTTACCATATATCCAGAAAACTAAAATATTTTATAGGACATTTGGTCATCACATATTACATTAATGCTGGTAGGTATTTTGTAAAAGGTGACCGTAAATATTATCTTAGCTTCTGCACTAACATTTTCTGAGGACAGAATGGTAGAGAAATTTTACAAAGAGCTTGATAAAATTCTCCAAATTAAGTCAACAGACATTCAAATACTTGGTGACTGCAAGGCAAAGTTGGGGAAAAGTTAAGAAATATGGAAAAGTTTGGTTCAAGAAAAATGAAAAAGGCCAAAGACATAGATTATATAGAAATATCATTCCTCATAACAGAGTTTAAAAAAAATAATTAGTATACTGAGGACTTGGAGAATACCAAATATTATAAAGAGTGAAATAGATTTTATTATAACTGATAGGAAAAGACTTATTATAGACATGGGAATTATCCCTGAATCAGCTGTGTGTGTGTATATACTCAGACTATCAACTCAGGGTTAAAATTATAATTTTTTTCTTTTTTTCATTTTTGGAGGGCAATTGGGGTTAAGTGACTTGCCCAAGGTCACATGGTTAGTTTTTGTGTCAAGTATCTGGGTCCAGATTTGAACTCAGGTCCTCCTGACTACAGGGCTCATGCTCTATTCACTGTGCCACCTAACTGCCCCTAAAATTATAATTTTTAAAAGTAGAAGAATAATAACGAAGATGACATGTCATTAAAATGATTCAATTAAAGCTTACAACCTTCACTTATTTAAACATGTTACTGAAAATTAAATATGGTAAATGGACAAAAGAACTGATGTTGACATGACTATAGTTAGCATGTTGTCCAGAAATTTAATCAAAGTAAATTGTCACAACAATGAAACCAAAAGTGGCCAGACGAAAACTTTCATCAGCAAATATCTGACTGACTTGCCAAACAAAGGGAAAGGTCTGCCAAAGACAACACTGGGTTAAAATATAAACATATGTGTAAAATTATGTAAAGAGAAATGATGGACAGCAATGAGCACTATCTTATAAAACAAGCAGGGGAGGTAAAGCTACTTTAAAGAAATTTGGTGTGATTTGCAGCTAACCAAGGTCATCCCATGGGTATTCAAGGATAAAAATGAAAAGAGGACTACAAAGAAAAATGGAAAAGATTTACAAAAATCATATGAACAAATTTTTCTCTTATCAAGGCTGGTGGAACCACCATGCATGGATCCTAAAATTATAGTCCTCTAAGGTCCTTATGTAGGAGATAGAAATGAACTTGAATGAAAAAAGAGAAAAGTAGTCAGATTGAAGTAAGTATATACAAAGAACATCCTTGTTAGAGTCAATTTGTTGTGAGGTCATTGAGGGACTGATATGTAAAGTATATCCCCAAAGGAGGAAAAAATACTAAAGGTATGAGGGAAAAAAAATCTCAGACCTTGTTAATAACAACAAAACTGTTCAAGAGATCAGTTATGTCTACCACCCTATATGCCTACTCTCCCATCTGTACAAAATCTTTATGCACTCTCTATACATGCATTGAGATCCTCAATAAGGATATAGAGAACAAGCAGTCTTTCAAAAACTATATTAAACAATAGATCATCCCTTTATCATCTCATAATTGACTGAAAGAAAGAAAAAATAGAAGATCCTAGTGAACTTAGTATTTGCTGACTAAAAAATAAATTGATTCAATATAACAAAGTGCCAGCTTACAAGCTCTTTTATACCATGGTGTTTCCCATCTATGAATGAAGATCATACTTGGAATAGGTAGGTAGCAACCCTGTTCAGTGACTCACTGATGATAAACATCAGCCAAGGCATAAAACATATGTGTTCTTTACAAATATTAACCACTGTGATGGAAGAGATCCAGATTAAGGAAGGTTTCCTTCTCATCTTCAATTTCTACTGGCTGCTTCCCTGTCAATAAGCATTTATTAAATACCTACTATATGCCAGGCACTATATGCTAAGCTCTCAGGATACAGACAGTTCTGATCCTCAAAGAGCTCACAGTCTGACATAGAAGACAACAAACAAACAGGTATGCACAAACAAGCTTTATACAGGATAAATAGGAAATAATAAAGAGAGGGAAGGGACTAAAATTAAGATGGTTGGAAAGGCTTCCTGTAGAAAATGGGATTTTACTTGGGATTCAAAGTTCATAAACAGGTGAAAAGGGAATATATTCCAGGCATGGGGAGAGGTGGGAGGAAACCAGAGAAAATGCCTGGAACTGAGAGATGAGTATTATTCTTGCACCAGCAAGGAGGCGAATATCCCTGGACTTAAGAGTATGTGGTATGGAGTAAGGCATAAAAAGACTGGAAAGGTTGGAGAAGGCTAGGTTATGAAAGGCTTTGAATGCTTATGCAGAGCATTTTGTATTTGATCCTTGAGGTCATAGGGAGCCATTGGAGTTTATTGAGCAGGAGGGTGACATGGTTAGTCCTGTGCTTTGGGAAAATCACTTCAGTAGCTAAAGGGAGGATGAATTGGGCAGGGGAGAGACTTGAAGCAGGTTGACCCACCAGCAGGCTGAAGTGTATTGTAGTAATACAGGCCTGAGATGATGAGGACCTGCACTAGAAAGGTAGTCAGAAGATAGAAGGAGGCATCTTTGAGAGATGTTACAAGTGAAATGTGCGGACTTTGGCAACAGATTTGTTGGAGAGAAGAGAAATAGTGAGCAGTTAAGGATGACACCTAGGTTTTGAACCTGAGGAACTAGGAGGATGATTTTGCCCCCTACTGTAATAGGGAAGTTAGGAGGAGGGAAGATAATGGGTTTAGTATTGGACTTGTTCAGTTTAAGGTGTTGACTGGACATCCAATTTGAGATGTCTGAAAGACAGTTGGAGATGGGAGATTGAAAGTCAGCAGAGAGGTTGGGGTAAAATGTGTAGATTTGAGAATTATCAGTATAGAAATGGTAACTAAACTCCTGGTAGCTGATGAGATCACAAAATAAGTAATATAAAGGGAGAAGAAAAGAGAGCCCAGTATGAGTATCCAACAAAGGGGACTGAGAAGAAACAGTCTGATAAGTAGGACAGGAGAGAATGGTGTCCAGAAAACCTGGAGAGAGGAGAGTATCAAAGAAAAGAAGACGATCAGTGTCAGAGGTTGCAGAGAAATTGAGGACAATGAAAATTGAGAAGAAGCCATTGGATTTGCCAATAGAGATCATTAATAACTTTGGAGAGAGCAGGTTCTGTGAGACATAATATGAGAAGCCAAGTTATAAGGGGGTGAGAGTGAAAGTAGATAAAGTGGAGGCATTGGTTATAGACAACTTGCTCAAGGCATTTAACTACAAAGGACAGAAGACATATAAGATGATAATTATTGGAGATTGAAGGATGAAGTAAGGGTTTTTTTTAAGAAGATGAGACATGAACGTGTTTGTAGGCAGTAGGAAAGCAACCCCAATGGACAGGTAGAAATTAAATATGTGATAGAGTGGGGATGATGGAAGGTACAATTGTTTGGAGAGAACAGGATAGAATTGCATCATTTCTGCACTTAGAAGGGTTAGTCTTGGTAAGGAGTTCATGTGAGACTGGAATGAGGGAAGAGATAATGTCAGAAGGCATCTGAGTCATATGAAATGAGAAAGAGGAAAGAAGAGGGCATTCATGGTGAATGGCCTCAATTTTTTTCCATAAAATGTAAGGCAAAGTTCTCAGCTGAGAGGGAGGAGGAGCCCTGAGAAGTTTGAAGAGGGATGGAAAGGTCTGGGAGAGCTGCTAAGTGTTGGAGTGTGGGATAGCTAGTTGAAGGGAAGGTATGGTGTGATAACCTAGCAGCAGTGAGAGCCCAGTTGAAGTTGTTTAACATATATTTGTAGTGAACCCAACAATAATGGTTGTGTGATTTTCTCTTCTTTTGATCAGCAGTACACATGTAGAAGCTAAGGCAGTGAATGGTGGGAGTCATCCAAGTCTGAAGCTTAACAAAGTGTATTTAGTGAAGGTAGTCAGGGACTCAAGAGAAGGGGACAGTGTGGAATTGAACTTATTCACCAAAAGGTCAAGATGGAAAAAAGGAGAGTGGCTAGTGCAGAGGAAACAGTCGGGGAGAAAAGGGAGGGCTGGGGGATTAGAAGTCACAGTGTGGAGAAAGAGTGCCATTTGATAAGGAAAGGCAGAGGGAGAAGTGGAAAGCCTATAAACATGTCCATGTTGCCCATATCCTAAAAAAAAAAATCTTCATTTGATCCATTTACCCCTCCTAGCTATTGTCCTCTCTCCTCCATTTCCTTTTGTCTAATTCTATCCCAATCTGACTTCTAATCTCATTCAACTGAATCTATTCTCTCCAAAGTTACCAGTGATTTTTTAACTGTCAATTTTAATGGCTCTTTTCTTAATCTTCATTCTCCTCAACGTCTCTGTGGTCTTTCATATTGCCAACATCCTTTTCTTGATACTCTCTTCTTTAGGTTTTCGTGACATTATTCTCTCCTGGTTCTCCTACCTGTCTGACTACTCTCAGTCCTCTTTGCTGGATCTTCATGCAGATCACACACACACTAATTGTGTGTATCTCTCAAGGCTTTGTTCTGGCTCCTTTTCTACCTCTATCCTAGCTTACTTAGTGACCTCATCAGTTCCCATGGATTTAATTATCTCCTGGCAGATGATTCTCAGATCTATTTATTCAACGCTAACATCTTTCCTGACCTCTAAGTCTTGCATTTCCTATTGCCTGTTGGATATCTTGAACTAGATATCCTATAGACATCCTTAAACACATGTCCAAAATTAACCTAATTATGTGCACATACATGCACATGTGGGCACGTGTATGTACACACACACACACACACACACACGCACATGTTCTTTTTCCTTTCTTAACTTCCCTATGGTGGAATCAAGGGAAACACTATCCTCTTGGTCACCCAGGCTTACAACCTTGGTGTCATCTTCAACTCTTCATATTCTTTCACTCCTCATATAGAATCAAGCTCCTAGTCTGTTGATTCTATGTTAGTAACACACTCCCTTCTTTGCTATGATACTACCATCACCCTAGTGCACTCCATCACTTCATGCCAAGAGTATTGCAATCATCTCCCTGCCTCAGGTATTTCCCCATTCCAAACTATTCTTCACTCAGCTGTTAAACTGACCTTTCCAAAACTTAGATCTGACTATGTCACCCACTCATTCAGGAGACTCCAATGGCTCCCTTTCACCTCCAGGATCAAGAATAAAATCCTCAGTTTGACACTGGAGACTTTTGGTGACTTGCATACTCCTTCCTTTCTCATCATCTTATTTACCACCATGTGCTCCACAGTCCAATGTTTCTAGCCCCACTGACCCTCAAACAAAATATTCTGTTTTCCAACTTGTATTTTCACTGGCTGTCCCTTACCTAGAATTCTCTCCCTCATCTTTGCCTTCTAGCCTCCAAGTCCCAACTTTCCAAAGAAGATATAGTTTCCTGATCCCCCATAATGCTAGTGCTTTTTGTCTGTTGATTATCTCCAATTTATCTTTTCTATATCTTGTTTATACCTAATTGTTTGGGTTGTCTTCTCCAGTAGAGGAGAAATGGGAATAAGGATTTATATAGTGTCTTCTATGTGCCAACAACCGCATTAAATGCTTTTTACAAATATCACCTTCATTTGGTCCTCACAACAACCCTCCAAGCTAGATGCTATTATTAATCCTCATTTTACAAGTGAAGAAACTGAGGTAAACTGAAGTTAAATGACTTGTCCAGGGTCATACAACTAGTAATTATTTGAGGCAAGATTTGAACTCTTTCTAATTCTAGACTCAGAACTTTACCCACTATTCTTCCAGCTGCCTCCTGGAGACCAATAGAAGAGCAGTATCTCGGTTCCTAAGACCATCAGAAATATGTGTTTTCCAACAGTCTTAGGCGACCCCTGTGAAAAGGTTGTTTGACCCCCAAAGGGGTCACGACCCACAGGTTGAGAATTGATGATCTACACTCTGAACTCTTTGAGAGCAGGAACTGGGTTTTTGTTGTTTTTTATTTTAAAACATAGTCAACACTTAAAACAATGCCTAGGATATATTACACACTTAATCAATGTTTGCTGACTTGCCTTCCTCATGATAAAGACCTTCAAATGTTCTTATTTGGGAAATATGTGCTAAATTTATCAAACCCCAAGACATTTCAGAGCTTCATGGGAATGATCTAGAATCACTCAAAGGAATTCATCCATACAAAAAAGATTAAGTGGATAAAAAATATCTGTTGCTGAAATTTCTGTACATGGATAGAGCTTGTCCAACAGTATGTATTCTTAGATAGATGGTACAACTGAACAGTTGGGCCTGGAGTTGAAAAGGAGGGATAAGCTGGATTGCTTCAGGGAAATTACAAAACTCTTTTTACTAACCACAAGTTCCCTTAGAACAGTGGTTCTCAACCTGTGGGTCATGACCCCTTTGGGGGTCAAACCACCTTTTCACAGGGGTTGCCTAAGACCATCAGAAAACACATATTTCCAATGGTCTTAGGAACCGAGACACTGCTCATCTATCTGTCTCCAGGCGGGTCTGCCCACATGTAGCTACGCCCACATATGAGTATTAAAGGGTCATGGCATTAGGAAGATTGAGAACCACTGCCTTAGAACAAAACATTCCATTTTTCAGCTCTGGACATTCTCTGTGCCTGGAGTTTATTGAGTAGGGAGGTGACATGGTCAGATCTTTGCTTTAGGAAAGTCGTCTTAAAGGCTGAAGGATGGGTTAGAGAGAAGAGAGACTTAAGGCAGACAGGCAGACCCACCAGCAGGCTGTTCCAGTAGTCCAGGCATGAAGTGATAAAGGCCTGCACTGGAGTGGTAGCAATGCTAGAAGAGAGAAAGTGTCATATTCGAGACATGTTGCAAAGGTAAAACTGACAGGTCCTGGGAACAGAACGGATAAACCAGTAGATGGGGAGGAAATGAAAATAAGTGAAAGAGTGGGGATGACAGAGGGCACTCTGTTGGAGGAGAGGGCATGGAACTCCAACAAGTAAAGGGGTTAACCTTGGTAAGGAGTAAGCTGCTTCATCATATAAGACAGGGCTAAAGCAATAGAGTAGCGTAGATATATGTAAATTATATTGCAAACTTTAAAGTGATTATAAATGTCAGATATTATTAACTTTTCAGTCTTATTTCATGTTGCTCCCTTCATTGACTCTATATGCCAATCAAATTAAATGACCAGCTATTCTTATACCTGACATTTCACCTTTTGATCTAAAACCTAGAATTCATTTCTTCCAATCCTTATGTTTCTTCAAGTCTTACCTCAGGCTTCACCTCCTCCAAGAAAACTCCCATGATTCATTTGCTAAATTTTTCTCCCTCTTCAAATTAGCTTGTATTTGTCATGTTACACATAAAAATATGTAATATGACAAAAGATATATGCATGTGTATAAATACATATATAAAAATAATATATATAAATATATATATATACACAGACATATATACACATACATATAGGACCCCCATTCTCCAGTAGAATGTATAATTCTCGAAGGCAAAATTTATCTTTTTATCCCCAACATTAGCCAAGTACCTTGCATATAGTAAATATTCTGCTATACCACAGGATCTGACAGTTTATCCTAATCTAGAAAGACTTCAAGTATAATCCTGGCAACTGACTGTGTTTGCTGTCTGAAGACCAGCGTGGCTAAACACAGAAAAGCTCTTCCTTAGTAGGTTGCCCATTGGTTTATTATTTAACCCTGACAGTCCAGGAAATAAAAAGTATAAAATGACCCTTTCATCAGTTAAAGGGATTTGTTCTGTGAAGTTTGGATTCAGTTAAAGGGCCACACTTGAGGACCTACAGGGCCGAATGTAGTCTCAAGGCCACCCTCATTGCTCCTTTTTGCTTCCAAAGGGATGGTAGCAGAGTCATGGAAAGGTGACAAAGGGTACCAAGAAAAAAGTGATTTTTAAATTGTTCACTCTTAGTACTATAACATTTTTCCTAAATCAACAAATTGACATAAAATTGTCTGAATTGAACCACATAAGTACTAACATTCTCACTATGAATGAAACCAGGAGACATAAAAGGTTGTAGCTGAATAGAAAGAAGAGGTTCTACATAGGTTCTACTTACAGAGGAAAATAGAGGAGCTGGCAGAGTTGAGTTTTTTGTGTGCACTGACAAGAAATATCACTTTGTAGTTACTTTAGTTTATAGCACTCCCAATCAGCACAAACAGCAACAAAAAACATATAAAGATAATTGCAATTTATACACTAATCTCTGTTGCAGAAAATGAAACTGAGAAATTTTACAAAAGACCTCCCAATGTCTTTGTTACATATGTACAATATGTACATTATATATTTTTGTATGCAACATGACAAATAAATGTAAACTAATTTGAAGAAGGAGAGAATATAACAAATGGATCATGGGAGGTCTCTTGGAGAAGGTGGAGCCTGAGCCAAGACTTGAAGAAAGATAAGGATTGGAAGAAATTAATTCTAGGCTTTAGAACAAAAGGTGAAACCTCAAGTGTAAAGAATAGCTGATCATTTAGAGTCAATGAAGGGTACAATGTGAAATAAGGCTGAAAAGTTAATAATATCTGACATTTATAATCGCTTTAAAGTTTGCAACATTAATTACGTCAACATTAATTTTTAAATGAACTTAGTGAAGAAAAAAAAACACTAAGCACCTACCACATGTGAGGCACGGTTATTAGATATTTAATGTAACACTAGCGTAACACTCCTTCTGGGACTACATTCTTCACTTTCACTTTTATTGACTTCCTAAAGGGCAGCTAGCCCCAGGGCTCTACAGGTAAGCCTGAGAGTTTGGGTTTTTTCTAGCTCTCTTGCTCATTGGTCCCCATCCAGTGTATATTCCTATTAACAGCTAGTATTGACTAAAGTACAGTACTAATGATTGTTATAAAACATTTTTCCCAACAGTGTTCCCATAATTATCTCAAGTCCAAGGGAAATTGGGCTCAAACACATATGACAAAGGGGTAACTCACAGCTCCTTATTGAAAGTCTTTTTCTTTTTTCATGGTCCTCATGAAATTCCCCCAGGGTATATCTATCTGTTCAGCTCTAAGGATAAAGGTAAATGTCTTTGTAGAATGCATAGCTGCACTTCCTTCTTTACTGAAGTGGTCATGCTCCCTGAAATTACCTTTCTGGTTTGTCCTCCCTCAGTTCCTGGCTAGATGCATTATTTATTATTGGTCTAATCTTCCAATGAATTGGTCAGTGGTGGGAAGAATGGTAGAAGGAGAATAATTTCCCACCTCCAGTTACCTTTTAGTATAAGTACAAGGCTCTATCTCCTTTACATGCTACTGAAGTTTTACTCCTTTGTGCTCGAATTCCTTCTCTTTCTCTCTTTCTCACACACACACACACACACACACACACACACACACACGTGTGTCTAATATGTTTAACCAATCCCAGATGCTGTGTAGGGTCATCTGATTTCATCCTGTGGCTCAAAATGACTAAGAACTTGTTCTTAATTGATTCTGTAACTGAGAGAGTCACTCACATAATAAAGGTATCAGGGAATATAAAGGTGTCTTTTTAAATTTTCTAATTGGGGATGGAGCGTATGACCCATTTTTCTTGCACAATCACAAAAAGTAGTTCTTTTTCTCAGGGAACTTCTAGTATTCTGAGAAGATGAAGGTGTAAATAATAAGATACGTATACAGGTAGATAAATACAAGATAATTGGGGGTAGGAAGAGGGGAGGAGAGAACTTTAACAATTAGGGTAAATTGAAATCACCAGGTATGAAGGCAGGGGTAGAAATTCAAAAGAAGGTTGAGCTAGGTGCAAAGAAAGGAGAGAAAGTTTCTCCTAGTCACATTATACAGGGCTTTAAGTGAGAACAGGCATTTGTATTGGATCCTAGAGGTCATTAGAGTTTATTGCTCAGGGGAGTGATGTGGTCAAACCTGTGCTTTAGAACTTTCACTTTTGCAGTTTTGTGGAGATTAGACTGTAAAGGAGAGAGGCCAGTAAGCAGGACTGAAGTTATTAGAGCCTGAATTAGGGAGATAGTTGGATTAGAAAAATCAAGAGGATAAATGAAATAGGATAAATACAAGAAATGGTCTGGAGGTAGAATTGACAACACTTGATTGATCACATACTTAGAATAACGGAGAGGTCTTCTCTTGTTCAAAGCAATATGAGTTTCTAGCAACATTTTAAAATTAATCCATGTTAGGACTAGTTTTTCATCTTGTTAAATATTCATATAATTGGTATTCATTTTAATTTAACTAGCCATAACTATAGTTCCCTGCATCAGTACTGGTTTATATCATCATGTAACCCCCTCTAGCAATGTTTCTCAGGTTCTTTCTGATAGTATTTTTCCCTCACACAAATTAGACTTAGTGGACATCAGGTTTTATAAGCCTCAGAAGGCTCTTCATCAGATTCTTAATACACACCTTAGAAAGACAACATACTTCTCTTTTGTTCATGTCAATATGGCTATTACTTAGCACAAAAAGTTCATTAGGCTATCTACTCCTTTCTTTTCTGGATCATATTCTTTGACCTTCCAACCTCTAGATATAGGTTAAGAGTGTCTGAATTTTCAGATTCTTTTCCCTCTCATTTTAATTTTTAAAAATGATTTCACTTCTTTCAAGGAATACTTCATTCTCTTTTCTCCATAATCAGGAGAATAGAGAGGTTTTCCTTTAACTCTTTTACTTTTTCTTCTATTAGAAAGACCAACCTACATTTTATGCATGCTTAGCTATTACTCAGAACCAAAATAAATAAAAACAGAACATATTCTTTGAGTGCTTAGCCAGAGAAAACTCTGATTGCGGTCTATAGTGAATTTGATAGGCAAATTAGTATATGACCTAAGAATACGAGGATTAGATTATTTAAATCATCTAATAGCTGATTACTTCTGAAGTTTCCTTTACTTAGCAGATTTCTTCACTCTTCGTCAAGTAGGAGCCTAGTCCTGTTTTTGGAAGGATGAGTAATAATCATGATTGCATTTCCTGATTGATGAAGTTTTAACCAAGAAAGAAAAGATGTTTCTTTTGAGTTTGAAAACTCAGGTGTGATATAGGGGTGATGCCTATAATTCTTGATTTGACCAAAAATACTGTTAGTAGCTATTTCCCACCTGATTTCCATCCTCAGTGAATAAAAGGAGACCTTTCTCTGATGGAGTGTCTTATGTCTCCTGCTATTCATGTTCCCTGAGGAAGACTGCTAGGGCACAACTTCCATCTGCGGCAAAGCAAAACAAATTTCACCTCCTACTGCCAGACTATCTCCTGCTCACAATATGGAGAGACTCTAGTGTGATGAGAAATAACCTCAGGCCTTTCATCTCCTGCTGCCATTGACTCTTGAGGGAAGAGGAAAAGAAATGTCTGTGGAAAACTCAACTGCCATCTCTTGCTGCAGTGTCTTCTGCCTAATCTCTAGGTTTCAGAAGGAAGAAAAATGGCAACACAGTTCCCCTATCTGACCATCTGAGAATTACATCCTCTGCTGTAATTTTTTCCTACCTGGGTGCCTTCCACCTAATGATGAATATTCTCACACTGGTCATACCTAACACATCTCAGTAATTCTGAGCCCCTGCTGGTTGTCATCCAAACCCCATTCCTCATCCCCAACACCTTGATTCCTTATTCCCATCCTTCTTGACCCTTCTCTTCTTGACCCCTAGGTCCCAACCAAATGCCACCTATACCTTCTACTGTACCTTCTGGAATGCCTCTTCCATATTCAACAAATTTCCCTTCACCCTAAATTTTCTCTTCTCCCACTCCTTCCATCTTCTAGCAATCACTAAAACCCGCCTCCCCCTGAAAACATGGTCTCCTTGGTCATCCTTCCCAGCATTGGCTTCCCCTTCACTCACTCTCCTCAGTTCACAGATCAAGTCAGGGGAATCCAATAATTCCTTGCTCCCCATCACCATTTCTGGGTTCTCCCTTTCCATCACTTAGCAACTTCTCCTCCTTTGAGGTTCATGCAGTTCATCTCTACCACCCAGTCAAAATCCTGGTAGCTATTATCTACAGATCTTCAGGTATCCCCTTCCTTCTTCAACTAGTTCAATAACTAGATCACAATTTTTCTCTTTTCCCCAACTTCTCCCCTGGGACTTCATCCTCTGGGACTATCATACTCTGGGACTTCAACATTCATACCAATTCTTTGTCAAATACCCCAACCACAAAGTTCTTACTTTCCAAGACCTACTCTACCTCACCTCAGCCACATGCAAAGATGGTCATAGTTCTGATCTTGCCATTACTCACAAATGTACCACCTCCTTGTTCAAGAATTAATCTTGAGGGAGAGGTCTTCAAGAAGTAATCTATTGGGTTTCCACTTCTCCCTCTGCCTTCCCTTACTAAACCCTATCCTTCATCCGCCCAATGGCCTCTCATTCTTCAATCTCTCAGTTTTCTCCTGGAATCTCTCTCTCATACTAACCATTCTCCCCTCTTTTCCCTATCTTGATCTTTTGGTGAACCAGTTCAACTATATACTGTCCTCTTCTCTTGAGTCTCTGACTTACTTAGTGTGTTACCAATATTGCCTGGTCTAGCTTTAGCCTATACACATGCTACTGAATGAAGGTAGAGACAATCATGCAACCATTCTCTTTGGATCCACTACAAATTTATGCTAAACAAATTCAACTGGACTTCCACTGCTGCTAGGTAATCACCATACCTCTCTTATCAACTAACTATTCCACTCACTCAACAGCTCTCCCAAACCTTTTAATTCCTTCTCAAATCTGCCATTGCTTCTCCTCCCCTCCTCTCTCAACTGAGAACTTTACCTTATATGTTACAGAAAAAATTGAGGCCATTTACCATGAGTTCTCTTTTTTTCTCTTTCTCATCTTATCTCATCTCATATCATTCAGATGCTTTCTGCCTTTATCTCCTTCTTCAACCTAGTTTCACATGATGAAGTAGCCTTACTCTTCACCAAGCTATACCCCTCCTGCACAAGTGATCACATTCTGCTGTCTCCCACAACAGATTATTCCCTCTGTCATCCCCACTCTATCACCTATGTTCTCTGTCTACTGGCTGCTTCCCCCGTTACCTATAAACATGTTCATATCTTATCCATCATAAAAAAAACCCCTCACTTCATTCTTCTATCCCTAATAACTATCATTTTGTACTTCATCTGACCTTGTGGCTAAATTCCTTGAAAAGGCTGTTTACAATAGCTATCTCCATTTTCTCTCTTCTCTTTTCTTAGCCTCATACAATCTAGCTTCCAAACACATCTTTCAACTGAAACTAGTTTCTCTAAAGTTATCAATGATCTCTTAGTTTTCAAATTCTTTGACCTCTTCTCTCTGTAGTCTTTGACACTATTGATTACCCTCTTCTCCTTGATACTTCTCTCTAGGTTTTCAGGATGCCACTCTTTCCTGGTTCTCCTTTTGCCATCCCGTTCTCCTTTGCTGGATTCCCATTTAGACCACTCCCTCTGAGTTTCAGTGTTCTGCAGGGTTCTGTCCTGGGTCCTCTCTGAATTTTCAAGACCCTGCTCTCTCCTAAGTTTCTTCCTACCTGTCTTCACAGTCTCCTTTCCAGGATCTTTGTTCACATCATGACCACTAACCATACAAGTCCCCCAAAGATCTAACTTGGACCCTCTTCTCTTTTCCTTCTATATCATTTCATTAAGTGAAAATTCTAGTCAATTCCTGTGGTTTCAGTTACCTATATACAAATAACTCTCAAATCTACTTGTTTGGGCTTAACTTCTCATCTCCAACTGCTTATCTTGAACTGGATTTCTCATAGACATTTTAATCTCAACGTGTATAAAACTGAATTTATTATTTCCTCCCTTTTTCCTAAATTACCTACTACTGTTAAAGATGTCCGCAGCCAGTCACCCAGGCCTGCACCGTAGATATTAACCAAACAGTTGCCAAGTCCTATTGTTTCTGTCTTTCCAATATGACTCGAATCCACTCGCTTCCTCTCCTCCAACACTGCATCACTTCGTGCCTGAACTATTACAATGAATTACTGGTTGGTCTGTCTGCCTCAAGTCTCTAAATTGATTTTCCAAAAGTACAGACCTGACCTTATCAACCCCTCCCCCAACCCTAACTCCAGTTACTCCCTGTTATCTCCATACTCAAAGACAGAATCCTCAGTTTCACTTTTATAGCCCTTCATAACCTGACTCCTTCCCACTTTTGCAGGCTTCTTTATCTTACGCTCTCCTATGTACTCTGGAACACTGCTGTTCCTCCCATATGACACTCCAGACTTCAGTGTTTTCACTGACTGCCCCCTAAGCCAGTAATGCTGCCCATTGTCAACCTGAAATAAAGAGGACACTAACTACCAAACTAGAAACAACAAGCCTCTTCAATTGAGGCGAGGGAATCACAACTCAGGACAGCACGAGAGTGAAGGAGTGCTGAGCTATGGAGAAAACGTTTAAATACCCCTCAGGAGGAGCAGCAGGGGGAGCAGCAGTGGAGAACTGTTCAATTCTTTTGCAAAATAGCCAAAGGCTGAGGAGTGACTGGCATCTGGTCAGAACAATGGGCTCCAGATGCTGCAAGTTTCCAGCAATTATCACCAAACCTGCTCCAGCCAAGGGGTCAGTGAGGTCAGGGTAGCCTCTTCTGATGACTGCATTCAGCACCTTTCTTATCTATACTTCTGGGTTTCCCTGACTTCCTTCAAGTCTAAGCTAAAGAACCAGCCTCTGCAGGAACCCTTTCTTAGTCCTTGGTCATCTTAATGCCTTTCTGCTAAGATTATCTTCAATGTTGTTGTTGTTTAGTTATTTTTTAGTTGTGTTTGACTCTTCATGAGCCCATTTGGGGCTCTCTGGGCAGAGATTGGAGTGGTTTGCCATTTCTTTCTTCATTTTACAAATGATGAACTGAGACAAATAGGGTTAAATAAATGTTTGAAGCTGGATTTGAACTCAGGTCTTTCTGACTCCAGACCTAGCACTCTATCCACTGTGCCAACTAGCTGCCCTTTAAAATATATATATATATATATATATATATATATATATAGTATTTTCCCCCAAATTACATGTTAAAACTATTTTTAACACTTTAAAAAAAGTATTGAGTTCTAAATTCTATCACTCCTTCACCTCCTCTCCTTCCCTTTTCCTGAGACAGTAAACAATAGTTTATACATGACCAGTTATGTAAAACCTTTCCATTTTATTAATTTTGTACCAGAAGATTCAAACAAAAAAAAAAGAGTGAAAACTAGTATGCTTCAGTTTATATTCAGACAACTGATGTTCTTTCTCTAGAGCAGCAGTTCTCAACCTGTGGGTCCCGCCCCCTTTGGGGTCATTGGAAAACCACTCCTCTATCAGTTTCCAGGTGAGTTTGTCCACATGCAGATACACGCACATATGAGTATTAAAGGGTTGAGGCATTAGGAAGGTTGAGAACCACTGCTCTAGAGGCAGGTAGCATTTTTCATCACGAGTCCTTTGGGATTGTCTTGGATCATTGTATTGCTCAGAATAGCTGTTATTCACAGTTCTTTATCACACAATATTGCTCCTGGTTCTGCTCACTTCATTTTGTATCAGTTCATGTAAGTCTTTCCAGGCTTTTCTGAAATCATCCTGCTTGTCATTTCTTAGAGCACAATAATATTCCATCACAATGACATGTCACAGCTTGTTCAGCCATTCCCCAACTGATGGCCATCACCTCAATTTCTAATTCTTAACCATCTTAAAAAGAGGTGCTGGAAATATTTTTGTATAAATAATCCTTCCCGTCTTTTTAAAAAATCTCTTTGGCATACAGACCTAGCAGTGAATACCACTGCAGGATCAAAGGATAGACACAGCTGTATACCCCTTTGGGCATAGTTCCAAATTGCTCTTCAGCACAGTTGTTTTAGTTCACAACATCAACAATGTATTAGTCCCGGGCGGCTAGGTGGCGCAGTGAATAGAGCACCGGCCCTGGAGTCAGGAGTACCTGAGTTCAAATCCGGCCTCAGACACTTAACACAAAAAACTACTAGCCGTGTGACCTTGGGCAAGTCACTTAACCCCAACTGCCCTCCAAAAAGCAAAAAAAAAAAAAAACCACTTGTTCATATTCTTTGACCACTTATCAATTGGGGAATGGCTTATATTCTTGTAAATTTGACCCATTTATCTATATATTTAAGAAATGAAGGCAGCTAGGTGATGAAGTGAATAGAGCACCAGCCCTGAAGTCAGGAACACCTGAGTTCAAATCCAGCCTCAGACACTTAGCACTAAACTAACTGTACCTTGGGCAAATCATTTAATCCCAATTGCCTTGCCTTGGCCCCCTCCAAAAAGAAAAAGAAATGAGGCCTTCATTAGAAATACTTGTTGCAAATTTCCCTCCCCCCCCCATTTTCTGTTTTCCTTCTAATTTTGTTACATTGGTTTTGTTTGTGCAAAAACTTTTTAATTTTCTATAATCAAAATTATGTATTTTATATTTTATAATGCTCTTTATGTCTTCTTTGGTCCTAAATTCTTCCATTATCCGTAGATATGACAGGTAAACTATTCTATGCTCTCTTAATTTGTTTATGGTATCGCCCTTTATGTGTTAAGCATGTACCCATTTTGACCTTATCTTGGTATATAGTGAGAAGTTGGTCTATACATAGTTTCTGTCATACTGTTTTCCAGTTTTCCCAACAGATGTCAAATAATGAGTTTTTGTTCCAAAAGCTTGGATCTTTGAGTTTATCATAGACTAGATTACTATGATCATATACTATGGCATATTGTGATCCACCACTCTATTTCTTAGCTAATATGAGATTGTTTTGATAATTACTGCTTTAAAATACAGTTTGACATCTGGCACAGCTTCTTTCATATTTTTTTCATTGATTCCCTTGATCCTCGATCTTTTGCTTTTCCATATTAATTCTGTTATTTTTTTTTTCTCTAGCTGCCCTATCTTCATATCCTGCATATATATCTTTTTTGGACATAGTTATCTGCATTAGAGTGTGAGCTCCTTGAGGATAGAGACTGTCTCTTTTGTCTTCTTTATGTCCACAGAGCTTAGTACACTGCCTGGCCCATAGTAAGTGATTAATAAATGCTTACTTATCCATTAATAAATGCAGACTTACCAATAAAATGAGGGATTTGATCAGAAAAATTTTAAGGACCCTCCCAAGTAAATCCTCTGTGATCTGTGGATCTATAATGTGATTGGTCAAATGGCTTGCCCAAAGTCATACAATTACTGACAGGACCAAGATTAGAATTCAGGTCATATGACTCCAAGACTTTTTACTTCGACACAGACACATCAGTCAGTCCGGTAGGGGAAGAAGAGACAGGCCATTAAGGAGTTTAGAATCTAGTTGGTTCAATAACTTAGTTAAATAACAGTTGTGAATAACATCCTTTTTTTCTGCAGACTGTATTAGTGTCATACATTTTTTTATTACTTAGCAACTTTTTATCCTAGTTCATGTTCTGACCAATATGATAGTAAAGACCAAATGACTTATAAATATAGCATAGTTGAGTGTATTAAAATATATCATTTCAGGTTTCACAGTAGCATTTAATACAAATAATAAAGAACCCAAGATGTCACAGGTAAAAAGGGTAGAGGTAAATGGAACAACAATCATACTGGTTAGGAAGAAAAGGAAGTTTTCCTCAACTCTTCTAAATTCCAGTACCTTCCCTATAAGCAGCTCTTATTTACTCGATATATAGCTTGCTGTGTGTACATATGTATACATATACACATAGGTCTATAGAATGTTTGTCTATATCTGTATACATGTATGCATGTATATACGTGCACATATGTATACATACATGTGTGTTGTTTTCCCCATTAGATTGTAAGTTTATTGAGGGGGAGGCACTGTCTTTTGCTTCTTTTAAATCTCCAGAACTTAGAACAGTGCCTGGAACCTAGTAGGTGCTTAAAATTGATTGATTGACTTCATCATTCTATGATTATTTTATCCCTAGTTTGATTTTTCATTGTTAGGCCACAGCTATTGTACACAAATCCCAGGTCACTACACACCACCTGACTTGTGGCCCACCATTAAGCCTCTCTTGTATTTCTGTCTTTGTCCCTGTTTTATATTTTAGCCTGCAACTGCTTGAGGCATGTCTGGGCATATTGCTCAAGGCGTTCCCTAACTCTGTTCCCCTTGATCAGTATTTCATATTTTCTCCTTGAATCATTGTAGTACACCCGGCTCATTTTGGTGCAAGGATCTTATCTAAGTACCATCCTGTCCTGCCCCGCTGACCAAGCAGGGCCTTCACCTCCTTTCCCCAAAACATGACCCGGACAGTCCTGGGGAATTCCAGCCCCCTCTGACTACAACCTAGGGAATTCCAGTTCCCCTCATACCATGCCCCTTCACCCAGTGCTCTCCACCCAGTTCTATGAAAGACCCCTTGTATCCTTTCACCATTCTCCCTGAGTCATGCACCATACTCCCCTGAGTCATATAGATTTGACCAATGGCTGATATTCACTTCTGTATGTCACAGCTTTTGCTAGCTCCCCTCCCTATTATAATTTTGTGGTTTTGGCCTGTATAACCAAGATCTGAAAGTCCAGAAACCACTGCCAATTTGAGTGAGAACTCTGGCAGTTGCATGCTTGCTTAATCCACACCTAAATTTTATCATGAACCCAAATCTTGGCTCACTCTTATTTCTCTGCACAACACTGTTAGTCTTCTAAAGATAAAATTGTTTTTGCAGTTTCAATGTATAATACTATTTCGATCTGAAAAGAAGTTGTCATTTAGTACAACCCCCTTATGTGAGAAAAACAAAAACAAAAATGAGTCCCAGAGAGGCTATGCACTTGCCCCTTGCCATACAAGCAGAAAGTAGTAAAGCCAGTATTCTAACCCAGGTCCTCTGACTCCAAATCCAGAATACCCACCTGGTCTCTTTTGATAGCTCTGTTAAATGACATATAGTCCCATGAATGAAGAGGAGCCCAAAGAGGGTTAGGGCTGCCTGAAACCCCAAAATACCAACATGCCAGGTCCTGCTGAAAGAATTCCACTCAAGTCTTCTCAGCCAAGGAGAAAGTAAAGTTTATTGAAAGTTCAAGTTCACCACGTGGGGTGCTAGGCCATTTAAAGGTGCTCTCACAGAGCAAGTCTATACTAAGCTCTTCCATGGCACTCTCACACCACATGGAGGGAAGAGGGGGTTCTATATACAATAAGGTTGTGGGAGGAGTCTAGGGGTGGTCCAGAGGAGATTAGGGAGGATCTTCAGGAGGAGTCAGATGAGGTCAGGCTCCAGTAATGAGTGGTTCAGGGTGGGAAGTTGCTGGAGGCTACCTGGAGACTATAGACAATGGTGGGCCAGGTTAATTCAAAGGTGGGAAACTATTGGAACAAAGCGAGCTAAAGACTTGAGCAGAGCCTCATTTCATCTCAAGGCCCATGACCTCAGGTAAATATCTTCCCTGGGAAGGTTTTAAATTTAAATAGTTAATTTAAAACCATTTAAATTAAATAAATTTAAATTCATTAACTAGAATAACAATTAGGTTCTTCCATTCGTTATATCAATACACAATTATTGTAACATCATTTTGTAACATTTAAGGACTATTCCATACAGACAAATTCTAGTTAACAGGCAGATAGTTAAGCCAAATATTCATTTACCAAATCGTTTAACATACAAAAAGGAATATGATCTGAGACTGAATAGCTCAGACCCTAAACACACATACATTGTAGTATCTTAGATATATCCCAGCCTTAGTCTATAGGGAAATTGATTCAACAATGTGTTTGTAGCTTTGCTTCACAAGGTTTTTTTCCTTTGGTCTACTTATTCCCATATTATCTAGAAAACAATGCTCTCAGGTTTGTTTAATCCTTCCTGCAGGAATCTAAAGCTTTTACTTAGACATCTAGTTACAAATGTTAACTTTGCTTTTATGATAACTTACAACAATACCACAAAGATTGGCATAGTTAATTCTTGTTCTATATTCCCAATTGGTATACAAAAAAAGCAATTAGTCGAAATGAGTTGTCCCCCTTTAAAGGAGCCAGTTTCAAAGACTGACTCTTGGACGAGGCTTTTCAAAGTCTGCTGCCCCGCCCCCCCCTTTGTCCTGTCCGTATTCAATTACAAATTCCCCTCTGCCAGAGTAGGTTGAGTTATCTTCTCAGCCACAGCCATTCTTAGCTCGGAGGGAGGAATCCCAAAGCTTTCCAGATCGTGTTTGAAAAGGCTTAAGTTTTGGTTTTTTTTTTTTACTTCCCATTCTCTGGCCTTGAGGGGAGGTAGGGTACAGCTTCTGGTGGTCACCCTGAAAATCTTTTAGATAAAGAGAACTTGAAATTTTATAATTTCTTAACAACATTTCAAAATATGATAACTCAATTGTTTTTCAGTAACACAATTATTATGTTCTTATATTTAAATTTCTAAATTCAGAACCCATTTAATCACCAATCCAGGGACCTTAATTCAACTAGATGGGT
>CM053596.1:143901863-143918145 GCA_028646575.1 Pseudocheirus occidentalis | reverse complement strand
TCTTTCTCATGTTGGCCAGTCAATTAATTGGTTGATTTTTTTAGGTCTGTGAAACTCTGCTTCCAAGGGGGGAAGCTCTGTTCCAAATCGCTGGGGTTTTCCCAACTGCCGGAGCTATTAGGGGGGTGTTGCAAGACCCCCCCAGCTTTGGCTTGCTGAAAGTGCACCCCAGGACCACCACCCAAGACCACGATCTGGATCCAGGCCACTCAACACAAGAGAACTTAGCCCTGATCAATCGATTGAGCCCCGCTGCGGAGTCCGCAGGCCAGGGGCTCTGAAGCAGCCTGGTGGGGGCCACTGCTGCTGGTTCCAGTAGTTCCCCTCCCCCACTGCTTCCTTGCCCCGGGGGGGGGGGGTAGAATGGCAAAACTGTTTTCCCCCCCAATTAAATTTCAAAGTTTCAGCTTTCACTCTGACTGAAGCTCCCCTCAGGCCGGTGCTTTAGATTTTCTTAGATTTTCTTTGAGGTAGACTCAAGCTGTGGCTTGGGAGGCTCTGCTGCTCCTCGTGGCTGTCCTGGGGCCTTGCCTGGCCGCAGGGTTTTGGGCTGGCCCTTCTCTGCTCCTCTGCGGTGGGAGCTGCGCCTCTCTGTCCTGCTCCTCATGCCTTGGCAGATGTGGGGGTGCTGGAGGCTGTAGAACCGCTACAGGCTGGCTGCGGGGCTCAGCTCAGCTCCTTCCCACCGCCTGGGCCTGGCCACGGTCTCGGCTTCCGGCTGTTCCAGCCTCTGATCTGGCTACCACGCTGAGCCCCTGCTGCTGAGCTGCCTTCAGCGAGAGCTGTGTTCTCTGTATTTTTGTGAGTCTGAGAGTCCTAGACTTTCCTAGACTTTGTCTGGGCTCGTATTTTATGGGTGTTTAGGGTGGCGGTGTGGGAGCTGCGGGACCTTGTTGCTTCTACGCCGCCATCATCCAGATGTATTGTTAAGATATGTTAAAGTTGCTTCTGTGCGTATACCCTCTCGTTTAAGCTGTGCAATAACCCTGTGTAAGTAATGTTTTATTTTCACTACTATGCATTTGTAAAATCTGTGTTAAATAATTTGCCCATGGTCATATAACTAGTGTCTAAGGTAGGATTTGACTATACCTTTCTGACTCCAGGCCTGTGTAGGGAATCCACAACAAAGTAAATCATCTCTGAAAGTGTTAAAATGAATGACCTATACTCAGATAATCAAATGGATTGGTGATCTAATTACTAACCCTTCCTGTGCTACTCTTGTCTGTGTCCTGTGTGTCACAGGGGACTTAGCAGGACATGATACTACAGGCTTTTCTTAACGTCTTCTGACATTGCCATGGAACATGCATACTCTTCTGCCTGTTTTCTAATAACAAAGAGACCAAAAGAGCCTGAAAGGAACCTCTATCAGCAAACACTTGGTTTACCTGCCAAGTGGAGAAAGGTGGCTTTCCAAAAGCAACACATTTAGAATATAAATTTCTTTTAAAATTTTAATGTGATAGAAGATTATGAGCAGTAGTGTCTCATGACCTAGAATGCAACAGAATAAACTCTATAGCTCAGAATGACATCTATGTGCAGTCTAGTTCAGGATGAGGAATAATTTACTCTTCTTCAACGTGAGTGGTAAGAAACATTTTCTTTTTCTACATTAAATTAAGCTTTTTTTTAAACTAAGAAAAATTTATCTTACTTCTCCCACTTTCCCCCCAACCCCACATTAAGGGGGAAAAACCCTTTTAACAAATACGTATAGTAAAGCAAAATAAATTCCTGCATCGACCATGTCCGAAGACCCAATAGATACATACACACACATATATGTACACACACATACACTTAAACTAGGAGCATGACCCTCGGCAAGTCACTTAACCCTGTTTGCCTCAAGTTTCCCTTTCTGTAAAATGAACTAGAGAAGGAAATGACAAGTCACTCCGTCACTTTGCCAAGAAAACCCCACATGGGACCATGAAGAGTCAGATGCAGCTGAGATGACCCAGTAGCAACAACATATATGTATCTATGCCTCAGTTTGTACCTTGATTCCATTGTTTATGGGAAATTAGAGTTGGTCATTGTGTTGATTAGAATTCTTCAATCTTTCTAAATTCTTTGTCTTTATGGTGTCGTATAAACTGTTCTCCTGGTTCTATTCAGTTCACTCTGTATTAGTTCATACAAGTCTCTACGGTTTTCTTTGAAATTGTTCCTTTCATTATTTCTTAGCACGATAGTATTCAGTTATATTCATATATTATTTGTTTTTCCATTTTCCAATAGATGGATGATGTCTCCATAGTTTCTGGCTTTTTGCCACCACAAAAAGAGGTGCCATAAATATTTTTACATGTAGGTCTTTTTTTCTTTGATCTATTTGGGGACTGGGAGGATTATGTTGCCCTTTACAGTAATAGGGAAGGGTAGATAGGAGTTAGGGGGAAAGATATATTAAATTTTAGCCATATTGAGATCAAGATGTTTCCCTCTAGGTAGTGCTGTGGATAGAAAACTGGGCCTGGAGTCAGGAAGACCTGAGTTCAAATGTAGCCTCAGACTCTTTTTTTTTTTTTTTTTTTTTGCTTTTTGGAGGGCAGTTGGGGTTAAGTGACTTGCCCAAGGTCACACAGCTAGTTTTTTGTGTGTGTGTGTGTGTGTGTGTTAAGTGTCTGAGGCCGGATTTGAACTCAGGTACTCCTGACTCCAGGGCCGGTGCTCTATTCACTGCGCCACCTAGCCGCCCCTCCACTGCGCCACCTAGCCGCCCCTCTAGCCTCAGACTCTTAATAGCTGTGTGAGACCATGGGCAAATCATTTAACCTTTGTTTGCCTCAGTTTCCTTATCTGTAAAATGAGGATGGTAATAGCACTTACTTCCTAGGGTTGTTGTGAGGATAAAATGTACTTCTAAAGAGCTCAGGAAAGTGCCTGATTCATATTAAGTGTATATAAATGTCAAGCAGTATTTATTATTATTATTATCATTATATATCCAATTTGAGATATTTTAAGAGGCAGTTGTTAAAGATGGGAGATTAGTGGTCAACAAAGAGCTTGGGGCAGGAAAGGTATGTTTGAGAATCATCAGCATAGAGATGGTAATTAAATCCATGGGAGATGATGAGACCAAATGAAATAGTGTAGAGGAAGAAGAGAAGATGATCCAGGAGAGAGAGCCACATACGTTTAGAGAGCATGATCTGGAGACACGGAGACAAAGAAGGAATGGTCAGATAGGAAGGAGGAGAATCAGGAGTAAGTGGTGACCCTAAAACCTAGAGGGCAGAGAATATCAGAAGGAGAGAGATCAGCAGTGTCAAAGGCTGCAGAGGGGTCAAGGAGAATGAAGTTTGAGAAAAGCCCATTGGGTTTGGCAGCTAAGATCATTAGTAATTTTGGAGAGAGTAGATTTAGTCCAACCATAAGGTGGGTAACTAGATTGTAAGGGGTTAAGAGAAAGTAGAGGTACCTATTGTAGACAGTCTTTTTGAGTTTAACCACAAAGAACAATAATTAGGAAGGAAGGATCTAGGGGAGCCTTTTTTCTCAATGGAAAGACATGGGCATATTTGTAGACAGTAGGAAATAGGCCAGTAGATAGGGAGAAGTTGATTTTGTTTGTATGCATGATATTTTCCTCTTTGCCCTGTAATGTAGTTCTTTTTCATTTCCAACAAGTATGAAGAACATAATATACTCATCACAATAGCAGCGAGGTGACACAGTGGACAGAGGACTGGAGCAAAAAGAACATGTGCTGCTTTCTGTGTGCCAGGCACTGTGCTAAGCCCTTGACAATTATTATTTCATTTGATTCTCACAACAATATTATATCCATTTTATAGATGAAAAAATTAAGGCAAATAAGTGACTTCCCCAGATTCAGACTGGTAGTAAGTGTTTGAAGCAGAATTTGAACTCAAGGTTCTCCAGTGCTCTGTCCGTTGTGCCAAGTCGCTGCTGTTGTGCTATTGTGTGTTACTATGTTTGTACTTGTTGGAAATGAAAAAGAATTACCTTATAGAGGAAAGAGGGAAATATCATGCATATAGACATAATCACCCTTGACATTTTGTATACATTTTCTCATTAATTTATATCATTTTGTGAGTCTTGAATTGTTTAAGTATTTTTGGGAAGAAATGTGACAGGTGGGCCTAGGAAGTTTGTTGTAATTGCACCTTGTTAGTGAACCAAAATAAATTTGGTAGCCATTCATGCCAACTTCTCCTCTTCTCCAAAGTCAGAATATTATTGATCTCCCACCTTTGATCTCACTTAATACTTTGTTTTGCCCCTGTTTTCTTTTTAATTTTTTTCTTTTTTTTTTTTCTTTTGGAGGGGAGAAGGTAGGGCAGTTGGGGTTAAGTGACTTGCCCAAGGTCACACAGCTAGTTTTTGTGTTAAGTGTGAGGCCAGATTTTGAACTCAGGTCCTCCTAACGCCAGGGCTGGTGCTCTAGTCACTGGGCTACCTAGCCACCCCTCTTTTTAATTTTTTAAAAGCTAATTTTTAATAACTTGTTTTCATATTACTAAAATTTTTCCCAATATCTTTCCCTGTTCCCTTCCCAGAGAGCCATATAACAACATTTTTTTTAAAAGAAAAAAGGAGGAAAAAAACAGAGCCACTTAATGTAGATATCAAAATGTCTAAAAATATATAGTGTTCCACATCCTTGGACCTTCCACTTTTCCAAAAGAATTGGGTGGAGATTATATTTCTTCTTTGAGTCTGGGCTTTTTTTTTTTTTGTAATTGTGTGTATTTTGTTTTCTTGGCTCTATTGGTTCTGTGTGTAAGTCTTGCTTTGTTTTAACATGTTGATCATTTCTTGTAGCACAGTAATATTCTACTACATTCATGTATCTCAGTTTATTTAAATATTCCCTAATCACTGATCATTCACGTTGTCTCCATTCCTTGCTTTCCACAAAAAATGCTGCTAGAAATACTTTGGTGGTGTATATGGTGACTTCTCTACTTACCAGTAACCCCCTTGGGGTACATGGCTTCTAGTGGAAGGAATCTATGCATCAAAGGGTAATCACTTGATTTCCATGATTCCATATTGTTTTCCAGAATGGTTGCACTGATTCACAGTTCTACTCATAATACACAGGTAGGCTTATACACACTCCTCTCCAACACTGAGTATTCCAATTTTGACTTGCCGATTTGTGTGGTGTGAGGTGAAATTTTAGGATTGTTTTGTTTTGAATTTCTCTCATTAGTGATTTTGAAGCATTCTTTCATCTGATTGTTAATTTGTGATTTAAGCACTAAAGTTTACTCCTATCTTTTGCTTATTGAGGAATGACTTTTGGTCATATACATGTATATATGTGCAAATACATACATATTAGCATATGTGCATATATATATGCATACATATGTATACAAACACATCCATATATATGCCCCAAAGCCATTTCTCAATAAATTACAAACTTAGTGCTTAAAAGGTGTGTGTGTGTGTGTGGGTCTAGGTTTGTGTGTTGACCTGTAATCTTGGATACCAAAGCTTTATGGAGAAATTTGCTAATAAAGAATCTTTTTCCCCATTTGACCATTTCCTTTCTTATCCTAGATACATCAGTTAATTTTGTTTGCACAGTGTTTTGCACTTTTTGAATGGACTTTTGTGATACTGTATTATAGTGTTCTCTGTGTGTGTGCCTCCTCCTAATTTCCCTCTGTCCCAAATGTGAACTCCATAAGAACAGGGAATGTTATATATTAAGTTTTTACTTCATCTTGTGCCTCACATAGTGCTTTGCACTGTGCTCATTTTAAATCTTATGCTACAAATATTTGCTAGATTTATATCCTCTGTATAAATATCACAATATAAGTGACATAAGATCAGGTACTTGATGGAAAACAGTTCTTTCATTATGGAAAGTTGTACTGTACTGGGAAAAACATTTGTGGTTATGTTAGCCAAATTAACAAAAGTATTGTTATGGATTGTTTGAGAGTGGTAATAACTTGTTATACTGAATCCCTTATTATAATAGAAGTTGCCCACTTTGAGAATTCCTTTCAGTTTTAGACATAAAGGAAAACAAACCTTTCTCTACTCTCTCCTTCCTTTCCTCTCTCACAGGAATCTAGAAATAATGAAAAAGAGAAGAAAATAGCAAATGAAGAAAATAATTGGCAAAAATCCACACACTTTATTCTAGTTAAGAAGAGTGGAGGGAAGGCATATTCATTGGCTTCACTGTCTTGGGGTGAGGGGTAGAGGAAAGACGGGGAGAAAATTTGCAACTCAAAATCTTGTGGAAATGAATGCTGAAAACTAAAAATAAATAAAAAAAAAAGAATGGAGCCATACTTAGTCCAGAGCCTATTAATAATTTTCTGTAACCTTTCTGATTTAAGGACCTTCTTATCTGGTTTCTGTAGGAAATGGGTTACTGCAGACAAATAGTGGTGATATTTCAGCTGATATACTAGGAAATGATAGGTGATAGTGAAGAAGACAGCAAAACATACACGTTTACTACAAAGCAGAAGCTGCCCTCTTTAATATGAGAGCAAATAAGACAAATATGATCTCAGTGGTCTTTGAAGATATGACTTTATTACAGTATAATACAATAGTTTCTGTCCATGGTAATGACCTTTAGCCATTGATAAGAATCACATCACATTTAGTATATTCTTTTTAAGCAAGCAAAAGAGTATTTAATAATTTTTTCTTGAATCAGCAACTTTTTAATAGCAGAATTATTTTCTAAAAACTCTTCCTGTCAAGAATTCTTCCTTTTAAGAAAGAAAAATTTAGGCAAAATCTAACCAGAATAAATGACCACAGCTAAATAGTATCTCATTCCACATCTATAGTACCTCCCCTCCTCTCCTTTGTCAAGAGAAGGGAAGTATGCTTTTTCCTCTTTTCTCAGTAATCTGAATTCTTCAGTGTTTTCATTTAAATTATTGTATTGCCTGTCTCTAATCTTCACTGCATCAGTCATACATGTAAATTATGCATTACTGTGTTTTTCGGAAAGGTAGTAGTTGCATTTTTGTCTTATCTTCTGGGATAAACTTGGTCATTATGATTAGACAGTGGTCAGTTTTGTTTTATTATTTCCATTTTTATTGTTAGTCATTGTACATATTGTTTTCTTGTCTGCTTAATTCACTTTGCATTCATAGAAGTCTTCCCATGTCTCTGAATTCTTCATGGTCATTGTTTCTTCTAGCACAGTAATATTCTATCACAATTTGTTTAGCCATTCTTCCAATGAACAGGCACGTACTTAAGTTCTCAGTCTTTGTTATTCCCATAAAAGTTGCTATGAGTATTTTGGTAAATTTGGATGTTATGAACAGTGTACTGACCTTTCATTCAGAATTCTGGATTGTTTCTAATAGAATGGTTGGATTGGTTCACAGCTCCACCAGAATATTAGTGGTCCTGTTTTCCTACAGTTTTTTTTTGCTGTTGTCTTTTATCATCTTTTCTGATTTAATGGATGTGGGGTCATTCCTTAAGAGTTTGATTTGTATTTCTTTTGCTATTAATAATTTAGAAGTTTCTTTTAAAGAGTTCTTATTAGTTTGTATTTTTTGAGAACTTTTATGTTTTTGATCACTTAACTACTGAAAAATGACTCTTAAAGAGATATTTGATGTTAAGATTTTTCCACAGTGAAAAAGTTTGTCTTCTAGTTAAATTGGTTTTGTACATGTAAAAACTTTTTGATTTTATGTAATAAAAATTGTCTAATTTATCTTTTATGATCATCTCTGCCCCAGCCATAATTGTGAAGGGTATGTAGGCATATCCTTTTATCCTATCATTTTTTAAAAATGACTTGACCTTTAAAAAAATAAGTTATTATGGATATTTTCTGTTTCATAGGTCACTATAGTATGTCATGTATCCTTCCCCTATCTCTCCCTGAAAGCCATTCCATATTATAGCATTGTTTTAGAGAGGAGAAAAAAAAAATCAACATAACTAATCAATATGTTGAAAAATTCTGAAAACAAATGTGTTGTTTAATACCTGCATCTCTTTCTCCTCCATGAAATGGCAGGTTGGGTATGTCTTCTCACATCCCTTCATTTAAGTTCTATTTGATCTTTACAATAACTCTGTTACATTTGTTTAGTCATGTCCAGCTCTTTGTGATCCTGTGGGCCTTATTGTCCATTGGGTTTTCTTGGCAAAGATACTGGATTGGTTTGCCATTTCCTTCTCCAGTGGATTAACGCAAACAGAAGTTAAGTGACTTTCCCACAGTCACACAGTTAGTAAGGGTCTCAGGTCAGCTTTGAACTCAGGTCTTTGTGACTCCAGGCCTAGCATTCTATTCACTGAGCGGTCTAACTGCCTCTTATAAAATTTACTTTTGATTTTTCTAGAAATGTGTTTTTCAGTACAGAATGTTGTTTTCTTGGTTCTGCTTACTTTACTCTGCATCAGTTGATGTTGATCATATTGATCTTGTCTGTATTTATCACACACATCATTTCTTATAGCACAGAAATATTCATTATGTTCACATAACAAAATTTGTTTAGCTGTTCATCCATTGATGGATATTTACTTGTTTCCAGTTCTTAGTTGTCACAAAAATTGCCGTTGGTTTTTTTCTTTTTTGCTGTTACTGCTGGGTTGGTTTGTTTTTCTGGTTTGTTTTTTTTTTTTAATGACTTCTTTGGGTTATAAGCGTAGTAATGGAGTCTCTTGTTCAATGTCTGGTATGGATGTTTTAGTCACTTATATTTCATATTTCAAATTGCTTTCAAAAATGTTTCTATCACTTCACAGATCCACCAATATTGTATTGGTGTGCCTATCTTCTCACAACCCTTCGAGTATTGACTGCTGCCATTTTGGGTCATTTTTGCCAGTTTGCATAGTATGTGGTGAAACCTCAAAGTTGTTTTGATTTGTATTTCTCTAATTACTGGTGATCTGGAGCATTTTTCCTTGTGCTTGTGAATACATTGAAGGTTTCTTGAGTACGTTTCTGCATATCTTCTAACCATTTATGTATTGGAGGATGGCTGTTAGTCTTTTATACTCACAGACACATGTATTTATGTGAATGTGTGTGCATGTATGTATAGTTTGTTTGTTTATATATCTTTAATACCAAACCCTTATCAAAGAAATTTGATACAAAGGTCTTTTTCCCCCATTCAGTCACTTTCCTTTTTAATCTTAGATGCTTTAATGTGGTCTATGCAGAAACTTTTTGATTTAAAGTAATCAGTTATCTTATATTTCTTGTAATTGCCTCTGTCTCTTATTTAGTTAAGAATATATCTCTTACTCGTAACTGTGAGAAGTATATAATCTGTCTCAGCTAATTTTTTTTACAAATGTTCCAAAGTACATTCTTTAAAAAATTTTTCTAATATATTTATTTTTAATTTTCAGCATTCATTTCCACAAGATTTTCAGTTACAGATTTTTCTCCTCATCTTTCCCCTACCTTCCACCCCAGAATAGTGAGCCTACTGAATACCCCTTCTCCTAATCTGTTGTCTTATATCCTCCTTCATCCCTCCCCCTCTCCAAACTTTCTAGTAGGGCAAGATGGATTTCTATACCCTTGTTGTTTTTGTTTTTGTTTTTTGGAGGGGGGAAGATAAGGCAGTTGGGGTTAAGTGACTTGCCCAAGTTCACTAGGGCTAGGGGTGTGTGTGTGTGTGTGTTTGTTGTGTCTGAGGTCACATTTGAACTCAGATCCTCTTGACTCCAGGGCCGGTGCTCTATTCAGTGTGCCACCTAGCTGCCCTGCAATAGTGCATTCTTTAATATTAAAGTCCCATATCTATTGAGAATATATTGTGTGTAGTGTAAGGTATTAACCTAAGTCTCATTTCAACACGGATTTCTAACTTTCTGAATAGTTTTTATCAAGTAGAAAGTTTTCCCCTAGGAAACTTAAGTTTTTCAGTTTAAACTTTTTTTAAATTTAGGTTGTGCATCCATTTGTATCCAGCATGCTAACCTGCTTTTTCTGTTTTCCCAGCAGTTATTACTGAAAATGATCTTAAACAGAAAACTGTTTCTTTAAACAGTGGTTTACTGAAAGTTTCAAAAAGAGCAACAAAAATTAGGTAAAAATGACCTTCATAGTAAGAAAGGGGGGGGAGGGTTTGGGGGGGAAGATGAATTTACTTTTAGTTATATTGAATATGTCCAAAGTATATCCAATAGGTAGTTGGAGATGTGAGACTTAGAGGTCAGAAGAGAGATTAGATAAATTGATCTGAGAATCATCTGATCATTGATAATTGACTTCACTGGAACTGATGAGATCACTGAGGGAAATAATATAGAGGGAAGACCATGCCTTTGGGGAACACTATGGTTACTGGGTAGTGGAGTATAAAGGGTATATTAGCCTCTGTTTTCAACAGTTGAGGAGAGGGAGATGGAAGAACTGGCCTTTTAGGGAGAGGGTTGCAAGAGATACAGTGTCCTCATCGAAAAGAGATTTTGTTCAAAGTCTGGAGGTGGAAGGCAGACTCATGAAAAAGTATGAGAATATAGTGGAGTTTGTTGAGAAGAAAGCACAATGGAATAATGTAGGAATTGAGTGAATGAAGTTGGAGTATGCCTCTGGAAAGAGTGTGATCATAGTAGGGGGAAGTAGTATGGTCAGGTTGCATCTATGGTGGTGTTACTTGATGCTTAGAATTGGGGAAAGAGTATATTAGAATGACATGTTGGCACATGTAAACAGTAGAGAGATGCAAAGATTTATATTATGCTATGTAGAGTAATATAATCACAGAGTCACTTGAAGAATTCTAATATTTAATCACAGGAGTCAGTTTAACTTACACCTGAAAAAGAATCCCCTGTACAGTATTGATGACAGTGACCATCCAGCTTCTTCATAAAGACCTGTATTGTAACTGCTTCCAAAGCACCTCTGTCTGTTTTTTGGGCAGCTCCCATGATTAAGACATTTTTCTTTTTCTACCCCCACCCCCCGTTATTTCCAAGGCTTTATTGAACAGGATTACAGGGTTGTTTTAGAACATGATGGTTCTAATTCCT
Source organism: Pseudocheirus occidentalis (assembly GCA_028646575.1). Taxonomy (NCBI): domain Eukaryota; kingdom Metazoa; phylum Chordata; class Mammalia; order Diprotodontia; family Pseudocheiridae; genus Pseudocheirus; species Pseudocheirus occidentalis. The sequence goes on along the minus strand of CM053596.1, from coordinate 143,907,135 downwards.
TTCAATCTCCTGGCATGAAGGTATGAAGACATACATGCACACACACTCATACTCAGTGATGAAGACATACACACACATATCACAGTTACTAAAAGGAGTAGGTCCAGTATATACTCACTTTAAAAATCCTTATTCATAGACCCAGTCATGAGCACAAGACTTATAATGGACCAACTCTTCAGGCTTAAACCGCAGGCTGATCTCCTCAGCTGATCTCCTTCTCAGCACTTTTTACAGAATCACTGCCATGAATGATGTTCCTACATACTTGAATGCAGAAGTCCCCACCAATGGTGCCTGGCTTGGAATCAGCTGGGTTGGTCTCTTCCAGCATTACTCTGTCTGTCTTCATCAGATTCAAGCCCTCCCAAATCATGGCTACAGCAGGCCCCGAGTTCATATATTTCACAAGCCCAGGGAAAAAAGGCCTGTCCTTCAGGTCAACGTAGTGCTTTTTCATATGTTCCTCTGAGGCTGTAAGGAACTTCATGCCCACAAGGTGGAAACCCTTCTGTGTAAAAGTGTCCTTTAAAGGTGATGATGTCCCGGATCAGGCCCTGCTGGATTGCTGTCGGGCTTGATGGCAATAAAGGTGCACTTAGTGTTGGCCATGCTCCAGGGAAGCTCGGGCTGGAACAGAAAAGGCATCTGTGGTTGTGGTTGTGGAGGCAGTTGGAACCTGCACTTAACACTCTATTTTTCTTTATATGGAGGCCAAATTTCCTTTCTTTAGCTTCTTGCCATCACTTTAGCCTTGCCCTCTGGGTTAAGCAGAACAGACTCAATCTCTCTTCCTTATTACAGACTTTCAAATACTTAAAATAGGTGTCATATCCTCAGCTTTCAAGTCTTCTCTTTTTCAGGTTAAATTTTCCATTTATCTTTCTGTTTATATTAGGAACAAACTGCCCGGCATTCTAGAACTTTTCTTTAAATATGCCTTCTTCCTCCTCACATGAATTGGTATGAGGAACTGTCATTCATCATACTCCCTTTCTTCTTGTCCTCTTTTCCTCAGATCCATTTTACTGCCTCACTTTTCAGAGACCCTTGAGGATTAAGGAGGAATTTTACACACACACACACACACACACACACACACACACACACACACACACACACGTACGTACGTATGTATTATATGTGCTCCAGTATTGATTCCAAATAAACTTTGGCGTTCCTGGAGTTCTAGCCATTTATATATAGCTCTCTTCCTTATTCAAATATTAATTATACTTAAATTGATCATGATCTAATTGATTTGAGCATTCCTTCTAGTGGTGTGGATCACAACCTCTCTGAGGCTTTTCATGCTGTGTAATCGTATTTCATGTTTCAGAGCTCCTTCCCAGAACATCTCACTTGAGAGAATGTAAGAGTCTATTGGTGAAATGATATTTTTTTAAGATGGGGAAATTTAGTCATATTTGTGAGAATATGACTTGGGCAGAGAAAGATCCAGTAGATAGGGGGAGAGATTGAAGATAAGAGAGAGAATAGTGGATAGTAGATACATTCTGCTGCAGAAATTGGAGGGGTTATAAAATTGAGGGGTATATGTGAAAATGTTGGTCTTGGGTAGAAAAGCCTTCTCTTCATCAGAAGTTAGATTAAAGAAGATGAGATGAAATGAGGAGGAGGAGGGGATATGAGGGGTTATGGAGAATAGAGATTATAAGGAGAGAACCTCTGCTCAGGATGGGAGAAGAGACAGTTTAGAACAGTTATTGAATGAGTGTGATGGGGAAGATTATAAGGACTGGCATGTGTCTGTGAGGCAGAGTTGAGGTTGGATAACACAATTATGTAGTTGACTCAGCATGGTTGTGTGACTTACTTCCCCAGGATTGTGCAGCATGGGAACAGGAGCAGGGAAGGCCAGACAGTGGGAATAATCCAGGGTAAAGGTTTGGGGAGAGGTGAGTGATCATAGAATCTTGGAGCAAAGGATTCAAGAATGCAAGACAGTGTAAGGTTGTACTGGTAAAAAAGTCAAGATTTTTGAATGGAGGAAAATAGCAGGGGGTGGTGGCCTGAGAAAGAAAGACAGTATGGAGTGACTGAAGGGTACAGTGAAGAAAGAGAATTAGTTTTAGGGGTGAGGCACAGAGGGAGATAGAAGGACAAAAGGTTATGATTTGAGAAATTTCAGTTATAGGTTGTAGAGATGTTGATGAGATCAAAGTTCTGACAGTACCTTTAAGTGTCTGAGATTGAATGAAGGTACAAATGTTTGAAGTCGAGTAGGAAGATAAACTGGGAAAGAAGAATATTTAAGGGTCTGCCTAAGTATAAGGGAATAGGTTGGAATGGAAGGGAAGGCTATATAGCAGGTACTGATCTCAGGATTTGGGTAGGGCAATATGTGTGGGTGGAGTGAGCCTCAAAGGAAATAAGACTGTTAAGTGAAGGCTTTGTAAAATTAAAGTATATAAATATTAGCTATGATGATTGAGGCTAAGACAAGTGCAGTAAAAATCTCTAATTCAAACTAGGGATGGGGAAAACCAGTCTGAATTCTGTTACAGATATTTCTTAAAATAATTCTTTGGAAGATTTAATGACTAGGTAAGAATGATTATTAATGAACACCAGTTATTTAATAGGTTCTTCTGAATTGCCTCAAAATAATTTTTTCTTTAGTAGCTTAACTGTTTCTAGAAATCTTATTTCATTATCTGTTTGGTTTGCTTTTGCCCTTATAATTCAGTTAGACTACCCAACAGGAACTAAGAAGTGATTTTTGTAAGCCACCTGGGGGAGAAAATGGGGAGGAATCTAAATTTTTATTATAGGAAGGAGAGTACAAATAACTGGTGATGGTGGTGGAAGACAGATCATGTCATTAACATTCTTACCTTTCAGTGTAGATCCTGATCTTAATTGTTCTTGATCTTAATACTGATCTTATACATGTGTAGTGGACTCAGCATGGTTGTGTGACTTCCTTTCCCAGAGTTCTACAGTATGGGGTTAGGGGAAAAGAAGGTCAGATAGTGGGAATAATTCAGGGTTAAGGTATAATTGAAGGAGTTTCCTTCTCTAAGAGTTCTATGTATCAATGAAATCACAGGTGTAGGCCCTATCATTACTTTGTGACAAATTAGACCTCTTTGTAGGAATCCCCATGATAGAAAAGATTTTTTTTTTTTAACAAACCTAGCATCTTACCAGCCTCCTATTTTGACCCAAGCACTAAGAATGAATATTGATGTAGGTAGTGAAAAGTCCTCAGGTTGGCTTCAGAAAGATATTTTTCAAATACTAGTCGTGTGACCCAGGGCCAATCACTTAATGTCTCTGAGCTTCAGTGTTCTCCCCTGTCAAGTGAGAATAGTAGCTCCTCCTACCTTAGAGGGTTGTTGGAGGATCTAATGAAAGTATATGTGCAAAGTATTTTGCAGATCTTTAAGTGCAGTACATATGTCAGCTGTTATCATTCACAGCGCTTTTTTTACTTTTTCCTATTCTGATGATAGGATCACAGCAATAAAGTCATAATCAGATTACAGTAAGTATGAGGAGAATTATACTAGTGAAGTTACATCAGTATTCCAGTAACAGGATTACAAAAATAAGCAGTTATAAATCACACTTAGTTTTGCCAGATTTTTTTTCCCCAACAGAAGCCTAACTTGTTCATCCATTTGCCTTGAAGGTGGTGGTGTATTTTCCAGAGGAGAAATAACTCACACTGTGTGGCCAGTTAGGCTGTCTATAGGTATTGGTTATTGCATATCTACTCATTCATGTAGACCTGGACTTTAACTGAACTACCTAGAAAAGCTAAGGTTTCCCCTACCCCCACCACTGTTTTATACTTTGTAAAACCTAGGTCCAAATCTGTACATAATTATAAAGGAGTTGTCCTGTCAGGACTGGGGTGAAAGCAGGTGCCCCAGTCTTAAAATCATAACTTAGTCACCCTCTTTTATAAGAGACAGGTTTTTTTCCTTTGGCAAAGTACACAATGCAGCTAGGTTCTGACCTGTGCTAGATGCTTTTTTTTTTTTTAAGCTTTCAGAGAGTTTCATCTAGTTAACATTTAAACTGGACAGCTGATTTCTTGTCCCGATTTCGTTTTGTCATTTTCAGTTGTGTCTGACTCTTTGTGACCCCTTTTGGAGTTTTCTTGGCAAAGATACTAGAGTGGTTTGCTGTTTTCCCTCTCCAGCTCATTTTACAGATGGGTAACTGAGGCAAGCAGGGTTAAAGGTTAAACTTGCCTAGGGTTAGACAACTGGTGTCTGAAACAGAATTTGAACTTGAGTCTCCTGATTCTAGGCCCAATACTCTATTCACTTTGCCACCCAGCCGACCTCTTGTCCCAGTACTGTAGTTTAGATGGGGACTTCACAGAACAAATCCCATTAATAAAAGGGTTTGTTCTGTATAATCTTAGACTCAATCAGAAGGCTGTACCCATTTCTCCTGTGTTTGTCTTCCTTGTATGTAGTTGTTTGTATGTTGACTTTTTTGAACTGTGAACTCCTTGACAGCAGGGACTGTCTTTTGCCCTTTTTTGTATCTCTAGTACTTGGGGCAGTGTCTAGCATGTGGTAGGTGTTTAATACATGCTAGTTAACTCTCTGACTAACCTCTAGCAAGTTTATATCTGGCCACTGGACCCTGATGACTCTGGAGGTGACAGGCTGGTGACTTTGCATAGCCCCACCTCACTCAAACCCGATTCACTTGCATGTCATTATATCACCTCCCTGATATTATGATCCTCTTGAAGAACAAGGGACAAACTGTAAGCAAGTCTATTAAAACTCTGGACCTCATCTGTAAAATGAAGGAGTTAGACTAGAATGATCTCTAAGAATGATTCTTTCAACTCAAAGTTCTTTAATTCTGTTAAAACAAATGTGAATCTTTTTGTGTAGATTATAGCTTTCTCCCTTACCTCTCCTTTTAATCATATTTTTAAAGTACAGTCTTATATTGGAAGGAATGTAGAATTAGGACACTTGGATTCATATTTCAACTCAAAACACTTCTTAGTTCTGTTGCTAAGGGCAAGCACTTCCAACTTCTCAGAACCTCTCACTCTTTTTTTAAGTTTTTTTAAATTTAGTTTTTTATTTGTTTCTTGTTTACATTATTCATTTTCATTACATTTTTGAATTACACATTTTATCCCCGTCTTGCCCCTGCCCCAAGCCTAAAACAGCAATCCCATTGTAAAGCCCCTCCCCTGGTCTGCTCTGTTATTTTCTGGTAAGGCAGGGAGGGTCTCCCTATCCCAGCCCCTGTATATCTTAATTCC
>CM053596.1:143883134-143901363 GCA_028646575.1 Pseudocheirus occidentalis | reverse complement strand
AGTTGATGTATAGCTTCTAGGCATTCTTCAATTGTCTTGGAAGCATTTGGTGTGGGAGTTCTGAGTTCTGGGCTCTCTTCCTCCCATTGACCCTTTTTATCCATAAAAAAGGATTCTAGTTTTATTGGTGTTTTTATTTTGCTTTCTCTTCCTCATGTTGGCCAGTCAATTAATTGGTTGGTTTTTTTAGGTCTGTGAAACTCTGCTTCCAAGGGGGGAAGCTCTGTTCCAAATCGCTGGGGTTTTCCCAACTGCTGGAGCTATTAGGGGGGGTGTTGCAAGTTCTCCCAGCTTTGGCTTGCTGAAAGTGCACCCCAGGACCACCACCCAAGACCATGATCAGTTGATTCAGCCTCCCTGCGGAGTCCGCAGGCCAGGGGCTCTGAAGTAGCCTGGTCGGGGCTGTGCTGGTTCCAGCAATTCCCTTCCCCCACTGCTTTCTTGCCCCGGGGGCAGATTGGCTGAACTGCTTTATCACCCCCAAATTAATTTTCAAAGTTTCACTTATGCAGGTGTTTTAGATTTTCTTTGAAGTAAACTTAAGCTTTGGTTTGGGAGACTCAGCTCCTCCAGGCTGCCCTCTGGGTCTCTGCTTCACTGTGGTGGTAGCTGCATCCTGTTGCTCACGCCTTGGCAGATGTGGAGGTGATGGAGGCTGTAGAACCTCTGCAGATTGGCTGAGGTGCCTGCTTGGCTCAGCTCAGCCAGGCTCCTTCCCCCTGCCCTGGGCGTGGCCCCAGTCTCGGCTTCAGGCTGTTCCAGCCTCCATTCAGTCTGCCACAATGAGCCCCTGCTGCCGAGCTGCCTTCAGTGAGAGATGTGTTCTCTGTATTTTTGTGTGAGTCTGAGAGTCTTAGACTTTATCTGGGCTCATATTTTATGGGTGTTTAGGGTGGCGGGGTGGGAGCTGCGGGACCTTGCTGCTTCTACTCCACCATCTTAGAACCTCTCACTCTTCATCTGTAAATATTGTCTGACATGTTGTAAGGAAAATGTTTTGCAAACTACAAAGCCCTATATAGAAATATGAGTAGTTATTATTATTAGTGGAGTCATTTGATAAAAGAGTTGACTGGTTTTATACTCCTATATTAGCAGATTGCTTTTCAAAAATATGCTAACTCCCAGATCCATCCTTAGTGTAATAGTATGCCTGTTTCCCCATATATCTGGTAACATTGAATTTTATTCTTTCCGGCTAATAAGATGTTTAATTTCCTGATGTGGAGGCTGATTTTTTTTAATAGCTTGAGGCTAATCTCTAACCTTATATTGACTTCTATTTTGGTCTTCTTTTGTCCCTGAATATCCCTATACATATACTTTTGAATGCCTCTTTAATTTTTTCTTCTGAAAAATAAGAAATTGTCATGTTCTGTAATTCTGGATAGGTATGGCTTTTAATTTCTGTTGTAGTACTTAGTAATTTTTTTATTGCTTAGTTAATTCCTTTTAAAATTCTTAATTTTTGGAGGAGTCACCTTTTAATGTTGTTTAAAAGTGTAAGACTCTTGAGAAAGAGGTTTGTTTTCTCTGTAGTGTGGCCTATGTAATATGATAACTTAAGACAAAATGAGGTATCGCTTCACATTCTTTTTTTAAATGAAATTTTACTTTGTTTTAGGCAGTAGAAATATGCCTTCTTTCTCTCATGCACTTTTCCCTCAAGTTGAGAACAAAAAAAAAACAAAACTAAAACAGAACAAAACCCTTGTTACAAATATGTAATCAAGCAAAAAAAAATACATATTTGTCACATCTAAAAGGAGAGAGAAAGTGTGTGTGTGTGTGTGTGTGTGTGTGTGTGTGTGTAAGAGAGAGAGAGATTGATTCAGAACTCTGAGTCTTTCATCTCTTGAGAGGATGGGTAGCATATTTCATCATTAGTTCTCTGAAATTGTGGTTGATCATTATACAGATCAGAGTTCCCAGTCTTTCAGATTTATTTGACTTAGCCATGTTGTTTTCATTGTGTAAATTTACTTCATTCTGCATCGATTAATATATGTCTTCCCAGGTTTCTCTAAAACCATCTCCTTCATAGTTTCTTACAGCACAATAGTATTCCATCACATTATGATAACTTGTTCAGCTGTTCCCCAGTTAATGGACATCCCTCAGATGCCCATTCTTTGCCACCTCAAAAAGAGCTATAAATATTCTTGTGTATCCTTAGGGTTTGTTTTGCTTATGATTCTCCTTTGTTCACTCCTTTCTTTCCTGCTTCCATATTGATTGAAATGTTATTTCTGTGTCTCCTGTGTTGCAGCCCCTTCCCGCCCATCCCCACCCCCCTTACCAGGGTAAGTGAGAGTAAGGTTCTGGGAACTGTCATCCCTCATCCTTGTTTGTATCCTTTTCTTATCTGCCCTCATTATGTGAAATAATTTCCCCTAAGTTTCCTTTTTCTCTCCTCCCCAGATCGCTCCTCTTTTCATTCTTATTTGGAGACTGTGAAGACATAATCATTCCCAAACCTTCCATCTGATTGGATTCCCTCTGTGACTCCTGATGATGGGGTTCAAAGGGGATATGTATCATCTCCCAATATTTTAAATATAAGCAATTTATTCTTGCGTAGTCCTGTATGATTGTTCATTTGTGATTACCTTTTTTTTTTTTTTTGGAGGGGGGAGGCAAGACAATTGAGGTTAAGTGATTTGCCCAAGATCACACAGCTAGTGTCAAGTGTCTGAGGCCAAATTTGAACTGAGATCCTCCTGATTCTAGGATCAGTTCTGTCTAATCACTGCACCACCTAGCTGCCCCTGTAATTACCTTTTTATGTTTTTTTGGGGGAGGGTCTTTTTTTTTGTAGGGGGAAGACAGGGCAGTTGGGGTTAAATGACTTGCTCAAGGTCACACAGCTAGTGTTGAGTGTCTGAGGCTGGATTTCAACTCAGGCCTCCCAATTCCAGGGCTGGTGTGTCACTTAGCTGCCCCTTTTTGTGCTTTTCTTAATTTCTGAATTTAAACTTGAATTACTTTGCAGTTCTGTCATTTCATCAGAAATGCTTAGAAATCTTTCCTTTAAGTTCCTTTTTTCCGCCCCCTGTAGAATTAGAAGTTATACTCTGTTTTACTGGGTAAGTTCTTCTTGCCTCAAAGCTTGTGTGCTTTGTCTTCTGCTTCTTTAGAATGGTGACTGCTCAACTGGGTGTTATCCTGAATGTGGCTCCTCTGTTCTTGAATTCTTTCTTTCTGGCTGTTTGTAGTATTGTTCTTTGACCTGGAAGCTCTGAATTTTGGCTCCTGAGAGTTTTTGTTTTGGGCTTTCTTTGAGGATGTGAGGATGTGACAAGTAGATTACTTCTGTTTTGCTCTGGTTTTTAACAGTATGATATATAAGCTCTTTTTTTGGTCCTGGCTTTCAGGTAGTCCAGTGGTCCTTAAATTGTCTCTCCCTGATCTGTTTTCCAGGTCAAATGTTTTTGCTATAAGTTGCCTTATTTTCTTCTACTTCTCAGACTTGCAATTTAATTTTAATATTTCTTGGTTCATGAAGTCATTGGCTTTTATTTGGTCCATTTTATTTTTCAGGGAGGTTGTTATTGCTTGGGTAAATTTTTGTGCCTTTTGTCTCAGGCTGTTTAATTCCCTTTCCATTTTTTCCCCAATTCTTTTTTTCCAGTCCTTTTATTTTATTGATTTCCTAAAAAATTTTAAGTATTTGTTTTATCTATTCCAGGAATTGAACTCCCCTGTACTAGTGGCTTTCTCGTCTTCTCCCCATCTTATGGGGAGACCAATTCAACTCTACACTCTCTTGAAGAATCTTACCATGTCACTGAATACTACCAGCCAAGCCTCAGCCTTGGGTCATTCCCATTATTTTGCAGTCTTCACTTTTGTGAAAATGGAGAAAATCACTCAACCATTCCGACTGGGTCCACTACAAATTTATGTTAGACAATTTCAACTGGTGCAACTTGTGTGCTGCTAGGCAGTCTCACTATACCTCCCTTATCTCACTATCCCATTCTCTACAGAGGCTCTTTCAGACTTTTTCATCCTTCTTCAAGTCTTTCATCTCCACCCTCACACCCACTTTTACACTTATTTTACACAGGAAGATTAAGGCCATTCACCATGAACTCCCTCTTCTCTTCCTCATCTCCTGTCATTCAGGTACATCCCTGTCACCGTAATCATTTTTTTTTCTTTTTGGAGGGGAGAAGGCAGGGCAATTGGGGTTAAGCGACTTGCCCAACGTCACACGACTAGTTTTTGTGTAAGTGTCTGAGGTCAGATATGAACTCAGGTCCTCCTGACTTCAGGGCCAGTGCTTTATTCACTGTGCCACCCAGCTGTCCCGGCTGTAATAATTTTTTTATGGTGGGATTCTTTTTTTGTTTTTTGTTTGAATCTATTCCTGACTTGAGCCTTTGTTAGGGCTGAGCTCTGCATATTTCTGGAAGGTTTAGGTTGATCTCTGCTTGCTGTTTTCTTGGGCTATTAAGTACCCTATGACAGCTCAGGCAGACCTGATATCTGTAAGCTTTCAGTGCCACAATGCTGGTCTGATCCAGTGCAAAGTCATTCCCTTTCTTTGAAAAGAAAAATCTGTTTCTTTGCCAATGTCTCACATTGATTTGGATCTGAGCAACAGTCACCTGCTGCTAAACTCAACTGGTTCAGATTGATAGAATTGTAGCTTCCTTTTTATCTGGAAAAACTCCTTTTTACCCTGGTTATTCCTCTGGAGACTTTAGACTTGACTAGAAACTGGAACTGAGACCCTACTCAACTCCTGGAGTCAGAGCCACAGTGCTGCTTTTGTTTCTCAACTTGCTTCTCTAGCCTGTTTGGTCCTAGCCTATACTGCCTTAGGACCCCAGAACTGTGCAGGTCTTGTCTTCAGTCCTTCCATCTGTAACCCCAAACTGGCTAGTGGGCGACATAGCTGCCAAGTGGCACCTATTTGTACACTTTACATAAAGTTAAGATGTGTGCCCTGGTAGATGAGGTACTATAGGTCCGGGAGCTTGCTATTGTTTTTCCTCCTTCACATTTTTTTACTTAAAATAATAATTACTTTAGACATCTGGTTTTTTGAAGAATTCATTTGGTACTATGTACAACTGAGATGTGCCAAACGTCAGAGAATTAGGGGCTATGGAATATAATAGAGGACATTTTCATGCCGGTTCATATTTCCTCTTTTTAAAAACAATTGGGTTTAATTGTTTTAGTGAACAAAAGTCTATTTTTTTCTACTTCCTCTATCTCCCTCCACATTGGTTAAGAGAAACAAAACCATTGCAGCATAATCAGCCTTCTACTGAAATATTTGTCTAATTATGCATACTTAACCAGGTTCTTAAAGTGTTTCAGTTGCTTTTCTTTGCAATGTTGTTAGGCTGTTCTCCTGATTCCACTAAGTTCACTCTAATAACATCAATAACAATTTTACAAATACTATCTCATTTGATCCTCACAACTTGTGAGGTAAGTGCTATTTTTATTATTCTTGTTTTACAGAAAAAGAACCTGAGGTACGGAGACCTTAAGTGACTTGCCTAGAGTTACATAAAGGCAGGATATGAATTCTGATCCTCCTGCTGTCAAGTTCAGGACTGCATCGTACAAGTCTTTTCAGTCCTTTTCTGAAACTCCCCCCCCCCCCCCTTTTTTTTTCTTTTTGGAGAGGGGAAGGTAGGGCAGTTGGTGTTAAGGGGCTTGCCGGAGGTCACACCGCTAGTTTTGTGTTAAGTGTCTGAGGCCGGATTTGAACTCAAGTACTCCTGACATCAGTGCTGGTGCTCTCTTCACTGTGTCACCTAGCTGCCCCCCAGATATATTTATAAAAATTCATTTATTTTAGTTTTCAGCATTCATTTCCACAAGATTTGGGGTTCTAAATTTTCTCCCTCTCTCTCAGCCCCCAGATGGTATGTGTTCTAATTACCCCTTCCTCCAATCTGCCTTCCCTTCTATCACCTTAACCCCCTGTTATCCCCTTCACCCTTATACTTTCTTGTAGGGCAAGATAGATTTTTATACCCTTTTGCCTGTACATCTTATTTCCCAGTTGCATGGAAAAACATTTTTAAACATTTATTTTTAAAACTTTGAGTTGCAGATTCTCTCCCTTCTTCTCACCCACCCTCATTGAGAAGTAAAAACAATTCAATATAGATTATACATGTATAGTTATGCAAAACACTTCTATGATAGTCATGTTGTGAAAGAGTATATTTCTATCCTATCCAACCCCCCCACTTACTGTTTCCTCTTTTTTCAAAAATGTTTTCTTTTGATTACCCCCTCCCCCAATCTGCCCTCCCTTCTATCATCCCCCCTTTCTACCACTTCTCTTTTACTTTCCTATAGAGTAAAATACCCACTTGACTGTGTATGTTATTCCCTCCTTAAGCCAAATCCTATGAGAGTAAGGTTTATTCATTCCCTCTCACCTCCACCCTCTTCCCCTCCATTGTGAAACTTTTTTCTTGCCTCTTTTATGCAAGATAATTCACTCCATTCTATCTCTCCCTTTCCTTTCTCCCAATATATTCCTCTTTCACCCCTTAATTTTATTTTTTATGTATCATCCCTTCATATTCAACTTACCCTGTGCCATCTGTCTGTCTCTAGCTATCTCTCTGTCCATCTGTCTATATTACCTCAAACTACCCTAATATTGAGAAATGTCTCATGAGTTACAAATACCATCTTTTCATGTGGGAAACAGTCCAACTTTAATAAGTTCCTTATGATTTTTCTTTCCTGTTTACCTTTTTGTGCTACTCTTAATTCTTATATTTGAAAGTCAGATTTTCTGTTCAGTTCTGCTCTTTTCATCAAGAATGCTTGAAAGTCCTCTGTTTCATTGAATGTTCATTTTCCCCTTTGAGTAATTATACTCAGTTTTGCTGGGTAGGTGATCGTTGGTTTTAATTCTAGTTTTTCTGACCTCTGTAATATTCCAAGCCCTTGAATTCCTTAATGTAGAAGCTGCTAGATCTTGTGTTAATCCTGATTATATTTCCACAGTACTTGAATTTTTCTTTCTGGCTGCTTGCAATATTTTCTCCTTGACCTGGTAACTCTGGAATTTGGCTACAATATTTGTAGGAGTTTTCCTTTTGGGATCTCTTTCAAGAGGTGATAGGTGGATTCTTTCCATTTCTATTTTCCCCTCTGGTTCAAGAATATGAGGGCACTTTTCCTTGAGAATTTCTTGAAAGATAATATCTAGGCTCTTTTTTTTATCATGGCTTTCAGATAGTTCATTAATTTTTAAATGATCTCTCCTGGTTCTATTTTCCAGGTCAGTGTTTTTTTTTTTCAATGAGGTATTTCATATTGTCTTCTATTTTTTTCATTCTTTTGGTTCTGTTTTATAACTTCTTGATTTCTCAAAGTCATTAGCTTCCATTTTCTCCATTCTAATTTTTAAGGTATTATTTTCTTCAGTGAGCTTTTGAACTTTCTTTTCCATCTGGCCAATGCCACTTTTTAAGACATTCTCCTCTTTTTGCCATTCAGGTTAGTCTGTTTTATAAGGTGTTATTTTCTTCAGTATTTTTTTGGGTCTCCTTTAGCAAGCTGTGGACTCATTTTTTATTATTTTCTTGCATCACTTTCATTTCTTTTCCCAGTTTTTCCTCTACTTCTCATAGTTGATTTTCAGAATCCTTTTTGAGCTCTTCCATTGCCTGTAACTAATTCATATTTTTCTTGGAGGCTTTTGATGTAGGAGCTTTGACTTTGTTATCTTCTTCTGGTTATATGTTTTTTTTCCCCCAAGTTTTTTCCTACCCGGTTCAATGATCCTCTGTTCTCTGGTGAGATGGCTGCAAACCTCTCAGGCTGAGTGAGCCTGCTGGATGCCTGGCTGGGGCTTTTTCTTGGTCCACTCTTCTCTGCTCTCTGCTCCACGTTGGCGCAGCTTCCTTGTGCTCAGCGTTCTTCTTACCCCAACCTGAGTAGGCACTTTCCTGGGCTGGGAATCCGCCTCCCTCAGTCTCTCAGTGGGTTCTGTCGCTCTTGAATTCATTCAGTTTCACTTTTTAGCCTTTAAGGATAGAATGGCTCCGGCTTGGGCTTGGGCTGCGGCTTCTCCCCACTGCCCCGGGGCCAGGCCACGGCTTCAGGCTGGGCTGGCCTCGGCTCCCAACCTGTTGCGATCTCCGTCCCTCCTGCTGAACTGCCTTCAGCAAGAGACGTGTTTTCTGTAGTTTTGTGGATTTTGGAGGTCTAAAATTTGTTATTTTATGTGTATTTAAGGTGGCTGTGCAGGAGCTGTTGATCCTTGCTGCTTCTACGCCGCCATCTTGGCTCTGCCCTGGTTATATGTTTTGACTTTCTTTGTCACCAAAGTAAGATTCTATTTGAGGTTTTTTTTTTACGCTGTTTGTTCATCTTCCCAGTCAAAGACTTGACTTTATAACTCTTTATCAAGGTAGAACTATGCTTCTGGTGGGGGTGGATGTACTGTCTCAGGCTTCATGGGTTTTGTATCAGTGACTCAGTCCCCCACCGTCTGTGGGCCCAGAGCAGAAGAAGCCACCACTGCTACCACCTCTGCTGCCTTGGGACTGGATCACAGTCCTCTTTCACCCAGATCCCACAGTTTTCCATCTGACTTTCTGTTCTCTCTTTGGCATTTGTGGGTTGAGAAATCTGGAAATTGCCACAGCTGCCAGTGATTCTGCCACCTGAGGCCTCCTCCAGCCCTGTCTATGCCGGCATGGCCCACACTGTCCTGTGATTGGCTCTCAGCTCAGTTTCATAGACCCTTCCTATCACCCTTCCAGGCTGTCTTATGCTGGAGACTTGTTTCACTCTGTCACTTTGTGGGTTCTGCAGCTCTAGAATTTGTTTAGAGTAATTTTTTACAGGTATTTGGAGGGGTTTGGGAGAGAGTTCAAGCAAGTCCCTGCTTTTACTCCACCATATTGACTCTGCCCCCCAAGAGCGGAACATATGTAGAAGTACGGAATATATGTAGAGGGCTACACACAGAGGGAACTGTATGTGCCGAATTATATGTGATTGGACACATGCGTACATGAGAACACTGGTGGTCAGGGCATATCTACGGGGAGAATAACTTCTGTAGCTGTATTTTTTCTGATGTCTTATGATGATGTCATCATACTGCTTTAGCTAGGCCTGCTTCCCATTTTGTGTGCTGCATTGTGTTTGCCTAGTTTTGTCATTGGCAGATATAGTTATTGGGCACATGGTGCTCTACCCTAGAGTTCTGTGCTGAGAAGAGAGGTGCTCAGGTGCTTGAGATACCTCTTCTCCAGAAAACAAAGAGTAGGCTATGCCATATCTCTTGTTTTAGAGCTCAGTGGCTTAGGCTTCAGCTCTTTTAGGAAGGTAGGCCCTGTAAACATTTAATATCAAACTAAGGAAAACACTTATCCACCTTTCTTCCTGTAAGGAGAGAGAGATTTCTCAGTTCCCATAATCTTGTCACTGGGAATCATTGGGGGGGGGGGGTTTCCAAGGGAGTCTTCTGCTCCAGAAGCCATGCTCTTTGAGAACATGTACTAGTCCGCCAGCTAAGAAGTACTCACAGAGGTTGAATACATCTCTGAATCTCTAATGTCTGTCTATGAGTATCAGTCTGTTATCCTAGACAGCCATCTGATTTCAGGTTCGAAATTCCTTGTAATTTGAGTTAATTCCAGATTGTCAATTTGTACCTTCTCAACATCCTTTTAAAAGACTGCTTTTCAGCAGGCTACCTACCTAGGGCTAATTTGAGTCTCAGGAGACACAAGATTTTCCTTACTTTTCCCCAACGTTTTTTTGAGTCTGCCATTCAAAAGAAAGGAAGTTGGGGAAGGCAAAGAACAAAAGAGGCCAGATTAGTCATCAGTCTTCTATATAGTCCTTTATTTTCTGAAGCCAGAGGGGCAAGAGGAGGAGAACAGGAGAAGTCCTAAATCTGAGTAGTAAATCCAGGTGTGAAATGCAGACACGTCTATGCTGTGAGCTCCTTCTATTAATGTAGGGATGTACATGGTTCTTCTCTCCAGTCAGAAGGTAGTAATGAGGTATGAGTACCAAGGGTGATTTGCTCTTTTGGGGTGGTGATAAACTTCCTAGGGCATGGTGGAGAAATTAGGGAAATCCCAAAGTAGTGCAACCAGCTGGGAAATATGAGAATTTTTCCTCCATAAACATGATTGCATATATGCACAAGCCAAAAGAAGAGATAAAGTTTGAGGTGGAAAGCAAAGTACATTTTTGTGTAGGGAGTTAGAAAGGTGTTTGGAACATTAGAGAATTCACCTTATCTATAATGAAATCAATGAATTTGTTTTACTTTAAAATACTCTTTCATTAGAGTAGATTGTTATTACCTTTTGAATAATATGGTTTCTTGAATTAGACTTAAATTTGGTCATATAGAGAGTTTTAGGGTGCTTATCTTGATATCTTTTAATCCTATCTCATGAAATACTTTTCAGACTTAATAGTTTTCTGTTTATATAAGTTATAATTTCCTTGTTGAATTTCTAAAATTTTTAACTGTTTTAGACTTTTTATACAAATTATAAAGAATGATAGGGGCAGCTAGGTGGCACAGCTGATAGAACACTGGACTTGGAATCTGGAAGACTCATCTTCGTGAGTTTAAATCCAGTGTCAGACACTTAACTGTGTGACCCTGGTCAAGTCTCTTAACCCTGTTTATCTCATTTATTATCTGTAAAATAAGCTGGAGAAGGAAGTGGCAAGCTTACTCCATATCTTTACCAAGAAAAACCCATAATGGGGTCACTAAGAGTCAGATACTACTGAAACAACTGAATAGCAACAACAAAGAGTAATAGTTTTTCTTTTTGGATTTTGCTAATTGAAGGAAAGAAGGAAGATAAATTTTGATCTAGTTTTGACTAACTGGTGGTTTTAAGAGACTAATGTAAACTCTTTAACATCCTTTGCAATATTGCTTTAATGTCTTTTAAGTACAATGTTACTGTTTTATCTATTTTAGGCTGTTGGTTCCTAGGAAGGAGTAGGTTGTTATGTTGTTCTCTTTAGTAGTACACACCACATTGTCACACACAGTATCCTTATTTAGACATGTTTTGATTCTGAAGATGATGCTGAGAGGACGTAGATAATGTAGAAATTATTTAATCCTCATAATCTAGAGTTGACACACACAAAAAAGCTTCATTTGATTTAATACCAAATAAAATATATTAAGGATACAGGTTTATCTCTTTCATATGGATGGGGGAACAACATGTCACTAACATAGAAATAATATGTAAAATGTGCTTATTGGGTTTACATTGGAACTTTTTTGGGGGGGGAACTTTTTTATAAATAGAAAATATCTATGGTATTTTGCTGGTAAAGCTTGCTCATTTGGTACCTGAATTTTAAAAGATGAAGCCCTAGAGGGTGCTCTATCACTGTGAGTTATAGCAGAAGTTGGCTTTAGTGTGATGTTTAGCTTAAGATCCTTAGATCTCAAAGTTAAATTATAGTGTCTTTTATCTCATTGACTAGAATTAATTGAATTGATGAGTATGTAGATATTAAGTAATCTATTACTCAAGAATATTAGCTAGTTTATAAAAATATTAAAAAAATTTTTTACATTTGTTTTAAACTATGTCTCAATTTAAGGATGTGTTCTGTATTTTTCATTCTTCAGATGGTTTGAGCCTATTAAAATTATTTTCTTAATGTTCCTGTTAGAGTAATGAAAGTTTCGTTGTTCTCCCTCATTTTTTTTCTTCCCCTTTTGAAGAATTTCTGTTGTTTCATTTGGTGGGGCTTACCTAGAGATACCAGTTTTTTCCTTCAGTAATTTTCACATTTGGTCAAAGCCTAATTAAAGTATATTGTGGGAATAAATGTATCGAGGAAATGCTCTTAAAAAAGAATTTAGTCTTAAATAAATTTTTTGAGGCAAATTGAGCAAATGTATTTTAGGAATGGTGAATTTATTAAGGTAGTTTGGATTTTTGACTGATTAGTTCCTTAACCTGTATAACATTTAATTGTAAGTTATATGTACTGTTATGTAAGTGTAACTGTTATTCCATGTATGTAAATGTAATGTTATTCCATGGTTGGTTAATTTGATGGTCTTAGAAGTATCTGTTGTAGGGGCCGCTAGGTGGCAATCCAACCTTAGCTGTGTGACCTTGGGCAAGTCACTTAACCCCAATTGCCCTGCCCACCTCCCTCCAAAAAGCAAAAAAACCCAGAAGTATCTTTTGTTAGAATTGTCTGATAAAACATTTCTTTTCTCTATAAATTTGTTTACATGAAATTAATATTTGCGTTTTTGAAAGTTATTTGTTATTCTTAGGTTGAAAATTTCTCCTACAGTAATATAATGGAATAAAAAACATTTTCTAGCTAATTTGTTGCTTTTATTGTTGATAATGGTAGAAAATGCTGGTGATACTCAATTGAACATTAGTAGCTTTTTTAGGGCCACTGTTAGGAAACTTTAATAATATGTAATTGAGGCAGCATTGTAATTCATGGAATAGTCTAAGGAACAACATCTACAAACTTAAAAATTAGACATATCTAAGGTTTTTTTTTATTTTTTGTTTTAAATTAAGGCACCACCTTCTATGGTCAATAATGAACAACGCCAGCATGCAGAACATATATTCTTGTCATTTAGGAAATCAAAATCACCTTTTGCAGTTTGCAAGCATATCCTGGGTAAGTGTTAATTTTTCATTTTTGTTGCATAATTTAAATTGCTAAAATCTTTAAGATTATTGTACAGACACCTTAATTTAAAGATATATTTATTTGAAATACTAGAGCTTTTACATTAATTACTAAAGTGAATTTTATAAGGTATTCCTTAGGGCACAAAAGAAAACTTTGTTATTTTCAGTTATTAATTTTATCTGTTTAAAATACACTTTAAAGTGAAATACCTATTTTTACAAACCAGAACATGAGAATTTGAGTTTACTTTTTAAAAACATCGATATATTCATCATCTCAGTTATTCAGTTCTTTTCAGATATATCAACTCTGAAAGGAAAAGTGACAGGCAGCCCATATAGTGGATCTTGGACTCAGGATGACATGGGTTTTCAAGTCCCTTCTTGGACACATGGAGGCCCTGTGACCCTGAGCCCCTGAGTCCCTTCCAACTCTTAACTCTGTGATCTCTTATACTAAATCATTTAAGTTCTCTGTGTCCCAGGCAACTCTTTAAATACTGTAAATTGCAGAATTGTTGCCTAGATCTGCTTGAGTTAGGGGGGTGTTTCCTCACATGTAATTGGCTTCCCCTGTGGATGGAATCACTGACCCCAAGGTATAGGGAAAAACTCTCAAAGGAAAAATTCTGCGTTGTGTCCAGCCCACTTTTTAAATATGACCCAAAAATGAATGAGTACATATGTGAGACAGAAACATATGTTCATATTTTGGAATGATTAATTTGAAAATAAAAATCACCTTGTTTTTTAAGACAATTGATTTTTAAGACTTCTATGGAAGTTTTTTCTCAAAGAAAATACATTAATACAATGTTTGTATTGAAAGTCTTATATATTTAATCTCAGAATTATAAAATTGCCTCTTTCATTGATGGTATTTACAACTGAGAGCTGCAGTGAAGCTATCTGTTCTCTTAATGTATTTTTACATTAACTTTGCTTTTGATCAGTTAGCCTCCTTTTGACAGTCCAGAGTTGTATTTGAGGTTCATATTACTTGTTTATTATTAAATCACATAGGAAGTAAATTTTAGTATGGACTGCTGATTTTTATTCCTGTGCCCTTAGTTTTATATACTAACTAGAAAACTCATTTTGTTGTTCCATTATGCTGTAACTAAGGATTATATGCTTGATACATTTATTTCTTTCTGCAAATGGTTGTGTAATCATTTGACTAGCTACCTTCTCTACTTTGAGATCTTAATTTCTTTTAAAAGAAAAAAAATACTTGCATGGTCTGTATTTTTAGCACCAAAGGTGGTAAGGGTAAGTCAGTTAACTCACACCTAAGTAGACAGGTCCTTTTGCTTATAAGCCAGTTTTTTTTAACAACTGAGATGAAAATTTTATATTTTTTTGAATGGGTAATTTTGTACCCAGGAGTGGTATAGATCTGATAAGACAAACTGGCTCTGACACAAGTATATTTTCCATTTCTAATATACCTAGAGAAAATTTAAAAGTAACAAAACCTCCAGGTAAGCAAATTAAGAAGAATTCTACTTCACTTTCCACCTAGTGCCATGTTAGCATTGTTAGATTTCAGAAAATCATTGTTAAAAATAATGAATCTAGGGTCCATCTATATTTGTCCAGAACTAGTTATTTTATTTGTGTCTTTTTTGCTGGATATACATAGCTGGGCTTTCCTGTGGCTTAAATTAGCAGTTCAGGTGATTGCTAGTTTATTCTAGATGGTAAATAGAAAAATTTCCAATGTATGTAAGTTCCACCTTAATAAAGTAGTATTAACTTTGTTGTTATTTGAGTTTATTTAAGAAATGTATTTTTGACATGGGATACATTTTTGAAGGCGTAGTGGTGCCAATTCCAACTATGCTTCGGAATCATCTTGAATTTGGGGTGTTAAAGTTGCAGATGTTACATTTGAGTGCATGTATTACCAATAACATCATTAATATACTGTAGATCTTTCTGTTACATTCATGTTTACATCTAAACACCACAGACTGTCTTTTACTCAGTTGCCACCGGCAAAGAAGGGTAATTCCTCTAAGAAGACTTCTCATTCAAGTGGCAGTCAATCACAGGGCAGGATTTTCACATTCTTACTCAGGAAATTAATTTCATTTTGTTGGCATCACTTAAGTTAGGGATTTTATTCTAAAACTTTAAAGGAGAAAAAAAACACTTGCCCTTCCATCTTGAATGACTTAAATTTCTTTCTTGGTTTCAGCTTAAATTTTGCATGTTTCCCATTTTCCTTCATTTCTTTCTCTAGCTTTTATGTTTACATTTGTTTTCTTTCCTCTTTTCTTTGTGTATATTTTGGTAGGAAAGAACCTTCAGACATATACTTAATCTCATGACACATTAGTGCCTTTTGACTAAGCAGTGCTACAGAGTTCTCAGAAAACCCCATGATTTATTCTTATTGTTAGGAAACAGTCAGATGGGCAAAAGGATTTATTTTTCTCTAGGTGATAATTTTGTAGCAGTCCTTTGTTCATATTCTAGGGAACATTTCTTTTTTACCTTGAAGTAGCCAAAAAAAAAACCCAAGCAATTATAATGATAAAAGTTTGGGTTTCAGAATTTTAGAAAATATTTTCTTAATAATACTGTCAACAATGAGAATTGGCACTTCATTCATGAAATTCTTTTAACAAATCACTTTTTACCTAAGATTATTTCTTTGCTTTTGGTCAAGTCAGGTATACAAATTGTCCCAAAAATCTTAGTGTAATTTTAAGCTATTAAAATTTGTCTGGAAATCTCAAATGTAAATTCTGAAGGGTACTTTACTGTTTTTCTTACTAAATTATTCATTATGTAGAGAGGGTTTGAGGAATGGAGGAACAGTTTATTGACTAAAGTGCCAGTCTTTTGAACCTTTTCTATTGAATCGAAAGCTTCCTTATTTAGGGAGAATGAATCATTTTCATTTAATGTTACACTCCTTATGACTGTGTACACTTTCAGAAAAATTAGAAAGATAAATTTTGGTTTATAGGGTTCTTTGAAAGAGACGATTTTATTTTGGTCGGAAGTAAATATAATCCCTTAAAATGACTTGAAGACGATTGCTTTTGCCAAGCAGTTTTTATTGCTAGGCAAATGTGAATACAGCATGGTAAATGGATAAGCTTTTTTTTTTTTTTTTTTTTTTGCAAGTAGCTAGCTCAGAATTCTCTGAAGACTCAGAAGGTCAAAGATATCCTTGTACTAGTTGCCAGAAGTATTGGTTGTATAGTTATAGCTACATTACTTATTCTTATCATTCAATAGATTTCTAGATGGGATCTCTTGGAAATTCATTTTCTATGCAAAAGATGGATTGTAAAAGTTAGTCTTAACAGTACTTTGGAAAGTTGTCCAAGCAGAATTGGTTTTGTTAAAAATTTAGGCTTTGGTTTTTCTATATATGTAGTTCCTAGAGGTCAGAATTCTGTGGGTCCAGGAGTTTGGAAATCTTCATATTATCTGATATAGTATGTTCAAGGAATATGAATGGTAATAGTTGTGCTTTGTGGCCTAGGTATGTCACCTGTAAGCTTATTAAATAATGAGGGAAAAGTCTGTTGACTTACTAGACATTTAAAAATACAGTTGATAAAACTATATAGAGGCTAAATAGAGCATTTTGTATTTCATGACAATCCAAACTATTTATTTGGGTCCTACTCTCACATGCAGTTTTTGGGTTGGGTTTTTTTTTTTTTTTTTTTGGAAGAGGATCAGTATTAACTGAGGAGACACAGTGTTCCTTCGTTCACTCTGTCGGCAGAAGTTAACATTTCTTTGGTTATGGTGGCTATGTTGTGGTAGAGGAATAAGTGTGTGTTATCTTACTGTGAGTGATTGGTAGTAAGAAATTATTTGAGTTATGTTTGTGAGGAAGTTCCATATTTCTCCTTAAATGCAGGTGATATTTAGCTTTTAACTGCCTTCAATCCACTGTGCATTGAGCCTTTACTTCTTCTATCAGATCTTTACCAAAGTCCTATATTAATTTCCAAGAACTGTCTCTTTTTTTCCTTTGAGAGTATTCAGGGATTAATGAATTGTGATTTCCATCAGGATTAGAATTTATACTAAGGCTACATTTAAATAAAAAGTCAAACTTAAGACCGGAATTTCTCTTTATTTTTTCTTCATGTAGTTTCATGGTACCCAGTATAGGAGACTTAAGAGATAGGCAATTGTTCATTAATGGTTAACCTTCTTCCCAGATTTCCATACCTAATCTCTGCCAAGACCATTTGTAAGATTTTAGTAACAATGAGAAGGAGAAAATCATTGATAGCAGCCTTTCAGTGCTTGTGTATCTTCAAGATACTTTGTCACATTCTTTACCAGTTTTATGCTACAGTTTGTTTTTAATTGTTTAAAGATGCTACTGTTCAAAAGTCTTGGCAAGTTATCTGGAATCTGGCTATATGGTTTATGTGGCAATTATATTCAGTCTTGCAGATTTCTACACATTTCTTGACTTTGGACTGTTTTTTTGTTTTTGAAATGACATTTGAAAACTATCAGAGCTATTTGGTACCTGGATCACAGAGAATCTGATGCCTGTTGACCCTTCATTTTTTTTCCTGGAATCCAATTCTTAGTGCAGATACCATAACTTGGTAGATAAGATTGAATTCCTTCAAAGTGTAGGATGGGGATTTTTACTCAGTTTGATGAGTAGAGCAATCAGAAAATTTGCAAGAGCTTCTCACCTTGTGTAAAGAATGAACTTTGTTTTATTTTCTGGGAAAAATAGCCTTAACTTAATTTTATACTTTTTTGAGTGTCTTGTTTGAGATGGGTCATCTTGCTGAAAGAAAAGCTATGTCATTTTTCTAAGCATAGATCTTCTAACAACATGGCTCATCATGAATGGGAATACTCAAAATCTGTTTTGTTTTGTTTTGTTTTTTGTTTAAATATCTTCAAATGCAGTATTTCATTTATACCTGGTGAGAATATCTTAGGAAAATTTCTGATTGCTTTATTTTTTATTTTTATTTTTTTTTTAAAGCTGTGTTATTTTTTAGTTCTTCATGCTTTGGAAGTAACAGTTGAAGAGAGGTGAGGAAAGTTTGTGAAAATTGTGATCGTGATTAGCTGCCACCTGCCTGAGGTGTCTTCTGAGAGGAACTAACCTCTTTGTGGTGCTAGAGCAAGGTCACGGGAAAAAAAAAAAGAAACAGGTAATCATTTTATTCCTTGTCTGAAAAGTTCTGTTTTCAAATTAAGAATGCACGTTGCGGAAGTTCATAACAGCAAGTGTCTGAAGAATTTTTTTTTTTTATTTTCCTAACAGAAACTAGTAAAATGGACTATGTCCTTTTTCAAGCTGCCACAGCAATAATGGAAGCAGTTGTTCGAGAATGGATTCTTTTAGAAAAAGGTAGCATCGAGTCACTGCGAACATTCCTTTTAACCTATGTCTTACAAAGGCCTAAGTAAGTACATAGAAGAAATGCCAGTAAAATGCCTTTTGCAATTTTACATGCCATTGAGAGTGTGTCTTTTTGTTTTGTTTCAAATATATATATATATATATATATATATTTAATTTATTGACTTGT
>CM053596.1:143836452-143872743 GCA_028646575.1 Pseudocheirus occidentalis | reverse complement strand
GAGTCACTGATCTTTTTGGTACATTTCTCAAAATAGAGCAAGAGTGGAGAACCTGTGGCCTTGATGCCACATGTGACTCTTTAGGTCCTCAAGTGACTGAATCCAAACCTGTTTTGTGAAGTTTAGATTCATTTAAAGGGCTGCACTTGAGGCTGTAGGACTCTAACACGAAGACAGAAGCAGACACTTTTGGACATTGCCAATGTGGCAATTTGGTTTGCTGGACTGTGATCATGACAGTTTTCTTTTTCTTTTTTTAGTAGTTCAGTTGGAGGAGGGAGGTAGAGGAAATGGGGGAAAGAGAAAATAAAATACATGTTTATTTAAAATTTAAACAAAAATAATAGGAAAATGTGTGCTCTTAATTTTATATCTTATTAAAAAGTTAAAATTATACCATCTTGTAAAAACACAGTGGTGTGAGTATTGTGGTGGTAAAACTTCAGAAATCATGCAGTTGTAACAAGAGTTCCTTATTAAAGATCAGAAAAATTTGTAGAGAAAATACTACTTTTTTCATGAGAAAGATATAGGATGCCACTTTTGTAAAGGATATGAGTAATCATGATAAATGCTATTGCCCAGTTACTACATAGAATTATTTGAAAGAAGATTTGTATGTATGTCTGTGATATGTTCCTCTTCCTTTGACTGAATTCTCTGAGGGCAAACCTGGTCCTTTTGCTCAGCATTGTTTCTAGTGCAGATGAAGTTGAGGATCTGTTGAAAGGTTCTATCTGAGGTTTGAATTTCTGATTTTGCAAGTTATAATTGGGGGAAGGGGAATAGAATCTGTATAATTCCGTGGTGTAGGAAAAGAGGGTAGATATTTAACCTCAACGTTAGAGAAAAACCTGAATTCCGATTTGTCTTCCTAGTAACTTTAAAGGAGTATAGGCAGAAATGAGGCTCAAAGCTTGGTGTGCAGCCTGCTCCATTTTATTATTCACCTAGTTTTCTTCTCATCATTTTCAGTTATTTGGCCACTCACTGAACTGTATATATGGCATTTTGTTTGATTGATCCTGTGAGACAGGGATCTAAAATGGTGACTTTCATTCTAGGCCACACCTTTGCATTTACTTGAACATAGTAGACACATTGGCAGGGGCTATACATATTACCTTTGCTTTCCTGTAACTCCAGCATACACTACTTTGAACCTGTTATATATTTAGTAATACTTAGAACATTGAACTTCGCCAGTTGCCAATCATCTGTCCTTGAAAGTGTTGATATCAAATTATATTTTGTGCAGTTGTCTGTAACAGCTTAGTTGTATGAAATTTACTTAGTTTATAAGAAACAAAATATTTAGCTCTTAAAATATTAGATGCCTATGTGACTATGACTTGATTTTATCTGCAAGGAAAATCAACTGAATCTTTAAACATTTTCCATATTAAAATTTTTAGATACAAATGACAGATGGATATAGAATCCTAGGAAAAGAGAGGACATTAGAAATCAGTCCATACTTTCATTTTACAGATGAGGAAACAGACTTTAGGGAGTTAATTGAGTTCCTTGAGGTCAGTTAGTGATTAGGAAGCCTTTCCCCAACACATACCCTTGGCTTCATTATTAATCTTAACAAATGATTATTTCAGGTTTGGGGTTTTTTTTTATCTTCTTAAGAAATTATGTAAATAACAAGTATTTTATGGATTCATTTTCATTTTATTAATCCTTCCTAAATTATACTTCATTGTACATATTTTTTTAGACTCTAGAATGAAAACTGAATTATTGTTAGTTTTTAACCTCAATATAATAAGAATAAATGATACTCATTAGCAAAATCAGAGGGGACAAAGGGAGTAAAGTGAAAGACAAGCGAATGTAATCTGCTTGGTGACTAGGGGCCAGTGTGGGATTATTATTAGCATATGTATGCCTTGAAATCCAAAATCGAACTACTGTTTCTTTAAGATTTTGCTTATGGGCAATTTAAATTTGTTTTTACAATTTGTAAAATAAAATAAGTCAAATTCAGTTGAGGACCTTGATAAGCAAGGTTTCCTAAAGAAATTACTCCATAGCTACTGACATTAGGTTCTAGTGGTTTAACTATAGATTCCCTTTCTAGTTATTTACCTTCCCAGGTGGTACTGCTGACATGAATGAAAAATGTTTATATCTGCAACAGCTTGTTGGCACCAAAGATGTAGTAGCTAACCATCCAACAGTTCTTTTGTCTTCCTTAGGAATGAGCAAATGTATAAGAATTATATTTCTTTTTTCTATTCCCTTGGAGAACTTAACCTATGGCAAAAAATAGTCCCAGTGGCATCCTAGTGATTTTTTTTTAAGCTACTAAAATAACTGACGTTCTGAGAACTATGGGAACATATTTATTTAGATGTATTTAGCTAGAAAATTTGGTCTGATATAGTTGCTTTTTGAAAAGAGTGGCAGAGAGATAACTGGGAAAAATTTTGTGTCCTGATGGATATATCTATTCATAGACCCTGTAGGGATCCATGGACCCAAGGTTAAAAACTTCTCTAATTTTTCTTAAATTGGTTTTATCCTTCACTCTTACTGCCTACTTTATGAGGTGATCCTGCTCATAATCTTCTATCTTCCTTTCTCATAAGGTTTTATCACCAGGTTGAAATTCTAAGTCATTCTTGCCTTTGACTGCCATATCTCCAATTGACTAGAAATGACAAGTGTTTTTGTTGACTAAGGTGCTTTTTTTAATGTGTCTTTTTTATTTCTTTGGGCAATTAGATTTGTGAACTTGTATGAAATTATATATTGTTGCTGTTGTCCTTTCTACCATGCATCACCTATTTTTTGTTATCTATGACTTATTTTTGAATGGTTTAGGTTTGAGTTGCTCATGTTCTTTTTCTTGTTCTTCTAGTTTTATATTACTTTTGATCTTTGCTCTAACATGTCACTGGACTGACTCACTGACTGGATGCAGACAGCTGATTCAGGAGTGAATCATATATAATATAAATGGTAGTTGTTATTATTATCTTGATCATTCTTGGATATCCTCCAACTTGTCAGTATGTTTCATAAAATGTGCCCATATCTCAGTACAGGATAGTCCAAGGATGTAAGACTTTTCCTGATCTTACCAGCTGCTAATGCTTCTTCTTGTAAAAAATTATTTTGTATTTATTTAGTACATATATGTATACATGTTGTCTCCCCTGATAAAACTACAAATTAGTTGAGGGCAGTGACTGTTTAATTTTTATTTTTGTATCCTCATGCCTAGCAGAGAGCTTGTTACCAAGTAGTAAATACTCGTTGATTGATTTAAAAATCCTATTACAATATTTATAACATTATTATTATTATTTTCTTTATATTTGTCAACACATTTTATTATATAAAGAAGAAAAAAGATTGTATACACATCTATGAACATTTGTATAACACTTCTCTCATTTTCGACATGGTACTTGTATTAATGCAGCATTATACAGCATCAAAATCATTTTAGCTGGCGGTTTTTTAACTTTTTTTTTATTTTTTGGCTGACACCACACTGCTGAATCATTGAGCCTCTGGTCCCATAAAAATCTCCTAGTGTCTCTTCACATTTCCAGGCCTCTTGTAGTGTTGTATAGTTGGTTAATTGTTAATTATTTCTAACTCAAGTGTAAGAGTTTATGTTAATATCCATGAAATTTGTTCTCATGTGATGGGGGAGGGGGTCTTTTGTTCTAGCTATTGTTCTGTTGCATTGTTACAACCTCCTATCTTCGTGTCATTGACTTATTTTATAAGCTTGTATCATCTATGCCCTCATCTATTTCACTGAGGAAGAAGTTGAATTTATTTCTTTCCATTTGCATGTGTATCTTATCTCCCTAGATTTTACTTGAGGGCAATACCAATTGCTGATTCCATCCTTGCACCTAGGTTGTGGGTGGTCCCAAGGCCCCTCACCAAGAACTCCCAACCTATCCTTTGCATTTTCATTTTCAGCAGACTTGGTTTCTAACTTATTGTTCCTCTGAATCAGTTTAACTGAACAGTGTTTATATTAGTTTTTAATTTTATTAATATAATACAATAATATAAAATATTAGTTAATATTTTATATTAGTCTTGTAACAAAGTTAACTGTTAAAATCACCCTTAGTGCACTCCCTTCAATAGAACAGATATTTAAATTTAGAGATGAATGCTGAAACTTTTGTTCACAATGAAAGCTTTTTTGTGAATTTGTTTTTCAAATTCATTATAGAGCCATGTTTACAATAAAATTACAATATAATTTTAACTGGTCATTTGACAAATAATTTTGGAAGGCACATTGCGTAATGAATTATTCTAATTGTCAAAACATTCATTTTAACTGAAACATTTTCCCTCAGGAAAAGAGTTTTATAAACATAATACAAATTATGTATTATGTGTCTTATTCAGTCAGTATACACTATGATTTAAAGAGTGTAATCATGATTATAGAAGTGTTAATATCTCCATTTAATTTCTGTCATATTTTGTTGAAATATGTCATACAGACTTTTAAAGCAGTCTTAAAGCTTTATTTCTAAAGTAATAGTATAAGATGGCATTTAATTTTTGCAATCTTGATTCACATCATTTTTATGTTTTCTGTTTTTCAGTACAAATAGGTTTATTTTTCAAGTTCTCTTAAAAATAGTCTTTTTCCTAGGATAGGAAGAAAGTGGGTGAGAAATTCAATTGTCCATGGATTGTGCTGCCCTGTGTGGGATAAAGGGGCTAATCTCTCTTATCACAAGTCTCATTGATGTTTGCTTAGAAGAGCAGCTGAAAGTCTGCTTTATGTATGGCAACCTTTCATAAAGTTTATTCTTGGTAATAAAGCTCTTGGGAGAAGAGCCAGGCTATTATAAGAGACAATCCTCTCTCTGAACAAGAGTATTTTATTTTGTCAGCTGGGTTGGTGTGTTTGAGTATGTTATTCTTATGACAGAACTAATGAAGTTGCTGGAGAGTGAGACAAGTAGTGTCCATGAGATAGTTTCTCAGTGGTATCGATGGTATGAAGTTAATGACTTTACTAGAAACTAATACTGTGATATTAAAGATATAGAAATATGGCTATATTTTAAAACAATTCAGGGAATAAATTGTTTTCCTTTTATGCAAATACATTCTTATTTGATCTGGATAACAACATCTGACGTTGGTATGATAATGTATGATAAAAGTTTGTATGATTAATTACATGATAACATTAATTATTACTCCTATTTTTTGCATTTAAGGTTAGAAAGAAAATTGATATTATTCAAAGAATTAAATCATTTACTCAAGGTTACATGGCTAATTAGTGGCAATCAGGACTACACTTCTGTCTCTTTTTAAAAGAAAGATCCTTATACTGAAGATCACACATTTTTCTCATGAGAGTTTTCTTCTCAAGCCCATATTTAGAATTGAACTGTGCAAAAGTGAACTAATAGTACCTAACAGACCTGGTTTTCAGCCCATATCAGATTTTTTTTTAATGAATTAAAGATTAGCTTTATATTTTTAATTTAATTTGTTTTCAGTGAACAAATCTATTTTTCCTCCCTACTCTTCCCCTGTTGGGGGGGATGGACCCTTTTAACTAATATGCTTGGTCAAGCAAAACAAATTCCCATATTGGCAGTGCCTGAAAATGTGTCTCATTCTGCATATTGTCGCCTTTCCGTGAGAAAATACTCATCACCAGATCATGGGAATCCTGGTTGGTCATTCTCTTAATCAGAATTCTTAAGTTTTTAAAAGTTGTTTGTTTTTTTACAGTTTTTTGTTTTGTGAGTTTATAAATTGTTTTCCTGGTTCTGCTCACTTCACTCTGCATCAGTTCATGCAGGTCTTCTCTGAAATAATTTCCTTCATTATTTCTTACAGCACAATAGTATTCCATTACATTTGTATATCATTATTGTGCAACAACTACCCAGTTGATACATACACCTTTCCCCTTAGTCTCAAGTTCTTTACCATCATAAAAAAAAGCTACTCTAAATATTTGTGTACATATTTTATTTTAATTTATTTATTTATTTGATTTCTTTGGGGTCTAGACCTAGGAATGGTATTGCTGTGTCCAAAGATAGACACAGGTTAATAACCTTTGGGGCATAGTTCCAAACTGCTTTACAGAATGACTAGACTAATTTTCAGGTCCCATAGTCCCTCTGACATTTATTGTTTCTTTTGTCCAGTTTTGCAAATCTGATAAGTATAAAGTGGCACCTTAGAGTTGCTTTAATTTGTTTCTCTAAGAATTTGGAGCATTTTTATTGATGGCTTGGATTTCTTCTTATGTAAAATGGGGTGGTTTTTTTGTTTTGTTTTTTGGAGGGGGGAAGGCAAGGCAGTTGGGGTTAAGTGACTTGCCCAAGTGACAGCTAGTAAGTGTGTCAAGTGTCTGAGGCCAGATTTGTACTCAAGTTCTTCTGACTCCAGGGTCAGTGTTCTATTCACTGTGCCACTTAACTGTTCCTTCTTATGTAAAATGAATGTTCATATTCCTTGTCCGTCAGTTGGAGGATAGATCTTCTAAATTTGGATTGGTTCTCTATATCCCATAGCTGATTAGAAGGAACATATAATAAAGACATTGTGAGACAGAGGGCTCTGTGGCTCTGTGTAGAAAGAATGGGGATGGGGCGGTATCAGAAACAGTAGTTTAATGGGGAACAATACTGGCAAGGGAAGAAATATGAAAATTATTCAAAAGAAGCACAAGAACTTCTGAAGCAGAGCAGAACGAGGCTCTTTAACATAGAGCCAACAGTCTTGCATCTCTCACTAGCCTCTGAAGAGAAGATCTAAGTTAGTAAAATGACATCATAGTATTTTTTTGACTGGAAGAAACCTTGGAAATTAGCCTAATTGACCTTAGGCTCTGAGTTGTCCAATGCCTACAGTCATGGACTTGGAGCTATATCTCATTGATCACGATGATGGCCTGAAGTCAGTAAAGAAAAACTAAATCATGTTCAGTCTGCTTTATTTAAGAAGCCAGATGGATGTATACATTTTTTAAAATTACCAATGGGACAAATAAAAGTTTTAAAGAAAGGGGAAAAGGTGTCTTACTTTAATGTGATATTTAATTCCCCATGATTCCAGATCAGAGAGACATCTTTTATATACTAATGGTAGTATAAATGAGGAAGCTAAACTGATCACCCAAAGGGCTACCTATCAATCACTCAGTTTTTTATCTTATTAAAATTAAATTCTCCACTTTGAATTATTCAAAAGCATTCTTTTTCTTTTGTCACTATGAGTAGTCTTGCATTGTCCTTAATACCTGATCATGAAGCCTTGTTTCCCAACCCAGAGCGCTTGGAGTGCTTGCTTAGGTACCTCTATGTGAGGTCTCTATTTCTGTTTGTAAACCAAACCAGCCAGACTCAGAGGTTTATTGTCAGGTTGACCAAACAGCAGTGGATTTTTTTGTCCTAGCAACTCTCATTGAAAATCATTTACTGAGCTAAAGAGGTCTTGTGATCTACATTTGCAGAGGAAGGTCCTGCACCAACAAAGAAGAAGCTTAATGCTTCTTTCACAAGTCAGAGACCTAAAGATTATGTATGTCCATTGAAGCTTAGAAAATAACAGGTTGGTAACACATTTAGGGTAAAGAAGAGTTACTTGTGTTATGCAAAGATCACATGGCTCTTTCTATGAGTTTTCTAGTTCATTCCTAGCTGGCTACCCTAACTTGAGGTATCAAAAAATTCATGTGGAACTAAAATAAAGAATTTTTGGTCAAAAATCCAGCTTTCCTTACAGTGCAGAATTCCTTTAGTACCCTTGATGGGAAATCATTTAACTTTGACTTGAAATACTTCCATTGGTGGGGAGATAACTATACTTTGGGAGAACTCATTTCATTTTTCAATAACTAATTGTTTTTCCTTTAAAAATTTTTGTTTTAATTAAAATTTTTTTTCTAATTGTTTTTCCTTACATTGAACTGAAATCTTATTTCCTGCACCTTTTACCCTAAAATTAACTCATGAGATCATTGATTTAGAGGTAGAAGAGACCTCAGAATTTATCCTGTCTTATACTTTTATTTTTGCCATGGTGAATCCTAAGGCCTAGCCAGGTTAGGTTATTTGATTATGGTCTTCACCACTAATCATGTGCATTGTAGCTACACAATAAATCAAATCCTTTTTCAACTGGACAGCCCCTCAGATATTTGAAGCCAATCTTCATGTTGACTCTAAGCCTTTTCATCTCTTAGTGAATATTTGCAGTTCCTTCAGCATCTGTTCATCATTCTAACATGCTTTTCAAACCTGTTATCATCTTGATCACCTTCTCTAGACTTAATCCATTCATTTAGCAGCCCTTAAAGTATAATGTCTGTTACTAAAATCAGTATTGCAAATGTTCTTTGACTAATGCAAAGGATAATGGAATTATTGCATTCCTTTATCTGTACATTGTATTTTATATTGTATACTATATTAAAACAATTGAGATTGCATTAGGTCTTTTAGCAGCCATGGCATACTGCCATATATTGAATTTGTAGTCAACCAACATTCCACCTCTACCCTCTAGTCTCTTTTTCACATGTATTTCTGTCGTTTGGTCTTCTCTGACCTGTGTACACTTGGTGCTTTATGCTTACCTACACATGTTAAAAAATACCTTGTTGATGTTACTAACATTATTAAATGAGTTTTGTTACATGGAAGTAGAAGTATCAACTTGATTATCTGACATTGTCCCAATGTTTCATAGCCTAGCAATTCTGAATTTTGCCAGTGTATATAGTCATTCATAAAAGTCTCCCAAAAGGTTCTACACAATTAAGTTATTTTTTTAAGCCAAAGAATGATTGAGTATATTTATTGTTTTTTAAATTAAATTATTTCAATGAACATTTATTCCCTCACAGCTACAACCCCCCCAACAAACAAAACCCTTGTGACAGATATGCATAATTAAGCAAAACAAAATCCCATCCTTGTCCAAAAATGTCTCATTGTACATATTTAGTCCATAACTTCTGCATTAGGAGATGGGTAGCATCTTCGTTGTTCCTTAGAAGTCATAATTGATCAAAGTTCCTAAGGGTTCTTTTTCTCTTTCTAATGTCTTCTTAGTGTATATTCCTTGTATAATGTTATTACTGAGTCATAGGGTCTGCACAATTTAGTGACTTTTTTGAGTGTAGTTCCAAACTGTTTTCCAGAAAAGTTGGATCAGTTAATTCCTAACTCCCACAACTGTGTATTAGTGTTCCTAATCTGCCTCAGCCTCTCCAACAGTAACTTTACTTTTTTTGTCGTCTTTGTGCTAGTCTAAAGCATATGCGATAGAGAACCTTACAGTTGCTTCAATTTACATTTTTCTTACTAATAGTGGTTCATTTTTTCATATGGTGATTGAAAGTTGACCTTTCTTTTTTAGGGAAATGCTCCTTTATATATCCTCTGACCATTAACTATTGGGGAGTAGCTCCTGTTTTCATATATTTATATCAGATTAAAAAAACAAAACTAAAATGGAAAACAATCCATTTCTAAATCAGAGTGCTTAGTGTCTTAATCTATAAAATAAGGGGGTTGGACTAGATTTGTTGATATGTTTCAACTCCAACACAGTGATTTTTGGTAAATTGATCTTTTAATTGCTGTACATAACCAGTGCTTTGTACATAATAGACATTTAAATGTTTTGGTGAGGAGGGGATTGAAATTCATTTAGAGTGGCTGAGACATCACTAAAGATTCACAGTGTAGCATCTTTGCTTTAGCTGTTTGTGATTTGAGGCAAATGAGGATTTGATTTAAATTTGCTGAGATAATAAGCATCTGTAGGGTCAAGGTACTGACATCAGAGGCATTTCAGAACAAAGATATTGCAGTTGTTGGGTGGATGGCAACGCGTTCAGCTGTTCTATAAGCTTGCATAAATAGTATCATCTTGACTTTAATCTTTCGGTTGTTCAGAGGTAGTGTGCATATTTCTGTTTAACCCATGGACACTTGCCAGCATGCCTGACCTTTTAACAATTCCTACCACTCCGTCCATCTTTGTCACCTTGGCTCCAAATAGTCTGTGGATAAAGCCAATGGTTTTGAAGTTATAGATATGTTGAATAGAGTTATCGAGAAAGAAAATCTTAATTTCTGATTTCAGCGTCCCTAGATGTGGATTATGTAATATTTTGGATATTTAGCCTATGTAATATATTTGTGACTACTTGTTTATTTCTCCTTAACTTGCTTGGGATGAATTATATTCACATCAAAACATGTGGGCTATTGAATTATAGAATATTTCTTATTCAGCATGGCATCAGAAGAGAAATGACTACAGTCTGAGGGAAAGACTGAGTTTTTTTTATGTCATGTTTGAATAAGAAAGTAGAGCATCTTGAGTATTGTATTGCTAAAAGTGCCATTGACACTTGTCATATTTTAATTAAATAGAATTGCTTATCATGATTGCAATAGCAAATTTTTCTGATTTTTGGAGACTTATAAAACCTAATAGAAATTTTCTAATAAACTAACAAGAATATTTAAAGCATTTGTCTTATTTTTCTTTTTCAAGCAAACTCTGGCATGTTTCATTCTAACGGCACTGTTGAGCGAATTCTCAAGTTCAAGTAAAACAAGCAACATTGGACTAAGCATGGAATTTCATGGTAACTGCAAAAGAATTTTTCAGGTACTGCTATCAACACGTACATGGTACAAGTATTTAAAATAAGTATTTCCTTCCGTATTCTCCTCTATAAAAAGCACGGCAAAAGAGATTTTGTTCAGGTGGCTAAGATTTTGTACATGGAAATTTTGCACTATGATTTTCCTGGAGAAAGAATAAAATTTTCAATATTTTAAATATCTTCAAAATCTTAAACTTTATTTAATATCAGGTCATCCCCAAATTTCCCAGTATTTTTATAGTAATGCTTCAAGCTGTGTTTATTGCTTACTGTTTTAAAATTTAATTACTATTGTTGAACCTCTCCTGGTCACAAAAATAGTCTTAGCTGTAGGCCGAGGATAGCTGTGTATTTTAAAATGTCATTGTTGATGATGTGGGCTGGTTGTCTCATATATTATCTTGCTCAGTGTTATGTGAAGGCATTCCCTTAAATCCAAGGGCAGTGGAACAGTGGACTCTTCTTTCATGACATCTATGATATAGCTGAAAAAATGTGTGCTTTGTTCTAGGATCAATATTTATATTTGAAATGTGTGTGTGCATGTTTGTGAAAATACTAGTATATTCAGATCCTTATCATTGGGAGGTATAGTATTGAACAGTTTAGGAGTAAGAATAGAAGAGAACATTTAAAAAAAATAGACTTAGGGGCAGCTAGGTGGCGCAGTGAATAGAGCACAGGCCCTAGAGTAAGGAGGACCTGAGTTCTAATCCAGCCTCAGACACTTAACATTTACTAGCTGTGTGACCTTAGGCAAGTCACTTAACCCCAGTTGCCCTGCCTTCTACCCTCCAAAAAGCAAAAACAAAACAAAAAAATAGGTTTAAAGCACTCTTATTCTAATAGAGGACATTTTAACCCTTATATTTTGTTACAAAAATCTTTATAATTGCTTAAATTTAGGAAGAAGACCTTCGGCAGATTTTCATGTTAACTGTTGAAGTGCTGCAGGAATTTAGCCGACGGGAAAATCTAAATGCTCAGATGTCATCAGTATTTCAACATTACCTTGCACTAGCGAATCAGGTCTTAAGTTGGAACTTTCTTCCACCAAATTATATCCTTTTAATGACTGAAGATTTAGTTAGTAATAATTTAAAGCTATGTAATTTACTTATATAGTTAATAGAAAATAATTTGTATGTTTTTTTTATAATATTTATTTTTAAAACATATAACTAAGTTGTTTTGTTTTGTTTTTTCTTTTCTGTTAAATTGGGTCTCTGGGGGCAAGAGTTTTAGGGCTAAAATTTGTGTATTCTGATTCCATACTCTCTTCCTACCACTTCTGGAAACAGTTGAAAGTAAAAGAGAATATACTTCCTGATCTTCATCAAAGTAATTCCGGTGGTAAGAAGTTTACTAACAGAAAATACTGTTTGAACAACCAAGTTTTGCTAGGAAAATCTAGGATAGACTTCTTGTTCTTTAGAAAGTTGAGGAATGGGAAGAAAAGTGGGAACTTATTTATCTAAGAAACTTCATTCTATCTATTGACTATCTTTTTCCTCCTTTTGGCATTTTATTTTGATGGATTTATTCTATTGCTGTTCCTTGATGTTAGAATGGAAGGCAGTAATAAAAAGTGTATCCCCATTTTTAGGGAAACTGCAGAAAACAATAACTTTGAGGATTTTTCCCACTGAAAACAAATTGAAAAAGAATCCTCAGGGGCAGTCAGGTGGCACAGTGAATAGAGCATCGGCCCTGGAGTCAGGAGGACCTGAGTTCAAATGCAGCCTCAAACACTTGACACACTTACTAGCTGTGTCAACCCTGGGCAAGTCACAACCCTGATTGCTTCAGTTTTCTCACGTATAAAAGGAGCTGAAGAAGGAAATAGTAGATCACTACAGCGTCTTTGCTAAGAAAACCCCAAATAGGGTCACGAAGAGTCCAACGTGGCTAAAAAGATTGAACAACAACAATCCTGGCAGTCTCCCAGGATTTATGACTCTGCTGACCTGAGGGAGATACACAATTAAATAGAATTTTACCCAACCTTGGAGCAAAATTATAGGCAAAAAAGGGAGTATATTTGGTTTTTAGCCACTTACCTTATTTGAGAGACTGAGTAATATGGGCAGGTAGAGAATGTTTCCAGTTTGGGGTTGTAATTTGTTAACCTATTGTTGTTCAGTCTTGTCTGACTCTGTGACTCCATGGACCATAGTATACCAGGCCCTTCTGTTCTCTGCTGTCTCTCAAAGTCTAGCCAGGTTCATGTTGATTGTTTCCGTGACACCAATCATCTCATCCTCTGCCATCCACTTTTCCTTTTGCCTTCAATCGTTCCCAACATCAGGGTCTATTCTATTCTATTGCTTGTTTATCTGTTACTTTTCTCAGCACGAAGCAGATGATTAATAAATATTTGTTACTTGATTAAGCCATAGAATTCTAAAGGTGGGAGCTATGGAGTTTTCCTGCTTCTACATCGCCATCTTGGCTCTGTCCCTTCTTCCCCTTCAAGAGCTTTCTAATAGGTTTCTCCACTTCTAGTTTCCCTTCCACACAACTGCCAAATGTGTTTGTAATGCATAGGTCTGACCATATGGAAAAAGAGCTGATTTTTTGCCTCAGGAGATTTGAGTTTGAATCCTAGCTCTGTCATGGGCTACCTTTATGACCATGACAGATTACTTCCCCTTTTTGAACCTCAGATGAGAAAACAGAAAACTGAAGGATTGGAACACGTGATTGCCCTTTCCAGTTACACGTGATATCCTTTCCAGTTACACATCTATGATCCTGTCACTCTGCTAAAGAAAAATTTTTATAGTCTGTCATTTAAGTCCCTCTACTGGCTCCACAGTGTAGCTTTCCAGACTTGTATCATAATGCTTCCCTTCTTGAATTTTATGTTCCTCCCAAGCTAGAAAACTAGTTATTACTGAACTGAACATCCCATCTCATTTTTATGCATATTCTTGAGCCATTCTACATGCCTGAAATGCCTTTCCTTATCCCTGCCTTTCAAAATCCTTTGTTTTTCTTTCAGTGTTCAGCCCAGGTCCTGTCTCTTCTATGAAGCCTTTCCTAATTTCCTTTACCCTTCACCCCAAGTTGTTAGCTCTCTTAAAAAAATGTATTTATGTATTCTTGTTACATTTTGAGTCCTGAATTGGCTGTTTCCTTCCTTTTCTACCCCGCACTAGAGAAGGCCATCATTTGACACAGATTTCTAAATATATGGAAAACTATACTATGTATACTTCTATGAATTCTTTCTTTGGATGCAGATAGCATCTTTCTTCATGGGTCCTTTACAATTGATTCAAATATTTGTAGTACTCAGAATAACTTAGTTGTTCACAATTATTCTTTGAACAATACTGCTGTTAATTGTGTACAATATTTTCTTGGTTTTGCTCACTTCATTTTTCATTATTTCATGCAAGTCTTTCCATGTTTTTCTAAAATTAGCCAGTTCATTTCTTACAGCGTAATACTATTCATTATAATTATGTGACAACTTGTTTATCCATTTCCGAATTGATAGATATCTCCTTGATTTCCGGTTTTTTGCCACCACAAAGAAATCTGCTGTAAATGTTTTAGAACTTATAAATTCTTTTCCTTTTTCCCTGGTCCCCTTGAGAAACAGACTTAATAGTGG
Organism: Pseudocheirus occidentalis; assembly: GCA_028646575.1. Classification (NCBI taxonomy): domain Eukaryota; kingdom Metazoa; phylum Chordata; class Mammalia; order Diprotodontia; family Pseudocheiridae; genus Pseudocheirus; species Pseudocheirus occidentalis. Next base: position 143,858,458 of record CM053596.1, on the reverse strand, counting down.
TATTCGTGATTCAAAGGGTATACCTAGTTTTGTAACTCTTTGGGCATAATTCCAGATTGTTCTACAAAATGGTTGGATCAGCTCACATTTCCACCAGCAGTGTATTTGTGTCCCAGTTTTCCCACATTTCCAACATTATCATTTTCCCCTTCTGTCATTTTAGCTGATCAGATAGGTGTGATGATCTCTCAAAGTTATTTTAATCTGCATTTCTCTAATCAATAATCATTTAGAGCGTTTTTTCATATGACTGCATATGGTTTTGATTTTCATTGAAAAATTGTCTTCATATCCTTTAACTGTTTGTCAACGGATTTGTTTCTGTCATATTTCCAGTGCCAACACATTTCCTTTTTCACATTAGGTATCTAATAAATGCTAAGTTGAATTGAATTCATTTATTATGGTGGCAATGAGAAACTACTGTGCCTTAGGAACCTAAATTATATCAGTAGTTCCAGGATGGTTGGATGTGAGAGATGATAAGGTTAAGGCTTGGCAATGAATAAATATGGGTGAGTCAAATATGATTCTGAGATTATTTAAACCTAAGTAATTGAGAAGAATGGTAATACCCTGAACAGAAGCAAGGAAGTAGAATGTAGTGGTAGATTTAGGTATAAAGATGAGTGTACAGAATGTTTAGTTTACAGTAACAGTGGGATATACATTTAGAAATCTCCAACAGGCATTTTGCAATAGAAAGTGGAGTTTGAAAAGAGACTAGGAATGTACACAGAGGTTTGTGTATTCTCTGCATACAGACAGTATTGTGTCCACAAAAGTGACTAAGATTATTAGGGGATTCTTAGGGCAGCTGGGTGGCACAGTGGATAGAGTGCTAGGCCTGGAGTCAGAAGTATTCATCTTCCTGAGTTCAAATCTGGCTTCAGACACTTAATAGCTGTGTGACCCTGAGAAAGTCACTTAATATCAGAGCTTAGAGAAGGAGATGGCAAACCACTCCAGTATCTTTGCCAAGAAAACCCCAAATGGGATCATGAAGAGTAGGACAGAACTGAAATGATGAGTCAGGTACAGTTGAAATTACAGAGCAACAATCAGGAAGGAAAGTTGGAAGAGAATCCAGGATAAAATTGAGGTTGGGGGGCAGTTATTAGATTATGATCCAGCATGGGGCGGCTAGGTGGCGCAGTGAATAGAGCACCGGCCCTGGAGTCAGGAGTACCTGAGTTCAAAACCGGCCTCAGACACTTCACACACACACACACACACACACACACACACACCTACACCTAGCCATGTGACCTTGGGCAAGTCACTTAACCCTAAATGCCCTCCAAAAAGCAAAAAAAAAAAAAAAAAAAAAAAAATTATGATCCAGCAAAAGAAAATCAAAATAAGAGTAGAAACAGAGGAGACCAATGGCCTAGGAATAAAAAAAACAAAAAAAAAACAGTACCGCATAGGAAAAGGTGTGGACAGACAAAATCACTAGCCTATTTTCCTTTAAAATTCCTTTTGAATTAGAAGAGATTATCTTAAACATATTAAAACTTCATCTTGTTTTGGTTAATCATAATAGATATTTCCCTTTTTAAATTTTTATTTTTTGGAGGGGGGAAGGTAGGGCAGTTGGGGTTAAGTGACTTGCCCAAGGTCACACAGGTAGTTTTTTGTGTGTGTATTAAGTGTCTGAGGCTGGATTTGAACTCAGGTCCTCCTCAGTCCAGGGCTGGTACTCTATTCACTGCACCACCTAGCTGCTCCTATAATAGAAATTTCTACAGTATGATGTGGTGAAACTTCATAAATTTTAATTCTTCCTTAAGAGAGAATTTCAATTTTTAATCATTCTAGCACCATTAACATGTTCTTTAGAATATTATTTCCTTATGGGCATATCAAGTTGTTTGTGAAAGAAACATTTATCAGACTTTAATGTGTCAAGTTCTTTTAACATTTGGGGAAAGTAGGGTTTGAAGGGGAAAATTTCATCTTGATCCTTTCATAATTGTGTTTTTTTCCTCGTGACCTTTCCCATTTTAATTTAGAAAGTATTTTAAATGTTCATAAAAAACCACTAAATTCTGGGAAAGATAAAAATTATGTTCTTTGCTGTCAAGGAGTATGCAGTCTGCAAAATGGAGCTTGCTATGATGTAGGGTGTAAGAAATACTACAGTAGGAGGTTAGGGAGAGATTGAGATGAAGTGATCTAGGAACATTTGTGAGAGAAGAGAAAACCAAGTGGCAGGATGAGGGTTGGGAGAGCCCATGAGGGAAAGCTTCTAGAGGCATTTGCGATGTGCTGTGGTAGAAGAATCCTTGTACTTGTCAGAAGACCTAGGTTGAAGTTCCAGCCTTGTCACTTACTGGTGGAAGCAGGGGAAAATCACTAACAGAGTTTGAACCTCAGTTTCATTATCTGTAAGATGGAGAGTGATGATAACACGTGGACTATTTATTTTACAGTGTGATTGTGAACAAAGTGCTTTCTTTGCAAACTAAATGGTTAAATCATTCTCCGTACTCTGATAATAGTAAATAACATCTATATAGTTCTTTTAAGGTTCACAAAGTAATTTGCATATCTAACCTTAAATTTTATTTTTAGAGACACCCTGTGAGCTAGGTCCTCTTGTTACTCTCATTTTCAGTTAAATAAATTGAGGCTCAGAGGTTGAGTGTCTTGGACCACATAGCTAAAAAGTTAGCATCTGAGGCATTATTTGAACCCAGGTCTTCTGACTCTCAAGTCTTAAACTATATCCAAAATGCCACGTAAGCACCAGAGTGCGTATTTTATGTGATGAGGAAAATCTACTTATTAATAAGTTTTGCTGTCATATGCAATATGCATTTAGGTTATCTTGTTTTAGAGTAATAGATGTAGCAATAAATTAAAGGTGGTTTTTTTAATTCAGAATTAAAAGTTATGTGTTTTTACATGTAGCTGTTCACAGATCATATGTGGGCCTCTAATGTGACTGAATTCTGATGTACAGATGGCACCTATTGTATTAGGGCTCTCATGGAGGCTTTGCAAATACAGCCACAATGTGACTGTCCTTTCTTGGTTACTTGAGCACTTGCTTGTGCTGTTAATACTGTTTAGATATTAGTTCACCTGGTGTTCATAAATGCTTGAGGGTTTTGGCAGTGCTAATCATAAATGACAATACCATAGAATTCCTATTTTGCACAAAGAATGTTTGGCAGGCATCCCTGGTATGTTGCTTCTGTAATGTTTCTTTTTCCAGTTCTATTACTGTGCCTTTTATTGGCATTCTATTTCCAAGGATCAGGTTTGGTTTTGGCCTTTTTTTTTAAACTTAATCTCCCAGGGGAGAAACTGAAAGGATCAAAGGATGGTAATGAGATACAAAAACTTTCACCTAGATCAGACTCCCAATCAGTAAGGTCAGCTTCATCCATGGCAGGGGGTGGAAAATATGCAGGTGAGGCCTTACTGCACCTGCTAGTTCCCCTAAGGATTTATGATGACTGAGACCACATGGTGTTACGTTGCAGTGAATTTATAGCTATGGCACCAGAAAAAGAAAATGGTACAGTTTCTTTTACTGATAGGTAATGGTAATGGTAGAAGTGATTCTGTATCTGACTGTAAAGTTGTGCTGATTATTTTTGAAATTTTTTATTTAAAGCTAGGTTGGTAGTATGCTGATTTCTTTTAAAAATTCCTGTTGTCACAAAACATTGATAATGATATATAAAGTGTCCTAATACTACATGCTGAGTAGATGGTAATTAATATGAAATGAATTATTCTTCATTATTTTTACTCTTTCTAATTTTCATTACAATTGCTACCAGAATATGTATTCTTGATAATAGTCTTATTGACAGTTTTTGTAGATGAACAAAAGTGTTCTAAGCATAGTTCACTAGTAATGGACTCTTTGTGTTTTAGAAGAGGGTTTCTCAAGGTCATGGTTAAGGTGGTTGTTGCTGTTATTAGCCATATTAATAACATTAGTTATAGTACTACACAAAAGGTTCTTTAATTTTACCAGTGTATGTAAAGTAACTGTTGGTGTACACCAGTGCAGATTGCAGTCTCTCTGTCATTTATCGGGTAAGTCCTAGAGAGATGCCAGAGGCACAGAGGTTAAGTATCTTGCCCAAGGTGATGCAGCTAGAACTATCAAGATGGAGTTTTAACCCAGGTTTTCTTTCTTTTTTTTTCTAAATAGTATTTTATTTTTTCTAATTACACATAAAGACAATTTTTACATTCTTGTTTAAAAAATTTTGCATTCCCATTCTTTCTCCTCCGCCCTCCCTAAAATGGTAAGCAATTTTATATAGGTTATACTTGTGTAATCATGTGAAACATTTCCACATTAGTCATATTGCAAAAGAAGAAACAGACCAAAAGGGAAAAAAAAAACCATGAAAAAAATAAAGTGAAAATAGTATGCTTTGATTTACATTCAGACTCCATCAGTTCTTTCTCTGGATCTAGATAGCGTTTTACATATTGCGTCTTATAGAACTGTCTTTAATCCAGGTTCTCTTGACTCCAAGCCCAGCACTCTAGCAATTATACTATGCTGTCTCAATAACTATTACTGTTGTTAGTATTAATTCCTTATTTTTACATGTTACTTTTTAAAACATAGTTGAAGCTGTTCACAATTATCCAATCATTTTTTGTCCTTGCAGCATAACCTAGTGTGGTTTTTTTTTTTTTTTTTTTTTGGTTAAGATATCCATTTTATAGTTAGGGAAATTGACTCACAAAGGAATTTACAGGACTTATTCAAGGTACTGCCAGTGCCAGAGTGAGAACTGAGCCCCACACCTCCAGATTCCTGTTCTGCTATTCTTTTTCTAGAGTGGTAGTTTCCACAACAGGGTGCTGCAGCATATATTTATATCATAGTTCTTTCCCCAAACCAGCAGAGTAAAAGAGTTTTAGAGCTTTAAGGTATTAGAGAAGGAAATTGTCTCTTCTTTGTCATTATTTTATGTTGCTGGGCCAGGCTGGTTCATCTGTCCTGAAGTTATATGACAATTGGAAGACAGTTTTTCTTTCGTTACTTAAGAATTCTAGCATCAGAGGCCTTTCTAGGGACTGTGTAAATAGCCACTATAATGACAGAAAAGTCATTTTAATTTCACTCCTGTCACTTCAGGAAGCTGTTTTTAAAAAATGGGAAGAGAAATGGGAGTAAAGATGATAGCATTTGCTATAAAAATAAGGAAAAAAAACACCTGCGTATGGTTGGGATTACACATAAGCAGAATAAGAGAGAAAAATAAGGGTGAAAAGAATATAAGTAAATTTTTTAAAAGCTACATTTGTAGTTGCATACTTATGTTATTAGTATAATTTAAGTAGTTTGCTTAATGAGCTATTATTCTAATATAAATACTAATGTATTTTTCCCTAGGGAAAAACATAAGCCAGAGATCAAGAAAATTCCTTCATTGATATTCAGATGAGTTAAATTGATTTCCCTTTTTTGAGTACTGTTTTGTATAGTGCAATATTATAGCCTTCAGAGTTTTCTTTTTGACCCCTGCCAACCGTAATATATTGATGAAACATTTTTATTTTGGATGATTTAGTTAAGAGTAAACTGTTATTTTTGTCTACATATCCTGTGTTGTCTGATGTATCATTAATTAATGTAAAATGTTGGGGGTAAAGTTAAAGGTCCTTTCCAAAGGAAAGTTCTCTGATAACCCTTTAAAATATGTTTGACTATGAACACCTGCCATAGGACTTCTTAACCTCCTTGTGTCATGGACTACTTTAGCAATTTTGGTGAAGCTTATTGACCCCTTCTCACAATAATTGAAGAAAATGTTTAGTTTCAGTTAGAGGTTAGTGGAAATGGAACAAACATTTATTAAAGGCCTACTTGTTTACCAGACACTACGCTACATACGTTACAAATATTATCTCATTTGATCCTCACAACCCTGGGAGGTAGGTACTATTAATATTCCCATTTTATAAAGAAGAAACTGGAAGCCACAGAGATTAAGTGTCTAAGGTCACATAGCTAGTATCTGATGCAGGATTAGAACTCAGGTCTTTCTAACTTCACAGCCAATGCTTTAGCCATGTTGTTGCCTGGGTCACTGAAAATAAAGATGTAATCCCATCTCCTCCCTCCCCCCTCCATCTACACTGACCACCTGAAATCTATGTGTGAGTCCCTTGGTTAAGAATCTCTGTCTTAAAGGGAAGATTTGGGGTCTTTTTAGTGAAGCTTATATACCAGTACTGAATATAACTTGATGTGCACATGGATAAATACTTTTAGTCATGAAAATATGAAAAATGCATGGTGATCATATAGATGAAAGAGTAGTTATTATTCTATATAGGATACTAACATCTGTCTCTCTAAATTCTTGCTTTTGTATTCATTCATCTCAAACTACCCTCTTCAAAGTGATCAGTGAACTCAATTGCCAAGTCTGATGACCTATTCTCAGCCCTTATCCTTCTTCACCTTTGATACTCTGGATATTCTTCACTCTCAAGGTTCTTATGACACTACACTCTCCTGGTTCTCCTTTCCATCCATCTGCTTCTTTTCAGTCTCTTTTGCTGGTTCTTTCTCCTTGTCTTGCTCACCCTCACTAACCGTGGGCATCTTGCAGGCTCTCCACTGGTCCTTCTTGGCTTTTGATCTTCATTCTTGTTTTATCAGTTCTCGGTTCAGTTAACATCTCTGCAGGTAATTTCCAGATCTAAATATCCAACTTTCCTCTCTATTCTGAACTATAGTTACATACTCCAACTCTTTTTTGTATATTTTGAACTTTATGTCCTACAGACACTTACAAACTCAACATGTCCATAAACAGAAGTGATTATTCCCACCCTGGCCTCCAATTCCCCCCACTCCCAGATTTCCCTTTGGCTGTTGAAGATGTCATACTTGACTTTTCACCCATTCTTTCCCCACATATCCATAAATTGCTAAATCTCGTGGTTTCTATCTTCGTGACATTTATCTATCTATATATCCATTTTTCTTTACTCACATTGCCACTTCCTGAGATCCAACCCTCATGATCTCATGCCTATACCATTGCAGTAGCCTGATAGTTGGTCTCCTTACCTCAAGTCATTTCCTATTCCAGTTTATTCTGTATTCAGTTGCAAAAGTTATGTTTTTTTTAGTATAGGTAGTATTATGTCACCCTCATGCTCAGTGATTTCCAGTGGCTGCTTCTCACTTCCAGGATCAAATCTAAATTCCTGGTGGCATTTAAGACCCTAACTCCTACCTTTTCAGTTTTTGTTTGTTTGCTTGCTTTTTGGAGGGGAGAAGGCAGGGCAGTTAAGTTGGGGTTAAGTGACTTGCCCAAGGTCATCCAGCTAGTTAAGTGCTAAGTGTCTGAGGCCATATTTGAACTCAGGTCCTCCTGACTCCAGTGCCTGTGCTCTACTCACTCACTGTGCCACCTAGCCGCCCCCCTTTTCTGTTTTCTTACACTTCATTCCATGCACACTACAATCTAGTTACAGTGGCTTACTTGTGTTCTTTGAACACAGCTCTCTGTCACCTCTATTTTTGCTGTTCATTGACTCTCAGGGAAGCCTGAAATGCTTTGCCTGCTTACCTCTGTATTCCTTTGACTCAACTTAAAGCCTATCTTCTTCAGTAGGGCGTTACCAGCTCCCCCGACTAGTGAGGGCTTCTTCCATATTGCTTTCAGATTACCTTCTAGCTACTCTCTCTACTCTTGTATTCTTGTATTTAATTTTACAGATGTTGTGTCTGCTCCATTCAAATGTATACTCATTGAGGGCAGAACTATGATTACCTTTCATTGTATCCCCACTGCTTCAGACTGTGCCTGGCACACTATAAATACTTAATAAATGACTATCCATAAGCCTGTTCTAACTAGAATGAAAGGAAAATAGCAATGATAAGTGGCATGAACATGATAGAAGTAATTTGCTTTCAAAATATTCTGTATTTTTTCAGTTGCAAAGCTCTTACTGGCTTCAGGAATTATTCTCATTATTTTATATGGGGAAGAGCTGAAAAACATAAGGAAAAAGATTAGTTTTACTTGGATCTTGTATTTAATCCAATTAAGCTTTTATTTCTATAATAAATATTACCATATTTTTAATGCTGCAAGTGAGGTACAGAAGGTAGCCTTAGAGCAGCAGTTCTTAACCTGTGTGTCGCAACCCCTTGGGGGGAGGTGTCAAACAACTCCTTCACAGGGGTCACAAAGGTTGCCTAAAACACATTTCTGATGATCTTAGAAACCAAGACACCGCTCCTCTCTCCATCTCCAGGCGAGTCCACCCACGTACGAGTATTAAAAGGTTGGGCATTAGGAAGGTTGAGAACCACTGCCTTAGAGTAAAACAAATTTATAAGACAGGAAGTGAAATGCTAATTGGTTACTTCAGTGGATATGTGATCTTAGACATGTGGAAGCTTCCTGCAGCAGGGCAGCTCTTCTCTCTCTCTCTTAAATCCATAGTAGGAGAGCTCGAGGCCTTCTGCAGGTACCACTGCAAGACTCAACCTCCTTGACTATATTGTCCTTTGTTCTCTGTACTGACCCTTCCTTGTTCATCAAACAGGTCTTTGGTGATACTGGTAATACAATTTTTGGTGCGCTTCATTGGTAATATATTCTCTACCCCTACCAGGACAATCTCCGTTTCTTTTTGAGTGACCCACATATAATTTTCATTCCATCTTTCACAGCTACATAGAATGGGTTAAATTGTATTTGTTTGCTTAATTGCAGAGTGCTTTTAGTGATCTAGAATTTTTTTCCTTAAAATTAAAAAAAAGAAAATTAATAATATTTTCTTAATACTGTTATTCTTGTGGTGATATATTCTACAGGTTTTAATTATATATAGTTAGTGCTGTAGATCAGGAATGGTTAAGTTGTTTTATTTTTATTTTAATAATTAGACTGCTTTGCCCATCTCCCCTTTCCTTCAATTTTTGGTTATTTCAGAGCACTTCCACTAGAGGGCAGGTAAGGAAGGAGAAGTAATATTCAAATCCAACTAGTTCCTGTGATAATAGTTAATTATACTAATCTTAGTGAAATATTGAAATTTTTTTGTGTGTCAAAAATAAGAGGTGTTCTTTCAACCCTCAAAGTATTTCTCCTCTTGTTGGAACAGATTCATGAGAGAGATCTCAGGAAACAACAGATTAAACAACTAAAAAAAAAATTCTAGCATTTCAAATAGTTTTCTGCTTTTTTAAAGTCACAACTTGAAATGTTAGTATATTCTCTGAATTGCCCTCTTATTTTTTTTTTTTTACAAGTAACCATTTGGGTAACTGAATGATCAGAAAGTTGCCTCAGTTGAAATTTTATAGTTCAACATATCCAGGTCACATATCCAGATACTGGTCATCTAGTCAAACTCTTCCCAATATATTGTGTGTCTTTCTTAAAGTAGTTTAGTTAATTAGAAAAATGTTACCAGAAAATTTCTCTTTGGAAATACCCATGAATATTCTGTCATCAGTTTATTATTACCAGAAATTAATTTTGCTATGTAGTAAGTAAACGCTACACATAATGTCATTGAATAATATTGAATACCATGAATTCTGTTTTCAAGCTTCTTTGCAATGATGTGATGGATATTTTAATAGAATATTTTTTATTTTGCCCATTGTTGATTGATTTAGAATTAAAATGGATGAAAGGGATTTCCAGTGATAAGCTGTACATTTGGTTTATTCTTTCTTGGCATTTGCCCTGTTATTTATGTTTCATTTGATCAAATGCTTCTTATGGCTAGATTAGCGGAGATACACATTTCACGTATGATAAGCTTGTCAAAAAGATTGTTAAAAATTACAAGGAAAAAGTTCTTAGAAAATTATTTACCCTCTTGTGTAAATTTTGACACCTATTAATTGCAATTGGTGTTCTGCCTTTTGTTCCTTGCACATTAGGCATCCTATTTATCAGAAGTGAATTTATCCCTTTGGTATGTCACATAATTATGATCAAACTGTTATCTTACATGCCTATAGCATTCTTTTTTCCAGTACTTAATACCTTTTATTCCTTGGCCTCATGCATGAATTATGCAGTGTATGTGAAGAGGCTTAAACTGTTTCCATTACATTCTTTCTGAATGGATCCTGTTGTATCCAGGATATACATATTTTTTAAACAAAGTAAGAATGTTATTGTTGACCTTGACACCAGATAACTGGGTAGACATTATATAGCTATGTTTGAATCCTCACAAAATGTGATGCTAAAGCCAACAGAGTCCTGGCGTGAGACCCTCTTGGACAGCAGAGTTATGGATCTTTTCTTTACAGTAAGTCTAATTTTTCATCTTTCATAATAAGGACTACAGACAGAAGTTCCGCTGAAAAATATTAAATTGCTTTTGGATTTTTCTTGAATTTATAAGGTAGGAGATATTTTAATATATTTGAACTTTTTTTTTTGGAAAAACTTTTACACATAGTGACTTTCTATTAAGGGAAATTACATGTAAATGTTCTTAATAACTTATGCCATTGATGTGTTATTATTACATGAAGTTTAATACTTTTTAGAATAATGCAGTTTGTATGTTTTGTAAATGTTTCAAGTTTTAAACTAATATTATTGAGTAATCTATCTTAAAGGTTCTTTTTTAAATAGGCCTGTGTATTGCACTCTGCCAATATCAAGCAAACACTGCATTCCAGTATTTGCTATCCTCACACAAATATAATAGTTGAAGATGGAAAACATATTTGCATTTTTTCAACTTATTTGCAATTGTATTATAAAAGTATAAATTGGATTGTTACTGGTAAAATGGACAGTTAAAAACCAAGATTTTCCCTTACTTATAGTTTTCCCATTTTTATATATTCCTTTTCTTTTCTGTTTAACGTTCCTGTTTGTTGCAATGGAACCGCTGGGAATTAAAAAGCATTGTAGTTTTATCTAGTTCATATTCAGCAGCTGTTGAAATTAATTCCTTATGTATAAGTAAGTGTAAACATAGACGGTTTGGTCATTTTGAGCTTGAATATAAATCAGTTTGTATTTTCATTTGTAATTTGTAAAAATAATGTGCCGAAAACATTCTCAAGATTAATGGGCTAAATGTAAATAAATCTTGAATACAGTTGTCTGCCCCAACTGAAATAAATTACTTTGAAATGTATTCAAGTTTATGTTTTTATTAAGAATTATTTCACTTGATTGAAAGTAGATACTGCTCCAGCAGTTTTTGAAAAGGTGAAAAACTTGTTGGCAGAACTCAAAACAGCTATACCAGATCTGAACAGCTGTCTAGACAAACCAAACAGCTGCTGCTGTCAGCTGTGAACTGCCTCATGCAAATAACTTTTGGGTTTGGAGGTTAACTCTTTCTTGAATAGTCATATTGACAAATTTTTAATATTTGTAGCTAGTTATTAATTCTGCTTTAAGATTTATTTTAAATGGTCTATCTGATGAATTATGACCTAATTTAGTACTCAGGGATAAGAATTGTTTACAAACACACACACACACACACACACACACACGAGTTACTCTAAGGTGGACTAATGCTTAGCTCTGTTGAATATTTCTGAATACAGTTTTATGTTATATTTCAACTCTTAACACAAAAATAGTCATGCAATTCTTCAATTGTATGTCATATTCAGCTCAGAAATATTTTCCAATATCATGCAATACTTCCTTCTCTCCCCACACCCCTCCTTTGCCCTTTACAACAAAAGTGGAGTATTGAAAAGAGCCCTGGATTTGGAGGCTGAAGGACTTCAGCTCGCATCCCACCTCAGGCACTTCATGACTGTGACTGGGCACAAGTCCCATGAGCTCCTTGAGCCTCCATTTCCTTATCTATAAAATAGAAATAACAGTAACTGCCGCAGGATTTTTAGTGAGGCTCTGGTGATACCCACACATGCATGCATACAGACACGTACGTGTGTGTGCATATGCATATATACATGCATGTATTGTATGCATGTACATATATTGAACTTTAGATCTTTGCACATGTCTGTTATGCACTTATTTGGAGACTGTACTAACTTTATAATCATGTAATAGGTTTGTAACTCAGCAGTACCAATATCCCTTACATTTAAATTACAGTTGCTGTTAGAGTGGGATGTAGTCTCCCTTCACAGACCCTAAATTGTTTTCTTAACCAGCCACCTTGACTAGAAGTGGTATCGGAAAGCAAGAATAGGAGAATTAAGGAACATATTCAGTGGAATTGTGAAGTGAGGATGAGAGAAACCAAGGACTATATTCATTGTATCCAAGTTTCCTATAGAAACAATGTCATAAATGAGATCTAGTTCCTAGGCTAGCCCATAGACATTTATCTATCCTCTTTATAGGTCTAGCTGATTTAGCAATTCAAAATGCATATTGAATTCCAAACTACCAAGTTCAGAACAAATCTTTATAATAAAACTTATTCATTAATTGGGAACTGCCTGCATATCTTGCTTTTTGTGTAGTAATAGATGAGGGGTTAATATATAGACATCATTAGGTGCCATAAAATGTATTTGAAAAATACTTATATTTCTTTAGCAAAATTGTTTTTAATGTGCAAGTGTGGAAAAAATTGTTAAAAACTAAAAACTTACAAATATATTTGAGTTTTTGAGGTATTTATATATTTAATAACTATAAGCTGAAGGAAGTTCAGAGATGAAGATGGAGTCAGTCATCAAATATTTGCTGAGCAACCAAAATGTGCCCAGCACTGTGCTAGGTTATCCTAAGAGTTACCAAAGTAAGTATAAAATGCAGTTTGTGCCTTGAGGAATTTGGAGTGTAGTTGGGGAAATTGAATTAAATAGACTGAACATACAGAAGAGTCAGGTGATAAATGATGACACAGACAATAAGAACAGTGTAGAGAAGGAAAGGACTAACCTAATCTCTAGTCAACTGTAGACATTTTTTGTAAGACTGTAAAGTGACCATTTTTACTGTCAATAAAAGTGAAGTGTGATTCTAACTCATTCTCAGAAAGTTAGGTGCTTTTGTTTTATTTTTATTTACTTTAAGCAACCTATGCTAAAAATACTTTGTTTTACAACACTCTGTCATGTTATAGAGATGAAATATTTCTTTAAAATTTACCTGAAAGCTTAAACAGTTTATCTAGTATATCTAGTATAAATACAGTTTTTAGAGCACTGTGGTAGTTGTTTTGAAACAAATGTTGCATGACTGAAATAAAACCTGATCGGACTTTTGAAATGGATTTACACTATTAAATGTTCATTTAAAATGGCAATGTAGTAGAACAAAGGTGAATTTAAAGGGAAGAAAAAATTATAGTTGTAAATTTTTGAACAAATAAATGAATTTCTAGGGATTGTAATAATACATTTGCTTTTCATATCTTCACTGTTTACTTCCACTAAAGGAGCATCCATATACTCTTGATTGAACTTGATGACTAACTTTAGCAAGACTGTAGCCTAGGAATAGTTAGCATAATACAGATGACTGTCGTTATTGCTGTTTTTAGAAGGAGCAGCATGTCTGACTGGCTGGCATCTGTTTCTCTCTTTAAGACGTAACATGCTGTAGACAGTTAAATTTTCAAAATGTACGTAGCACCCAGTGGATAGTTAGTTTGGGGATGTTTAAAATTATGGCTTATGAAGTTAGTGCATTGGAGGATAAAATAATATTAAAGTGTACTTTGATTTAGGAATTAAGTACTTCGTTTATAAATAAACAGCTAGTGTGAGCTCTTTCTTGTTTGGAGAGGTAGACATGTAATTTGATGAAGAGAATTTATTTTTATGAATTGGCAGTGATTCTTTTCTTACAGGTACATCGTAAAATCAGAGAAGATTCAGATATGGCACAAGATTCACTCCAGTGCCTAGCCCAATTAGCCTCTCTTCATGGACCCATCTTTCCTGATGAAGGTTCACAAGTGGATTACCTGGCACATTTCATTGAGGGATTACTAAATACCATCAACGGGTATGTATACGTAACTTGTCTCTTTAAACATAATGGTGATTTTAAGTCCTTTTTCATTTTTATTTTTGCAGTTAGCAAAGGAATAAGTAACAGGTGACTTTTTCCTCTTGACATTTTAAAAAATATCTGCATTGATGGCTAGCATGGAATAATTGTACTAATCTGAAAATAAATAGATGGTCTGTGTGAGGGAACCTTTCTTTCCTGCTCAATAATAAATATGTCTTTGATCTGTAGAATTGAAATAGAAGACTCTGAAGCGGTGGGGATTTCCAGCATTATCAGCAATTTGATAACTGTGTTCCCTCGAAATGTTTTAACTGCCATTCCAAATGAACTCTTCTCTTCCTTTGTTAACTGCCTCACACATCTCACTTGTTCTTTTGGGAGAAGTGCTGCATTGGAAGAAGTGGTGAGTAAACTACTCTAAAGTAGGGGTTGCTTCTTTGAATTTTCACTTGCAAATCTATTATACTCTGATGGTATCACTCATAAATCTTTTGGCATGCATATTGTTTTACATGTTGAGACCAGGAATAACAAATTCATTTACAAATTGACTTCTGAGATTCTAGTTTGATGGTACATCAACAAGTGGAAAATTTAGGTCTTTAGAGCTTCAATTTTGAAATAATTTAGTATTTGATTAACTTTAATACTTGCACTTAATACTTGCACTTCAATGTTAGTACATTTTCCTCTAAAATTTTAGTAGCTTATTGTTATATAATAGAGCTTTTAACTGTTACTTCAGAGTTTAGGTATGACTTCTTTATAAAATGCTTCTAAAAAGTTAAAAAGTACTTGTTTGATAGGTTATCTTTTTTTTTTTTTTGAAATCCAAAGTTAGAATTTTTTGAAAATAATCCAGCTATAATTGGGTTCCCTACTACCATTGTTAACATCCTTTTCTTACTTGGGTACTGATCTCTTTAACAGGAGAGGTCTAATGGCAGCTATTAAGTTCAACTGGTATACTCATAAACACATTTTAATGTTAAGGATGTTTTTAGAAACATTTAAATACTTTTCCTCATTTTGATGTAAACTAAGCAAATTTAATAGTGATACAAGTAATTGATATTTTTCTCAAATTATTTTCTCATAATTTCTTATTGCTTAAAAATTAGCTTTCACTTTACAGCTTAGTGATCATTAAAGACATAAAAGCAGAAGAATAAATACTTTGTGATTATGTTAAATATTTACTGGTACACTTTTTTTAGCTTGACATTTTTTAAAAAATGAATTACATTAATGAAACTTTCTGTTTCTGGGTATAATAGGTCTGCATATCTATTATATTTAATTTAGGGGCATTTAAGGACCAAGTTGCTGTGTAAGGAATACTTTTTAAAATTTTGTGAAGCCTTATCAAAATTCTAATAAATATGGTATTCAGAGTATGATTCTGAGACAAAAGGTAAAGGAATTGGTAATTCTTTATGGAATTAAATGAAGGGTGGTAGTATCATTGCTTTTTTTTTTTTTTTTAATTGTGGTATTGGATATCTGAGGCAGATAGGTTATTCTAAATGGGCATGAAGTGTGGTCTAAATATTTGAAGCTTGAACCCATACACTGTCCATACTCTGTAATGAATCATAGATTAATGAAATTTTAGCATAATTAATTAATATCTTCCTTTCTTGATTTTTGTTTCTTGTTCTGAAATGGTTAGAGTGAATAGCATTTAAAGATAAACGAGGAGCTTATCTTCTGGATTTGAATTTAAAAAAATAATGTCCTTAAATTTTTTTCAGTTTAAAGAAATTAGGGTTCTTAATTATAGAATGTCTAACAATTTTTGTATTTAATTATCAAATTTGCCTGAACTGCAGAAAATAGAAATATTAATGTATTTATTATCTGGGGAGATCTTATCTTACTATATATCCCTATCTGACAGGAATATTGAAGTCAAAAAGCTAAAAACTTATGGAATGATGGTCCCTGTACTTTGGACGCTGCCTTTTTTTTTTTCTATGTGTTGATGGATAGAGGAATAAAAAGAAGTGCAGAAAGCAGCGATGGTTTTTCAATATGAATATCTTTTAGGGCCAGCCTAATCTATTTAAGGGCTCTGGCCCATAGCAGTACACTAATTGTTTGACTCAAAATCAAATAATCTAATCTTACGGTAGTCAGAGAAAAAAATTATTTTATTGAAGAATATATCAGACTAGAAAGGAAGAGAACTACTGAGAGAATTACAATTATTCAGTAAGGCCACTCAGTATCTAGAATTTGCTAAAACATAAGTTACCAAACAGTGAAAGAATTTGGTGTCAGCATCCTTAATTTTAATAGAATTTCAAGGACTTCATGCACCCATTTTTGAGCCTGTCTCTAACAGTTATAGGAAGGAAATCTAAATATTCATCCATTTCACATGATAGAATCCATGTAAAGCACAGATTTTTCAAGGGTAGAGGGAGAAATGTGGTTAGAAAATGTCTTTATCCTATTTTAACAAATTTGAAGAAGGGCTTTATAGACCAGTAAATCTTGGCCTGTCCATTTTAGTTAGGAACAGGAAAGGACCTAGCTGTCAAAAGTTAATTTGAAATTGTATAGGTTTGTGGAAGAAAATGGGAAAGAAATCTTGAGTTGTGTGAAAACAAGATTAAGTAGGTACCTCATAGTGTTGTCGTGAAGATCAAAGCAAATAATCTTATTCAGCAGACATTCCTTAAGCATCTACTGTGTGCAGTATATTATGTACTCAGTGTGCTGTGCCAAGAATATAAGGATAAAAAATAGTCCCTGTGTCTAGCAGTTTGGGATGCAAATTTGGGTGATTTGTGGGGTGAAGTCACTGAGAATTGAGGGTGAGAGAGTTAGATCTTATGGAGGAAACAGCACTTGATATGGATTGTGAAAGGCCTCAATGAAAAGAGAATGTATCCCAGGTCCAGGCATGGAATGTGATTTGTAAGAATGCTCACAGGTGGGAGATGGAACAGTTCAATTTGACTAGAACATAGAAAGTAGAAAACAGTTCCCAGAAAGTAGACTGAAGCCAGATTGTGGAAATCCTTAAATGCCAGGTGGTAAGGTTTCTTTTTGATCTATAGAGAAACAGGCACTACTGAAGATTTTAGAATAAAGGGGTGACATGGCCACTTCCATGCCCAAGGAAGATAATATGGAAAGCACTATGTAAGCCTTAAAGAAACATGTACCAGTCAGCTATGACTTTTATCTCTAAAATGGGAATAATAAAAATGCACTACTCACCATATGATGTTCTCAGGAGGACCAAATCAGATAACATATGTATAATTGTGTAAATGGTAGCTAATACATTTCAGGGAGAAGAACGAAGTCTTTTGTGTCCTTTGGTAGGCAGCTGTTACTTTATTGGATACAGAGTAGGTGCTTTATAAATACTTGTGTTATCTTGAAAGATGGAATTATATACAGAAATTGTCTTTTGACTGTAATACACAATCAACAAGCATTTCAGAACCTCTAGTAACAGGCCAGGCATGATGTTAGGCACTAGGAATGCAGATTCAAAGAATTAAATAGCCCCTACTTCATACCATCTCCCATATATTCTAAAGGAGGAACGATTAACAGATATGTAAGCAGATGTAGGATAAATATAAGGATAATAAATACAGTATAGTTTGTAGGCAAGGCTCTGTACCCTAGATTTGTAGTGGGACTAAGTCCTTGGCTTAAAGAATTATTCAGGTTGTTTTTACAAAAGCTACCTGTTTTCTAATAATTTATGATGCATTATTCATGTTTACTTTGGGGCTGCTTGAATTTTTCCTGCCACTTAACTAATACTTTAGAAATCACACTTTTTTTACCTGAGTAATTGTGAAAATTAAAAGTGAAAACCACAGCTTTGAAATAAAATATTACTTTAAAAATTTTTTTAAGATAAAATTTTACTGATAATTTTACTTTTATGATATTTCCCAATGTAGTCCTCTCCAACCTCTCTTCTGTAGCCATCCTTTAATAGCAAAGAATTTTTCAAGAAAAAAGTAAAAGCAGCAAAGTATAAACCAAGGCTTTTTCCCCATAGGTGCTTTCTCATAGCTTTTCTTTCAGCCTAGCTTGGTCTCGATTATTTCACAACACCCAGTTTCAGATATTTTGTTCTTATTCTACACCATTTAGGTTGTTCTAGGCTTTGTGTATACAGTTTTCCTGGTTCTGCTTACATCATTTTGCTTTATTTCTTCCTGTATTATAGTCTTCCCATACTTCTCCATATTCATCACATTCAGCCTACAATAATGCACAGTCAGAAAATCAAGATTTACTAAGCACCTACTTTGTGCCATGCAACACTATGATAAGCATTGGGGATACCAAGTTTAAAAGATTGTCACTGCCCTTAAGAAATTTACAGTCTAATGGAGATTTCATGTAAACAAATATATACAAAACAAGCTATATACATGATAAAGAGGAAATAATTAAGTGGGGAAACACTAAAATACAGAGGGCTTAGGGAAGGCTTCCTGAAGAAGATGGGTTTTTAGCTGGCCCTTAAAGAATGCTAGGGAGGTCAGTAATCAGAGCAGAGAAGGGAGGATGTTCCAGCTGTGAGACAGCCTAAAAGAATGCCTGGAGCTGAGAGATGGAGGGTCTTCTTTGTGGAACTGCCAATGGGCCAGTTTCACTGGATCAAAGAGTAATTGTTAGGGAGTAGGATGTAAGAAGACTAGACAAGTAGGGGGGAGGAGGTTAAGTTATGAAGGGCTTTGAATTCTTAACAGAATTTTGTATTTGATTCTGGAAGTAGGAAGCCAGTGGAGTTTGTGAAGCAGAGAGGGAACATGATTATATCTGCATTTTAGGAAACTCATTTTACTGGTAGACAGTATCAAAGGCTGCAGAGAAGTCAGAGGCAAGGAGAATGATGTTTGAGTTGCCAGTTTGGACTGGCAACTAAGATGTCATTAGTAATGTTGGAAAGAACAGTTTAGGTGGAATAAGGTCAGAAACAGGATTCTAAGAGGTTAAGAGAGAGAGAAAAAAATAGAGGCATCTGTTGTAGGTGGCCTTTTTGAGGCATTTAGTTACAAAGGATGAAAGACAAGACAATAGCAGGTTTAGATGGATCAAGTGAGAGTTTTTTCTTTTTCTTTTTCCTTTTCCTTTTCCTTTTTGTTTTTGGTTTTTTTTTTTTGGAGGGGGGAAAGGCAGGGCTGTTGGGGTTAAGTGAATTGCCCGAAGTCACACAGCTAGTATGTGTTAATTGTCTGAGGCTGGATTTGAACTCAGGTTCTCCTGATTCCAGGGCCAATGCTCTATTCACTGCACCACATAGCCACCCCATAAGGAATCTTTTTTTTTTTTTAAGTGCAGATTAGTTTTAGGAAGACATGAGCATGTTTGTAGGAAATAGTTCAGTAGAGAAGAGAGGATGAGATTGAAAAGTAAGTGAAAGAGGGGACAGGTAACTTGTTTAGTCATTCTCCATTCAATGTACATCTTAAAGTAATCTTAAGAGATATTATACATATTTTACTATATTTACTTTTTATATTGCTGGACTGATGTTTTTACCAGTTGTAGCTGAGTGGAGACTGGCTACCTTTTTACATTCGTTGGTCAGTGGAAAAATTCAGTTTTACATCCTAAGTAGGAGAGATGGTACAGGTACTGTAGGGAATATGTGCATTTTTGTTGGGTTTAAACAATAAAGTATTTCATGCAGTGCAAGATAGGTTTTTTTTCTTTAAATGTAGATTGGAGAAATGGAGCAGAGTTTTTTTGTCTCAATAGATCACCACCAGGCAGATACATAGTTACAAAGAAATAACAAGATACCATAGAATTACAGACTGAAATTTTTTAAAAAAGATTATTTAATTCATGAGCACCCAGGCTTTTTTATGTTGTGGTCAGAAATTCATAAGTGTATATGCCAAAAATGTTAGAATGTACAATAATTGTCTATTTAAGAATGTTTAGTCTTATAGAAGGAATCAAGTTCATGGTGTTATTATTATGCTTACAGTGTAATTTTTTGTCAAAGGACATTTTCATAATGGAGTTCTAAAATTTTCCATGATAGCGCTTGTTATATACTTGCACTGTCCAGTATTGTGTAATTGGCATTTCACTTAGTTGTGACAGTCAAACTGTTGCTAAAAACAAGATTTAGATGTTAGAGGAAGCCATTTTTCTGACTTAAGCTTTACGGAATCCCTGCTTTTAAGAGAGATTATATTAGATTTGGGACAAGGTTTTCAGGTATTTTTTTTATGTCCTTATAATATTAGAGTTAGGATTATAGATTCAGCTGCCCTGAAGTCCAGAGCACTAAACTTGAGCAAGGCAAGAAAAAGGCTCACATTACCATTTTTTCACTCTACATGCTAAGTCTGAGATGCCAGACTACTTGCTAGAGTTTCCAGAGATCAAACCACTTCTTCCAATCCTTTCTACCAAAATGTAAATACTTAATTTTGCCATAGGAAAATTTTACTTTGACTTTAGGAAGTTGTACTTAAGCCTTCAACAGAACCAGTTTCTCTTAGAGCTTCAGAGACTGTTCAGTCTAGCCAGCAAACTCTCTCCTGTCTATGGACCATTGCATACATTTCCCCATTGCTTGGAATGTACATTGATTATCTTCACTTCGACCTTATTAGACTCCCTAGTTTCCTTCGATGTAAAAGGAGCTGGAGAAAGAAATGGCAAAACACTCCAGTATCTTTGCCAAGAATATCCCAGAAGGGGTCATGAAGAGTTGGACATGACTGAAATGTATGAACCACAACGAACATTTCCTTCAAAGCTTAGCTCAAATGTCATTTTCTACATAAGGCCTTCTTTGTTGTACCCTGTCTTCCCCATGCCACCCCACCCCCAGCTGATTTTGCTTCCTACCCCTAAATTACCTTGGATTTCTTTCTTTTCTTTCTTTCTTTTTTTTTTTTCTTGGCAATTTTTAAAATTTGTTTTCTTGTTTACATCATTCATTTCCATGAGATTTTTGAGTTACAGATTTTCTCCCTATCCTCCCCCAATCCCAAACCAGCAATCCCACTGTAAAGCCCCTCTCCCTATCTGCTCTCCTTTGTGCCCTCCTCCAACACCCTTCTAACCTTCCGGTAGGGCAGGGAAGGTCTTCCTACCCCAGTCCCTGCACATCTTAATTTTCAGTTGCGTGTATTGCAGAGCTTTAAATTCTAGATTCTCTCAGTTTCTCCCCTGTCACCCACCCCCACTGGAAGGACAAGCAATTCAGTACAGGCTGTGCATGTGTAACTACACCAGACATCTTCACAGTGGACATATTATGACAGTCTGATCATATGTCCCTCCTTGCTATCCCTCACCCCCTTGTTGTATTCTCTACCCTGTCCCTGTGTCTTTACTGAAGTGTGTGCTTCCAGCAACCCTCCCCCAGAACCTGCCCTCCCCTCCGTCATCCTGCCTCCCATCCCCATGCTCCCTACTCTCCTGTGTGGCGTGATACCCAGTTTAAAATTTATGTCATTCCTTCCTTAAGCCAAAATCAACGAGAGTAAATGAAAGTAAAGTTGTAACAGTTATCTCTTGCCTCCTCCATATGGGATACTTAACCCCGTTTTGTCTCTCTCTAACTCCTCTCATTCTAGTCCTCTCCCACCTCAGAATTTCGCCTTTTAAAGTATTATCCCTTCATATTCAATTGATCCTATACCCTCCATGTACACATATATACACATGCTTAGATAAGTATTCATACACATATATAGCCTCCTATATAGACATATGTGTAAGTGTCTATATATATATATATATAGATGGAATGGGATGAAGGGCTATATATATATATATATATATATATATACATTTGTATTCCCTTCACCAATCCTCATACTAGGAAAAGTTTCATAAGTTACTATTATTGTTTTTCCATATTGGCATGTAAATAGTTCAACTTTGATAAGTTCCTTATGATTTCTTTCCCATGTTTACCTACCTTCTCATGCTTCTTGTGTTTGATTGTCAGATTTTCTGTTCAGTTCTGGTTTTTTCAGCAAGAATGCTTGAAAGTCCTCCACCTCATTGAATGACCATATTTTCCC
>CM053596.1:143816035-143835952 GCA_028646575.1 Pseudocheirus occidentalis | reverse complement strand
CTTCTAGGAATTCTTCAAGTGTCTTGGAAGCATTTGGTGTGGGAGTTCTGACTGTGTTGTCTTCCTCCCATTCCATGCTTTGATCCCTTTTGTCCACAAAAAAGGATTCTGGAGTTTTATTGCTGTTCTTAATTTTGCTTCCTTTTCCTCATGTTGGCCAGTCAGTTAATTGGTTGGGTTTTTTTTTAGCTTTGTGGAACTCTGCTTCCAGGGGGGAAAGCTCTGTTCCAAATTGCTGGGGTTTTCCCAGCTGCCAGAGCTATTAGGGGGGTGTTGGAGCCCCCCTGGCTTTGGCTTGCTGAAAGCGCAGCCTTGGACCACCACCCAAGACCACAATCCAGATCCAGGCTGCTCAACGCAAGAGCCCTTGGCCCTAATCAATCGTCTCAACCCCCTCTGCAACTGGCAGTCCAGGAGCTCTGAAGCAGCCTGGTGGAGGACAGATCCCACCCTTCCTCCACTGCTTCCTTGCCCTGGGGGCAGATTGGCTGAACTGCTTTTCCTCCCCCAAATTTAGCTTGAAAGCTTCACTTAAACTGACCTTCTCTAATCCTGGCTTGATAGATGTGGAGATTGCTTCAGGTGCTGTAGATCTTCTCTCTGGACTCAGGCTGGGGCTAGGCTCCTCTTGACCACCCTGGGGCCTGGCCAAGGTTTCAGTTTCGGGCTGGGCTGGCCTTGGCTCCCTGCCTGCCACGATGAGCCCCTCCTGCTGAGCTGCCTTCAGCACGAGATGTTTTCTGGATTTTTGTGAGTTTGGGAGCCCTAAAATATGTTCAGAGTCATATTTCATGGGTATCTAGGGTGACTCTGTGGGAGCTGCGAGACCTTGCTGCTTCTACGCCACCATCTTGGCTCCGCCCTGAATTTGTTTTCTATATACTTAATTTGTATGTTTCCTTCCCAATCAATCAGTAAATATTTATTAGCCACCTGTTATGTTCAAGGCACTGTACTCAGTGCTAGGGATCCTAAAAGGGACAAAGAAGGTCCCTTGCCCTCAAAGAGCTTCATTTAAAATGTACACATCCTGAGGTCAAGGGCTATTCCATTTATCTTTGTATCTTTATCAACTGGCACATAGTAAACTCTTACTAAATGTTGACTTTGTTCTGATGGTTCAGCAAATCCATTACAGTAGCCACATCACAGGTTTCATCTGTAATTGTAGAGTCATTTAAGCCACATTCATGAAGGTATACTGTGAATGGGCCCAGGGCAGACTGAACCAGAGATGAAATACAGTTAGGTCTGGCCTATAAAGTATACACTTTAAAAATGATGATTTCTCAGGTACCTCTTAGTAATGCCCACGGTACAAATGCCCTGGCTACTAGCTTCTTGCCTTGTTTGCTTGTTCTTCACTTTGGCACCAGTCTTGCAGTTTGCTGCCTGTAGAAAAAATTGTATTTATTGGTTTTGATTACTGCTTATTTTGAAATTCTCAAAAGTAAAAGTATCCTAGATCAAAAGTAGATTAGGTGACTTATTTTGACAATTTCAGTTTAAATTACATTTGTTTTTTTAGATAAATATTGTCCAAGAAAGCCTTTTTTCAAAGTGTTCTATCTCCACAGTATTTCTAATAAATGGCAGTGGTTAATTCTCATCAGTTTGCGGTGTACGATATACTGTCAGATGAATATTAAAGTGACTAGCAGTTAGGTACTTCAGAGTTTAGCTTAGTACAGGGCTTAATTGATTAATTAGTAAAGTAATCACTGAAATTTTTTATTTTTATCATACTTGTTAAAATACTTTTTAAACTTTTAAAGCACTATATAACTGTCAGCTCTTATATTTGTTCTGAGGAAATTAATTATAGAAGGAATGAAACATTACTGCTTTGTTATAGTAATTATAGAACGTATAGCAGATTTGGAATATGTTTCTTATGTTAATTTTTTTTATTCTGTGAAATACCCATTGCATTAGAGCTGCCACAACTTACTTTACATAATTTCATATATGTGAAAACAAATTATCTGTAAACAAACTAAAATGCAAATTATTTATACACCGAATATTTCATGAAAAGTCATGAAAAATAATGGAGAAACTACCTGTTTACTTGTTTAAAACTTTGCTCAAGGGAAATGGTCAAAAAATTTTTTTTAGAAATTATTTGTCAGCATTAAAACTTAGATGCTAATGTAATGGTTTGTTAAATCCCACCCATTCCTGGTTCCCAAATAGAGTAAAATGGGGCTCAAATCTTACCAGTTTTAAGTCCCCTACCATACTCACTCTGGCTGTATGCCTGATGCTGTTCGGTATAGGGTCACAGACCATTTAGCTTGAGCCTCTGTCTTCAGTGCTCTGCTCTTCCTAATAAGGTTGACTTCTGGTAATTAGCTAGGAATGCTATATTGCCAAAATTGCCATTGATCAGGGCCAGGTTCTTGTGAACAAGAACATATACTACACTACATTTCTCATCTTCACACCAGTGCACTGATTGTAGCCCATACCTGGGGTACACTTCCTTTCACCTTGTACAATTTCTTTCTTCAAGACAAAGGTTCATGTAGCAAGCAATGAGTTTTTTACACGAGGAACAGCAAGAAGGCCATTAAAAAGACAGACAGATAAGATAGTCTGCTAAGTGTTAGAAATGCAAGTACAAGCAAGCAAGACAGTTCCCACCTTAACAGAACTTACTTTCTAATGTAGGAAGACATAAAAGGGAACTAGAAAGCCTGAGTAGGAGGTGAAGAAGGGGAATTCAGTGGACAAAGCTAGGAACTGTCTAGACTCTAAAGTGAGGAAAGAAGTATAATATATAATGAGTCTAGAAAATCATATTGGAGTCAGTTTATAAAGGGCTTTAAATGTCCAAATGTTAAAACAAAGAAATCTTTGTTTGATTTTAGAACTGATAGGAAGTCACTGAAATGTACTTAGGGCAGTCCTGTAGCCAGACCTGCACTTTAGGAAAATTACTTTGGCATGTATATGAAGAGTGAACTGGAGTAGGGAGAGATTTGAGTCAGGAAGATCAACCAGAAGGCAGCAATCTGGGTTATCAGTGCCTAAACATAACCATCTAAGTTCAGGGAAGGGGATGGATATACAAGAAATGTTGCCGATTGCTGGCACGTGTAGGATAAGGTAGAGTGAGGAAATGAGATGGTGGTATTAACAATAGACATAGAGAAGTATATATAGAGAGATAGATAGAAGCACTGTCTGCATGAAGCCTTTCTCGATTCCTTCCAACTGCTAGCATCCTCCCTCCTAAACATTATTAGTATACACAGATGTGTACACTTAGAGGATCATAAGGTTTTAGGGATAGGTGGGTGGTGCACTGGATGCTGGGCCTCGAGTGAGGAAACCTCAACTCTGGCCTCAGATACTTATTATCTTCATGACCCTGAGTAAGTCACTTAACCTTTGCCTGCCTCAGTTTCCTCATCTATAAGCACAGTGCCTGGCACAGAGTAGGTACTTAATAAATGTTTATTATGCCTTTTCCATTCTCTGTAAGAAACCTTTAGAAGTCCTGCAGTTCAGTCCCCTTATTGTGTAGAAACTTTAGGCTCACAGAAGTGGAATCACTTGCTTAAGAACATACTGGAGAAAATGGGACAGAATGATCACTGAGATTCCTTCTGACTCTAAATCTATGGTCCTGTTTTTATTACCTTTTATTGGGGGAAAAAAATAGTGCTTGCTATAGGCTAATTTATCATCATTAAAGTGGTGCTTAGCTAGAATTTGTTCCATTTGTGAAACATAATGAATGGTACCAGCATGATATATAGTGCAGATCAATCCTCCAGCCCTTTTCTTTGACTCATACTAGCTCTGCGACTATTACCTACTCATTTGACCTCTTGTTGCTCACTAAGCTTTTAAAGACTAAAGTTATTGGGAAGCTACCAGTCAGCAATATTTGATATTCCAATCTGAAGGAGTTTGTACCCTGCAAGTTCCTCTCACCAGTGAAATTCAAGGTTCCTAGGGGGAAAACAAAAAAGCAACCCCATCCCCATAATGACCGCTGATGGTGATATCCCAGATTGTGTTAATGTGATCCTTGGAATTTGGGATTCTTGTTCTGGGGGAGAATCCCTGGTAGTTCATGAAATCATAGAATTTTAGAACTAAAAAGGACCTTTGAAATAAAAAAGTCCAAATTCTTTTTTCTACAGATGAGAAAACAGCAACCTAGAGAGTGTTAAGTTATTTGCCACAATATCACACAAGGTCACAGCAGACAAGTATTGGGGGGGAGGGTTGTTCTTCAACCCAGGTTGTTAACTAGTTTGGGTTCCATGAAGGAATAATTGATCCATTCTGTTTTATATCTAGAAATTTTCCTTTAGTGTGTGGTTATATGCTGTTATGAATGTTTTTGGCAGGTGGAGATGGGTGTTGGAACCAGTTCATATTATGAGATCCCTACTCAGGGACAGAATTGCTATTGTGTTTTCTTATTTTATTACTTGTAGGATCTTAATTATTTTTTTTTCCTATGGATATTTCTTCCCTACTGCAGAATTAAACCTCTCTTAACTTAGGTTTTCAAGAGTTGCTATAGCCACACACATAAAAAAATTCATTACATGGCCAGCTTCTTTTTTTTTAATTTAATCTAATTTTTTTTTAATTTATTGACTTGTTTATTTACTTTTAGTTTACAAGATTCAGTTACAGAATCACTTGAGTTTCAGATTTTCTCTCCTCCCTTCTCCCCCTTTCCCCCATGGTGGCATACAGTCATGTATGGGATCTGCAAACACTTTCACATTGTACAATAGTCTGGTTGTATAGAAGCGTTGTAACCAATGGAGCAAATAATGGGGAAAAAAAAAAGAAAAGAAACAAAACCAAACATGGAAAAGAACAGTAGCATGTGTGCTTCAGTCTCCATTTAAACTCTGGTCTTTCTATTCTACATCTTTAGCTGAGTATAGATATCCCCTTCCTTTCTGAGACTTGTAGAGCTGTCTTTACTGTGCGTTGTTGAGAAGAGATCAGTTTATCAAGGTTGGTCATCACACCTGGAGGGGGAAAGTTTTGTCCCAAATCGCTGGGGCCCTCACAGCTGCTGGAGCTATTAGTGGGATGCTGCAGTTCCCCCCAGCTTTGGCTCACTGAAAGTGCACCCCAGGACCACCACTCAAGACCATGATCCAGATCCAGACCGCTCAACGCAAGAGCCCTTGGCCCTGATGGATCTCCTCAGCTCCCCTGCCATCTGCAGGCCGAGGCCTCTGAAGCAGCCCAGTGGAGCCTGCTGCTGCTCCGTTCCTGCTGCTACAGCCACCCCCCACTGCTTCCTTGCTCTGGGAGCAGTTTGGCCGGACCCGCTCTTCTCCTCCTGAGTTAGCAAAATCCACTGACCTTTCTCTTAGCCTTTTATTCTTCTGGCCTGATAAATGTGGTAACTGTGCCTCCAGTGCAGCTGATCTGCTCTCCTATAGATGCGGCTCCTGGCCCGATGCCGCAGGGCCTGACCAGGCCAGGGTTTCGGCCGGCCGTGGCTCCCAGACTGCCTGGAAGAGCCCCACCTGCTGAGCTGCCTGTAGCAACAGATGTGCTTTCGGTCTTTTGGAGTGTTTTGGAGCTTGAAAATCTGTTTAGAGTCCCATTTTTATGAGTTTTTTAGCGTGTTTGTGTGGGAGCTGCGGTGCTTTGCTGCTTCTACGCCGCCATCTTGGCTCCGCCCCCTCTAATACCTTTATTCTTAATTATTTTTTTCTGTAGCTTTAGAATAAATAAACAGAGGCAATCTCTTGGCAAAGTATTCTCCCTTTTTTGGTTCTTTGGTCCAGTAGCCTATAAGAATACTTTGATCCACACCATTCAGCCCTCCTTGTCAATCCCTACAAATATGTCTGGCTCACTTTTCAGTGGTGTTCTTTGGGTTAAAATAGTTGGATCATTAATTGTGGGTAGAAGTACGCAAGAGCATAATTAAGAAATGTTAAACAATAGATGGGAAATTCTATGCAAACGTGATAATTATGAGCAAATGACAAAATTTAGTGGTGGTTTTCGCCATCTCATACTTTGTCAGTATTTTCTCAGGGGTAAATTATTTTTAGGCTCTTCAGGAGACATAGAGCAAGTCTTAGTTATCTTATTTCTTATTTCTAAAGTGTTTCTCTGTAACTCTTCTTCACCACCAGAAAAGAATCATCTATAGTGGACAGGAAAGTTCTTCATAAACAAGTACTGAAATGCTCATACATGTAAAATGTTTCTGTATATCAAAGGCTTCCAACTGGTTTACTCACTTCATAAATTAAATCCTTAAATTTAAGGACAGTAGATTTTTCTGGGTATTAAATTGCTAGTTTTAAAGTGTATCCTTATTTAGATCATTTAAGTAGCATTTTTTAGCTTATAGTAGGTTAGGAATGTTTTTATGGCCGAAGTCCTATAGAGATAGGTAATATTAATCATTAGCATAGGATTAAGATTTTGAAAAAAGATTCAAACATATAATATTTATATATAAATGCAGTATAATATAAATCTAAATTTTAAAGACAGTGCTTCAGACATATGAGAGAATAACTATTGAAGTCACTTAAAATTTTTTTTATTGGAGCATTGGGGAATATAATGATAAAGACTTTTAGAGATTATTTTTCTACCACATAGAATTTGTCCTCCTTCATTCCTAAATGAAATCTCTTTTTGACTCAGTGGATTAAAATGGTTTTACTTTCACGTTCAGAAAGCATCACATTTTAAAAAATTTATTTTAAACATCAGGTCATGTATTTTGTTGAGACATCTGTGCCAACATTAATTATTTTTTTGAAGTCTGAATCACAAGCATGTGAAATAATTTGCCAGTTTTTCCTAAAAGCCTTTTAAAGTGTCAGATGTCTTTATTTAAATGGTCTTTTTGACTGCTACAAAGAATTGTATTGCTATCACCATTCACGTTTCTATACTTTTAGAGTTACTAATACAGGGTGTCTCAAAAGTCTAGTACTAAGACTAGGGATAGCGTGAATTCTTCATTTATTCTTAAAAAAAAAAACCCACCTCATTTCTTGCTTTTTCTAACAATCTTCTAAGATTAATTGATGACTAAGTTAAAAGATTGGGGTGATTTTAAGAAGTTTAATAAAAAATTGGTTAGCATAATATGAAAATTAGTCCATTGATCCAAGTTGTCAAGTTAGAAATCTTAATTTAGTCAGATGATCTGTTCAACTTTTTTATGGTTGGCTATGTCTGCATTCCATTTTGATAATCCTTCCAGTTTTATTTCTCTGCTTGTATATTTTGTGAATATATGTTTTTCCTTACAGCTTGATAAAGATGATATGGTATACATGGAAGCATATGATAAGTTGCTGGAGTCCTGGCTGACTTTGGTGCAAGATGACAAACATTTCCATAAAGGCTTCTTTACCCAGCATGCAGTTCAGGTCTTTAATTCCTACATTCAGTGCCACCTAGCTGCTCCAGATGGTACAAGGAATTTGGTATGTTTTTTTATTTGAACCCTTTACATCTCATTCAAATTACAGACATTTATATAAAAGAAGCATTATCCCATTTGAGCAAGTAACTCCAGATGTTATCATTATCCATTTTTAGATGAGGAAACTATTGTTTGGAGAGGTTTAGTGACTTGCCAGTAATTATTCAGCTAGAAAGTCCTTGAGGTGGGTATTGATCATTCTGCCAACACTTCGCCCATTATACCACCCTGTTTCTTGAATAACAGAAACCCTGACTCTGTTGTTTCACCTGGAAGCATAAAGATCTCCTCCTACCTCCTCCCCATTCTGTCTCAGAAAATTTAGATGCTTACTGAATGCTTTAGATGCTTTTTAGATCAATAGTGCTTTAAGTATTTAACCTCTTTGACCAGGCTCAGAAGGGGCTTACAACCAAGGCAGTCTTGGTTTAGGTGTGAGAATAAGGAAGGGAAAAGCCAACGTAGAGGACAAAATTGCAGTTTCGTCCCTCAGCATAGAGAGGAGAAAAAAGCATATGTAAAAGGTTGTATTCTCGAAGTCTATTTGTAAGAATATTGTTTGAAACTTGAAGTACAGTTTCTCAAAGAAACAGCTAACATCATTTTTTTTTTGAGAACAGGAACAATTATGTTTTATTTATTTGTAACCTCAGGGTTTATCATAGTCCTTTACACAGTTCTTTTTAAATTAAAAAAAATTTTTTTTTTAACATTTATTGAAAATGTTGAGTTCCATATTCTCTCCCACCTGATATGATAATCAAGCAATATTATACCCATTATATGTGTGAAATAATGCAAAACATATTTCTATATCTGTATCCCAAAAAAACAAGAAAAAAAATAAGAAAATTATACTTCAGTTTGCACTCAGAATTCATTAGTTCTCTCTCTGAAGTTGGATAGCAATTTTCAACACGAGTCCATCCATATTGTCTTGGATCAAATAACGTTATTAAGGGGTAATTAGTTTTCCAGACTAGTCCAAGTTCCGCTTCTTCTATAATGTTGTGAAACTATACAACTGATCTTACTAGTTTGCATTTTGGGGTCCTAAAAGTTGGAGAGAGGGGTGGAAAAGAAAAGCATCTCAGTAAGTAATGGCCCTAGGTAAAGGGTCAATTTTGAAGTTGGTATTCCTCCTTTTTGTAAGTTTTTCTCCTAAAATTTCAAATAAAGTGCTTTGAAGTCCCTTTTGCCTTTCTCCTCTTATCTCCTTTTTTCCTCCAATCAAAATTTCTATTCTCACTATGAATAATTTCATCTATGATTTTGAGGGAAAGCAACTTAGCTAAATTTATTCAGGATCATTAAGGAACTTTCAGGCAATTATATTTGATTGTGAAATGGTGTTTACACATTTTAAAAATTATTTTTTATTACTCCAAATTGTTCTCCAATTGCTGGAATTTTAGGCAGTGTATTAATTAAGATAAAGTAAAAGTTTCCCCAAGGGTCAGGGATGGCCTACATTAGAACTAAAAGGTTATCTCAAGCTATTTAAAATTGAGTGATTCCACATTTCTCAGGTATTTGCAGACCTGGTTTCCGAGTCTGCTTTTAGAGTCAGACTCTCTGCTTTTTATTGCTGCTTAAATTCATACATTTCTTAAATCCCTTCTCTTCCCCCCCCCCTTTTTTTTAAAAGCTTTGAGGTTTGTGTGTTTGTTTTGGGGGTGAAGTTGGAGGGATGAGAGTGGGAGGAGGGCATGCAGTTTCTCCACATCCAAAGGCAAAGGGGATGGATAGCACCTGTTACTGTGTGTTTCTCCCTACTTCTTTTCTCACTTTTATTCTCTAACCAGTAATCAGTAACCCACAGGATTTTTTTCATTTTTCAGTCTGAGACGAGTGTATCTACCAATGCAAATACCTGCATCCATTGTTATATCCCTTATAACTTGGCTATTCTTTCAGTGATGGGGGTTAGATTCTAGGTGGTTTGGTGCATTGTGTATGGAAGACAAAAATGAGCAGCAGAATGGCAGCCTACTGCCAGCTTCTTTCTTTCCCTACATTCTTCACCTTAATAAGATTAGACTTACTCCAGCAGCTAAATTAAGAAAGCATACCCATGTATCCTGAGCAGTACCTTTAATGGATTTGGAATATTGGAAATTATATAATATAATAAGTATGTGTTTTATTGATTGTATGATATCCCTATCAGTTAATGGTACAATTATTCAAACTTTGTTTCTTTTAATTTTCTGTAATAGACTGCCAATGGTGTAGCCTCACGTGAAGAAGAAGAAATAAGTGAACTTCAGGAAGATGACCGAGACCAGTTTTCTGACCAACTAGCCAGTGTAGGAATGCTGGGAAGAATTGCTGCAGAACATTGTATACCTCTTCTTACAAGGTACAAACAGTCAAAAGAAACTCCATGGAGAAAATAGTCAATGTTCAAAATGCCCTGGAGAGTACTTAAAGTGTTAAAGACTTTTAAACACCCCTGCCCCGTATTCTAGCTCACTGGAACAGATGGACAGAAACATATTATTCATGGTTGCATATCTTGGCACATACTTTTGGCTCGTAGGCACTACAGGATAGATGGCAGAAAGAGTGTCGAAAACATGGTACAAGAATGGTTTGACCTATATAAACACTTGGAATATTCTATTTTCAGATATCCATTGTGAACTATGAGTCTTTGTAAGAATATTAGTTGATGCTATGTTACATGTAATAAAGCACAATTATTATGATGTGGTTAAAATTGAATTTTATTTTACATATGTTTACACATCACAATCAGTTCAATTTATAGTTTAGAGAGATTTTTTTGTTATAAATCCTTAACTGAATTTTCTGATGTTCATTATTTTCAGTTTATTAGAAGATAGAGTGACAAGGCTCCATGGTCAGTTACAGAGACATCAGCAGCAGCTACTTGCCTCACCTGGTTCAGGTGCCATTGACAACAAAGTGCTTGATGATCTATATGAAGATATTCACTGGCTTATTTTAGTTAC
This sequence comes from Pseudocheirus occidentalis, assembly GCA_028646575.1. Lineage (NCBI taxonomy): Eukaryota > Metazoa > Chordata > Mammalia > Diprotodontia > Pseudocheiridae > Pseudocheirus > Pseudocheirus occidentalis. The sequence continues at coordinate 143,825,518 of CM053596.1, read as the reverse complement.
AGGTAGGGTGAGAGTTTTAAAAAAAATTTCCAGCTGTTTAGTTTCAGACCTGATAGCAGCTTTAAAAATTTATTAAATTAAAATGCATTAGTATGCATACAGTATTGTGTGTTATAATAGAAACAGTACTTACAGATGAGACCTGAGTTTGAATTTCAGCTCTGTCAAATACTAGCTATTTGACTTGGATAAAGCACTTAACCTATGTAAGCCTCAGTTTCCTCATCTGTAAAATTGAAATAATAATTTCACTGTTTCCTCACAGGGTTATTTTGAGAAAGAAGTCTATAAATGATAACTGTTTTAGTTCTCTTTGCTTTTTTATGACATACTATCTCTATAAATAAACAGCCTCTTAGGGCTTTGTTTAGGTTCTAAAATTTTTTTTCTTTTCTAAATCACATAAAATAATTCTTTTTAAAAAGAAATAGTGACAAATATTATGGCAAAATATTGCTTGTATTTGTCAGTAGTAGAAAAGGTTTGCAAAGCAATACACCTACTTTGTCTCATTTGATAGCAATGAAGTGATGGAATTACTACAGGTATTATTTTTCCCATTTTATAGGTGAGGAAACTACTTAGAGTCAATGTGAAATAATGCAGTGTTCGACCTGAATTAGAGAAGTCCTGGGTTCAAATTCTATCTCTGATACTTGTTAGCTCTGTCAAATCAGACCAACAAACATAAAGTACCTATCCTGTGCCAGGCATTTCTGCCAAGCACTAAGGATACAAAGTAAAGCAGAAATAGAGCCTGCTTTTAGACAGCTTATCGTCTTATTAGGGTGGGGAGAAGGGTAGAGGAAAGTCAGGTAGAACATGGCTCTGTGACCATTGGCAAGTGCTTAACTTGTCCAGAGCTCAGGCAACTTTATGAGAATTATCTAAAGTCATAGATGCATTGAAAATTTGATGGAGATGGCATATTAGTGATGTCACAGATAACTGACTCATTACTCTTGATATAGTAATGAACTGCCTTTTCATATTACAGATCTAAGTTTATTAATAGGACAGTGATCATCTCTAATTGTCTATAAAGCATGTTAGTGAAATTATTTATTTCCTTTTCTTCAGGGGATATTTTTTAATCTGATTTTATTCAGAAAATTGTAAAATATTAGAAGGGAAGAGACTAAAGTCTTTTCTGAGCCAGCTGCATGTTAGTATGTTTTCTATTAGCATCAACTTTTTATATGGCATAATGACTTTACATAAGTAAAACTGTAAATTTATACAGAATGTCATTGTTCTTTCTAAAATGTCAATGAAAAGGCAATTCTGATGACTAAGAACTGTGAATTCACTTTTTTCCCTCGTTTTTTGAAACTGAAGGCTACCTCTTAGCTGATGATACTCAGGGAGAGACTCCGTTAATACCTCCAGAAGTAATGGAATATTCCATTAAGCAATCAACTGAAGTTGACATTAATACAACACTTCAGATCTTGGGATCTCCAGGAGAGAAGGCTTCTTCCATCCCAGGGTGCAACAGAACAGATTCTGTAATTAGGTAATACTAAATATATAGCTGCATTCTTATAATTTCCACAATATCATAAGCAATCAAGTTGTCCCAAAAGGGAATATAAGTACTTTTTATATTTAAATGATATAGGAAAAAATGTGAAGGTTGGTAAGGCTTAGGTATGTGAGAAGGAGCTGGTAGAAGGTGTAGGTATTAGGCATATTTAGGTAAAAGATACCAGTTGTAGAAAAAAGGAAAGGGGGGATGAGAATTATGAGATACCATGAACTTAATAAAATAGGACTGATTACAGAAACTTTAGGGGGAGGTATTTAATGCAAAACTGAAAGGAACATAAGTGGGGAATTGAATTTAATGGAATTTTAAACCATAGACAATAACTTTAAATTGAGGCAAGAATGCATATATTATTTCATGAAATCACAGAATCTTAGAATTGATAGTGACTTTAGGGGTCATCCAGTTAACACACGCTTGAGCAGGAATCTTTTTTATATTACACCTAAAATGGGGTCACTTGAAGATTTCTTACGAGCCTTTTAGTTTTTGGAAAACTCATGCTTTTAGGCGCGTTTAGGTGGTGCAGTGGGCGAGTGCCAGAACTGAGGTCAGGAAAACTAATTTCTGAATTCAAATCTGATTTCAGACACTGTCACTGTTTGCCTCAATTTCCTCACCTTTTTAATGATTTGGAGAAAGAAATGACAAACTGCTCAGTATCTCTGCCAGGAAGACCCCAAACTGGGTCATGGAGAGTTGAACAAGACTGAAAAATGACTGAATGACACATATTATTAAGTTTTTCTTTATAAATCCTCATATATCTTTGGCATAACTTCTACCTATTCTTTCCTCAAAGCCCAACAAAACAATTGTGATGCTTCTTGACAGTTTATCAAATTCTTAAAGATGACTGTCACGACTCTCCACTCTCCATCCCCCAGTATTCTAAACTAAACAGTCCTGGTTCTTTAAACTGATTTTTATGTGGAATGACTTCAGGTTCACACACCGTCCTTGTCTCCTTCCTCTTGTATGCCCTAACTTGTAGGAATACAGATGAGGATTTAATAGGATTTCTTTGATGTACAGATACATTTTCATTTTTGCAGATAGAAACCCATTTAGACTCCTCATTTTGTGTAGATCTACTCTGCATTCTCGTCTGGAGAATATCTGCCTAACATGCTAGCATCTTTGTTGTAGACCAGGGATGGGGAACCTCATGTGGCCTTGAGGGTATGGGTTCTTCACCCTTCTCTAGACCATTTAACATTTAAAGAATAGCAATAAAGCACACGGTATATCTATTTGTTAAAATTAGCCCATGTTCTTTCCTAGTCATATATCTCTTTGGTGATAGCAAGCCCTCATGTTACCTTTACAAAGACCAGTCCTGCTGCAGCCAGCCATTCCCCTTTAAGTCACTTGCAACTTTGAGCCTTTGATTTGTTATAATCAAGGTGCTATGAAAACAGGGGTGTCCCCATCTAGATGGAATCTTGTGCATTTGGGCCCTATCTAAGGCATGTCATGAGGGGCATCCAAATACCTTTGAAAAGCCTCTGTGTTTCATGCCTTGTTCAATATTGGGGTTACTAAGTAGCATTATCTCCATGATTTTATTTATCATGGAATCTTGTATAATTTTAATATAAGCCTTTAAGCTGTTTTTTGCTTAACTAAGTCAAATGTTAATGTGGTGTAGTGGATCAAGTACCAGGTTCAAAGAGAGCTGGAAGACCTGGGTTCAAATCCTGCCTCAAATATCCACTAGCTGTGTAACTCCAGTCCAGTCACCTAACTCTCTCATATTCAGTTTCCTTATCTGTAAAACAGGGATAATTACTCTGCAGTTAACTGATCGAGTTAGATATGAGGATCAAATGAAAATGTAAAATGCTTTGCAAACCTTAAAGGGCTTTGTCAGTGTCAGTAGTTATAATAATGAGGATCATAACTTGTAGGGCTGTCCTAGTTTTCCAGATTGTTAGCTATCACATGGATTTTTTCTATATGTATTTGGTCTATTTTCCCAATTTCACTTTGCTTAGTGCTAGTTTGACTTCATCATATAATTCATTGGGGGTTGAGGGGAATGTGGGGGTCACATACTCATGAAGAAGAAAGATCCTTTGAGATCTGGATTTCACTTTTTTAAAAGCATTTATTTAGTTTTTTATTTTTCCCCAATTACATGTAAAAACAATTTTTAACATTTATTTTTAAAACTTTTGAGTTCTAAATTCTCTTTCTTCCTCCCTTCCCATCCCCATCATTGAAAAGGCAAACAATTTGACATAGCCAGTGGTTCTCAACGTTCCAAAAGCTGCTACCCTTTAATAGTCATACATGGGCATTTCTGCGTGTGGGTAGACCTGCCTGGAGATGAATAGAGGAGGTTCCTAAGACCACAGGGTTGAGAACCACTTGACAGGCAAAGCATATTTCCATATTAGTCATGTTGTAAAAGAAAACATAGGACCACCCCTCTCCCCCCCACAGAAAAAAAAAAACCTTCAAGAAAAATAAAGCAAGTTTAAAAAAAAAAAGCTATGCTTCAATCTGTTCAGATGCCATCAGTTCTTTCCCTGGAATGGATAGTATTTTTAGTCATCAGTCCTTCAGAGTTGTCTTGGATCATTGTATCGCTGAGAATAGATAAGTCATTCACAGTTGATCATCCTAAAATATTGCTGTTACTTTACACACAGTGCATTTCACTTTGTATCAACTCATATAAGTCTTTCCAGGTTTTTCTGACAGCATCTCGCTCATCATTTCTTATAGCACAATAGTATTTCCTCACAATCACCTGCCACAATTTGTTCAGCCATTCCCCAGTTGATGGGCATCCCCTCAGTTTCCAGATCTTTGCCACCAGAAAAAAGCTGCTATACGTACTTTTGTACATATTGGTCCTTTTCCTTTTTGGTTTTTTATCTCTTGGGATATATACCTAGTAGTGGTGTTGCTAGCCCTTTGGGCTTAGTTCCAAATTGCTCTATAGAATGGTTGAATCAGTTCACAACTCCACCAACAGTGCATCAATGCTTCATTTTCCTTCATTCCCTCCAACATTTGTTGTTTTCCTTTTCTGTTCTCTTAGTTAACATATTAGCATCCTTGCTCTAGATCAGAGGTGGGAAATCCCATGTGGCCTTGAGGCTGTGGGTTCTCTACCCCACTTTAGAAACATATTTATCTAATAGGTATGAGGCAGTACCTCAAAATTCTTTTAATTTGCATTTCTCCAGTCAATAGTGAGTTAGAACATTTTTTCATATGGCCCCAAGGGGCCCACATTACATTTGGCCCAAGATCTTTCCTGTCCATTACATAGGCTGATGGGACTTTATGGGTAACTTGTATCAATATAACTTCCATAACAATATAAAAGGGAAAACACAAAATAAACACATAAAATAGTATCTTAGCATGGAGGCTTGAGCATAATGTTAGTAGAATGAGAAGATCTTCCCCTCACATTAATAGACTTATATGACCTGTTTTGAGCTCTGACCCAGCTCACAGCTGTCATACAGCCTGAGACATATGGAGCCCATTGTGGGAGGAGCTGGCCCAAGGGAATAACTGAAACAGCAAGAAAGGCAGAGAAGAGAGGGGAGGGAAGGGAGGAAATTGCCTAAAGAAACTTGTTTGTGGGGAGGCCTGGCAGAAAGTGCTTAAGATGTTGGCACTCCCTGGATTAATGATGATTACTTTGTTAAATATTACTTCCTGGTATCCTGATAGTGATGTTCCAAATAAATATTTTGGTTTTGCTTTTGGCGAAGAGAGTTTATTATATTTTGCAAGTCTACCTTGGATATGCATATTCATAGCAGCTGCTATGGGTATCACATTGACACATTACATTTGGTGACAAGGATGGGATCACGAAATATGAAACCTCTGCTTGGAGATAGGAAGGCTCTAGGGAAGGAAATGGATATATCCAGATAGGGAGGATTTACCTTACTCCTCCCTGGCAAGATAACAGGACAGGACTTTGCAAAAACTGAGAATCGAGGGTACGGAAGGGAGAACCCATAGATTTAGAAAGATGTTTGCAAAGGAATACCAATAGAACTGAGGAAAGAAATGCCAAGGTATGTAGAAGAAGATGGGCATTGTTAAAAAGTTATCGCATTATATCTAAGAGTAGAGACAAATTGCTGGAGTAAAAGATTCGGGTGGAAATGGTATTAGCCGATTTGCCTGAGAAGCTACAACAAGCATCATAACTTTCTTTTAGAAGAGCAAGCTAGAAAGTATCAGGTGGTAGCAAAAAAAGACAGCTGTGAGTTTAGCTCAGAAAAGTAAAAGAAAAGTTAACAAGAGGAAGGTATATTCAGCCCTTGTATCTGTGGGGCCTGACTGGGGCCCAGGCACCTGGGAGGAAGACATAGGGGAGGAAGATGAAGCAAATTCAGATGAGGCAGATTCTAGAAATGTAGACACAGGTCCAGTAATACAAAGGAAGCAGGAAAAGTGGGGGTGGGGGGAACACAGTGTTTAAGGAAGTAACTGAGAATTTTACAGAACAGGAAATTACAGATAAATTAAGTTGATTCACCAAAAAAATTGGAAGATCACTAGTATCTTGGATGGTGAGAATCAGTAACAAGGGTGCCGGAGTAGTGTGAGTAGATAACTAGATTGTTTGAAATTTATAGGTATCAGAATCCCTAACAAGGTTTTATGGATTACCATATATTCAAGGAGGTAACAATAGGACTAATTTGTTAGCTTTAGCCATGGAGGGATGTAATAAACCATACCCCACTGACTCTGTGGCTGAATGGAGACAAACCCTGGTATTTACTTAGGGATTGTATGAATAAGTTAAAGAAAGAGATAATGAAAACTGCTATCATGGTGGGAGAGGCAGATGCATATGATAACACTGCCTTAATGATTTCTCATGGAAATATAATAGTGAAGACTGCTCCTCCTGCTAATAAAGACATAATTCAGACTCTACTAAACTGGGGAAATAGGACAGCCTCTTTCAGAGGTGCTGGATAAGATTTCACAGTCACGTGACTTAGGGGAATGGGAAAAAGATAAATTTCCTGGAGAGAAGAGAAAATAGCCAGCAAATTAAAAGTCAGAAAAGATTAACAAGGAGAGAAATGTTTACTGCTTTATTTTATCCCTACTATTTAGTAGGGATAGATTATTATGTGACTCCATGTGACTCAAGCTGTATCACAACTCTGAGGTGGGCCAGAGCTTAAAGCAGATCACATAGGCTTATTAATGGGCAGGGAAGATCTTCCTATTCCATTAACATTACACATATTAACAGTTTAACCTTATTAAGTCCCTTGTGATTTCTCTTTCCTGTTTACTTTTTTATGCCCACAAGAATGCTTGAAAGTCCTCTATTTCATTGAATGACCATTTTCCCCTGGAGTATGATACTCAGTATTGCCAGGTGGATGATTCTTGGTTGCAATCCTAGCTCCTTTGTCCTCCAGTCCTTTAACACAGAAATTACTAAATCTTGTGTTATCCTGATTTATCTCCATGATACTGGAAGTTTTTTTTTTTTTCTGGCTTCTTTTCTCCTTGACCTGGGAACTCTGGAATTTGGCTATAATATTCCCGGGAGTTTCATTTTAGGATCTCGTTCAGGAGGTGATCAGTGGGTTCTTTCAGTTTCTGTTTTACCTTCTGGTTATGGAATATTAGGGCAATTTTCCTTGATAATTTCTTGAAAGATGATAACTTTTTTGATCATGACTTTCAGGTAGTCTAATAATTTTAGAATTATCTCTTTTGGATCACTTTTGTTATGGCTTGGTGGTTTGTGGTCATCCTGAATGAATTCACAGAGTTAGACAACCTCTAATCCAAATATGGACATTTATTGAGATTGAGGCCTCTCATGAAACGGACTAAGTTCCAACAGGTACCAGCAACTTAGTAAGACAACACAGGCACATTTATAATGTATTGATGAATATTAAAAAGGCAAAAGAGGTTTATTAAAGGATTAGGTAATTGGGGAGAGGCCTATGGTTTGGTTTCTATGGTTTGGTGGTCAAACATCGTCGTTGTGCTGCCGTCTCATTGACTAACTATTGTGGTCCTGTTTGGTCAAGATGAATATTTCGATATTGCGGCCTTCTGTTGGGCAAATGAATGATGTGATTGTGGTTGAGTACAAGAACACATCTGTTCATATATGCGACTTGGATCTGGGAGCAGTAGCTATATTGAGGCCAGGGGTCTGAGGTATGGTTAAAGTCAGATTGTGTGTTTAAATCAGGATCTGCCTGCTGTTCAGTGGTACCCATAAGGAAGTTAGAATATTGGGGTAAGGACAGCTTTATTAGGATTCCATCATATTTTCCAGTGAGCTATTTCACATTATCTTCTATTTTTTTTCATTCTTTTGGTTTTATTTTATTGTTTCTTGATTTTTTGTAAAGTCATTAACTTCCATTAGCTCAATTCTTCTTTTTAAGGAATTGTTTTCTTCAGTGAGATTTTGTACCTCCTTTTATATTTCATTAATTCTACTATCTAAGGATTTTTTTCTTCAGTGAATTTTTATGCCTCTTTTTCCATTTCACCAGCTCTGCTTTTCAAGACATTCTTTTCCTCGTTGACCTTTTGTACCTCTTTTACCATTTGGCCTATTTAGTTTTTAAGGTGTGTTATTTTCTTCATTATTTTTTGTGTTTTCTTTACCAAGCTATTGACTCTTTTTTCATGATTTTCTTGCATCACTCTCATTTCTCTTCCCAATTTTTCTTCTACCTCTCTTACTAATCCTTTTTGAGCTGATCTATGGCCTGAGACCAATTCATATTTTTCTTGGAGGCTTTGGATATAGGAGCTTTGATTTTGTTATATTTTTCTGAGTGCATATTTTGATCTTCCTTGTCACCAGAGTAATTTACTATGGTCAGAATCTTTTTCTGTTGTTTGCTCATTTTTCCAGACTGTGTCTTGACTTTCAGCTCTGTTAAAGTTGAGCTCTGCCTCCAGGGTAGAGGGTGCACTATCCCAAGCATCAGAGGTTTTGTATAGTTGTTTTCAGAAGTAATTCTGGGGGCCTGTAAGTGTTCAGTTTTTCCAAGGTGGTATGATCTAGGAAGAGGTGTGTTTACCACTCTTCTGTACTGTGCATTGGTCTGTGAGCGACCACATTCTTTTTCACCCTGGACCAAGGTACTGTTCCACTGTAGGCACAAGCTCTGGTGTACTGTTATTCCACTTGCCCTGGGACTGCCACCCAGATCTGAGTATGGGCAAAGCAACAGAATCCTGATCCCAATGCCAACTGAGATCCTGTAATTTTCTGATCAGTTGTCTGACCCCCAATCTGTGAGAGTTCTAGAAGCAGCCACTGCTGCTGCTGATTTAGTGACTCCTAAGGCCGCCTTCTGCTTTGCTGGGGCCCAGTCCACTAGACTGTAGTCCACTCACACAGATGTAATATAGACTTTTCCTGCCAATCTTCTAAGTTGTCTTTGACTAGAAAATTATTTCTCCCTGCCTTTTTATGGGTTCTGCTGCTCCAGGAATTGTTTTATGGCATTATTTAAAGATGTTCAGAGAAGTTTGGGGGAAAGCTCAAGGAAGAGACTGCCTTTTCTCTGCTTTCTTTGTTCACCTGGGGTTTTTTTCACTTTTAACAAGAATATTGACAGAATATCATCAACAAGCTGGCACTGGCCTTCTTTAAATGTGGCATCTAGAACTCAATTCAGTTGTTGTCTGACTGGTTCAGAATGCAAAAGGATTATAACTTTGCTTGTTTTACTTCTTTTTGTTAAGTTCCCACAGAGTACAGGAGAGTGTAATGCCATGTACCAGCAGATTCCCAAAAGAATGCTACTGTGAACAGCTTTTAAGATTCAGATTACACAGCATAGTGAACACTGTTTATTCCATTACAGATCAAGGCAAATGTTCACAATACATCACAATATAATATTCACAACATTACATCTTATCACAGAAAATCACAA
>CM053596.1:143780032-143815535 GCA_028646575.1 Pseudocheirus occidentalis | reverse complement strand
ACAATACATCACAATATAATATTCACAACATTACATCTTATCACAGAAAATCACAATATAGTGTTCATAACATTAGAATGGCCACACAGTTTTCACTACAGTGGCCACAATATTCAGAACAAAGCATTCAATCAATTCACAGTACAGTAATCAATACTCAGTCATTCAATCAGTTCACAATACAATAATCAGTCTTCCACTCGTGGGGCAAATCAACAATCATTCAGTCAATTCACAATACAATAATCAAACTTCCACTCATGGGGCAACCATTAACTTAATCAGTCACTAATCTAGATTCCAAGTTACTAAATATCATTAATACATTAGTACTGTCATTAGAAAACCACACAAACCCTCCACCTCTTGGTGTCCAGCAAACCTCAGTTTAGTCCAAGGGGAGGCCTTTTCTTCATCTTGACTCTTGGAGGTCTCTGATTCCCTGGATCTCCTTCCAGCTCCCTTCTGAATCTGCCGAATCACCTGGATTCAGAAGCAGACAGCTGCCAGGTTCTCATCCAGTCCTCAGAGGTAGACAGTTCCCACGTCCTTGTCCAGTCCTTAGGGCAATCTCTGGCACACACCGAAGTTCACAGGGTCAAGCACATCTCAAACCCTTCACCACTTCTCTTGCCTGCAGCTCAAGGATCAGCCAGGCCATGAACAAAGTCTTATCCTGGTCATGCTACTTCAGTCCTCCAGCAAGCAGTTCTGTTTGGCCTTCACCAGATTCTGGTCTCAGGAAAACTCCATCTCTTTTCTCAGCTTCCAGATACTGGGAGAAGAACACTCTCTCTCTCTCTCTCTCTCTCTCTCTCCCTTTTTCTCTTCTCTCTCTCTCTCTCTTCTCTCTTCTCTCTCTCTCTCATCTCTCTCTCTCATCTCTTTCTGTCTCTCAAGAAAACTCCAGCTCATTTCTGCAGCCCGGCTCCCAGATGCTGAGACAATCCTGCTTCCTCCAACAGGAAAATTCCAATTCTGTCTCTCTGTCTCTAGAATTCTTCTTTATATACACACACAGGCCTCCTGTTTCAGCCAGTCCCCTTCTTCCACCAACAGAGGAGTTCATGCCTTCTCCACAGTGGACAGGGCTCACACCTTCCATACTTAGTCCCAAGTTACTAAGTATCTGCTAAGCTGATTGCTGTTACAGAGGGAGAGTAATGTATAAAGAAGCTGGAAAGGTAGGTTTGAGCCAGATTGTAAAGGGCTTTAAAAACTAAACAGAAGAGTTTATGAAGTATGGGTAACGTGATCACTGGCAACTGCATGAAACTGTCCTCTAGCCATATCTCTCCAAGACTGTACCTGTACTTTGAACCTGTGTATAAGTGGCTATATTCATCCTATTAGATTTGGTCAGTTCTAGCCTATCAAGATTTTAGAATATTCCCCCCATTTGTCATTCACTATGTTATCTCACCCTTCCAGTTTTATTATCAACAAATCTGATAAACGTTTCATTTGTACTTTTATCCAAGTCACTGATGAAAAATATTGATTGCACGTTCAAGGGAGGAACTAGTGTCATTGTTAAAGAGACTTCCTTCTCAGTTTTAATTAATTAATTACCACTTTTTTGCATTCAGACCATTTCAAATCTGGCTTTACTTTACATTATCCTTCCTTTATCTTATCAACAAAGTGGGCATGATGGATGATTTTTTTCAGATGACTTACTGAAATTTATTTATAGCATATGTGTCTATTATCTCTAATATTGAAATACATTGATTTGCCCATCAGTTAATAAGCCTTTGAAAATAGGAAAGTGCTATCCGATATGATTTGGTATTGATCAACTCAGACTGACTCTTTTATTTTCATTCATCTTTTCAAAGCAGTGTTCTTGTTAATACTGTCTTCATAAAGTCTAAACATGTTTCTTTTACATCTTAGAGAAATACTGACCTGTACTTCCCACAGCTTTATCCATCTACCCATCTGATTGAGAACCATTTCACTTTTCAACCATAATCAGAGGAATAAACTGTATAATATACAAGAGCTCATTTTAAACTTATTTTAAATGGGCCTTAACTATGTAAATGTTTGTGAAAATTGATTTTTTAAAAATTGTTCCAGTCATTTAATTTTGGTGTCCCCACATTTTAAAAATGGAGAGATAACCATTTTTTTGCCCATTTGTTAACTTAAAAAGCTTATTATTTTCCAAGGACAATTATAACATCTTTTATTTCATGTAAAGTACTGTCTAGCTAGGATTTAGTTCTGTGGTTCCTCCTCTTAGAATAAATTTGAAGTTATAAGGGGGGAAAGTTAGTCTTCTCTGTTATATGTAGTAAAAAACCTAAAAGCTTTATAAAGTACTTAGGCTTTTTCTTATTTTGATTACCAGTAAGTTCTCATAAGGAAATTCATTGCCTTTGAAGGAAAATGTTGGTTCCATAGGTTTCTTTTCTGATGAAGGAACAAGAAGTGTTAGAGATTTTTATTAGTCATATTATTTTGTGTTCCTTAAACTTGTCCAGATATAACATAAGGAACACTGGGGGCTTTGTTGGTTTTCTGGGGTTTTTTGTTGTTATTTTGCATATGAACACAGTTTTTTCTTTTGATGATTCATATGAATAAATGTGAATATTCTTTGTGATAACAATCACTATCCAAACCAACACTGAAAAACAAAACCTACAGCATAAATGGTATGGTACAAGTCAGGTAAATTATCTTGACAAAACAAGAGTTTATAAAAAGTGATTATTTTTCAAAAATTTAATTCCTTTTAGTTTTTCGTATTGAAAACAGTAATTTTTGTCTAAAGAATAAAAGCACAGACTAGGTTGAATGTGAAAGTAAAGAACCATAATTCTGACAGTAACATGGCATGATTCCTAGAAAGAAAACTGGAATCAAAATCAAGACAGAATAGGATATACATATACAAATGTGTGTATGTATATATATATATGAAAGTATTTTCACATTCTTAAATATCTTTAATAAATATTCCCAAAATTCAGCACACTGCTGTCTTCCAGGACCATGTCACGGCATGGTGTTGGGCATTAAATGTTATTTTAAAATCCTTCTGATATTTCTTATGAAGCAAAAAAGGCTTTGCCTTTTAACTAATTGACTGCAAAAATTAATTCCAGTGTAGGAAGCTTAACTCTACCTTATATCTAAACTCAAAAAATTTGAGTTGTATGTGTAGCTTATGTGCAGAAAGAAGAACATGGCCTAGATTGGGATAATTATGCAGGAAATACAAAGCTGTGTAATTTCCCCAGCAAAAATCCAACCATTGATGTCATTCTCATTTATATAGAAGTAGAACTTCTGATTTAAAAATGACAGAGATTGCACAATTGGTAAAAAGATTAAAATTCCAGGACGTTCAAGTTCACAGCTTCCGTATGGTTTCAGAGTACATAATGTAATTCAGTGCTCAACCTAATTTTTCTGGGGTGATGGTTTGCTGAGGTACGAATTCAACATAATCTTTTTCTCAGTCACTTTATAATGATTCATTTTTAACCTGAAACCTCTAGAGTTCGTTAAAATCTTGAATCTTGCAGATATCAAAATTCACTGCTTCTATCAAAAACATACAATAACATACCTGTCTATATCCTTGTTGACAAAGGACTGTGGAGTTAGTTTGGCCAAAATCCAGACTATTAAGAAAGGAAACAAAATTTATTTTTTAAAAATTATGTGAAGTAGAAAGATGTAAAAGAAGAAATTATTTCTGCTTTTTGCCAACAGGTTATTGTCTGCCATACTGAGGGTGTCAGAAGTTGAATCTCGAGCAATAAGAGCAAATCTAAGAAATCTACTTAGTCCACAAATGGGGAAAGATATTGTTTGGTTCCTAAAACGATGGGCAAAAACCTATCTTTTGGTGGATGAAAAACTATACGACCAGGTCAGAATACAAAATTGTGAACTTTGTTTGGATGTTTCTTGGTGATGATGATTAGCTATAGAAATAATTTAGTTTTCCTTTGGAATGTTTTTCGTAATAAAATCAATTCAAAATCCAAGAGTCTAGAACATGTTAAAATTTAAGTGAAGAAAAAACTAATTTCTTTCCAGTAACTTATAGATTTGGAAGTTCTTTCCCTTATTTTACTTAAACAATTTGAGTAAATTTTTCTCAGTCACTTAATTAGGTGACAAATTACATTATCTTTTAATGTTTCAATGTTTGTTAATGTAATTTGATTATAGGTACATGCTTCTGTATAGGCTTGGATAGACGTAATGTTAGGGGATTTCACTGGGAAATGTGAGTGGGTGGTATGTGAAACACTCTTTTGGTCTTTATTTGGCATTTGAACACCCAAAATTGAGATTGAACAAAATGAAATAGTTTTGAATTTGTTCTTTTTTACCTGTTGATTTTTTTTTTTCTTTACAGATGTTATGACTTAGCTTTCGTTTTGATTGTTTTATTTATTTTTTTCTTTTGGCTTTCCTAAGATAAGTCTGCCATTCAATACAGCATTTGGAGCAGATACAGAGGGTTCTCAGTGGATTGTTGGCTACCTCTTAGAAAAAGTCATCAGTAACCTTGCAGTATGGAGTAGTGAGCAAGATCTTGCAAATGACACTGTACAATTACTGGTTACTTTGGTGGAAAGAAGAGAAAGGTAAACATTGAAGTGATTTAGACTGATTTCTCCCTCATTCCCCTACTTTCTGCCCTTTTATTCCTACTTTCTTTTTCCACTTTCTAGTATTATTTCTAACATCTGAGATCCATTCCCAGAAATCACATAATTGTTAAAATTGAGAGGTATGCTTCTGTTGAAGGAGTTAGCAATAAAGAAATATGTAATTATAACCAATAGTAAATTGTAAAAGCAAAGAAGACATGACTTTAAAAAAACTAATAATTTAAAACAGTAAAAATTATTATGCTCTTACTTATAGAATTTTACAACTTAAAGAGACTAAGATCTCATGAAAACTTTTTCATTCAACTGATGAAAAAACTGGCAACCAGAGATTTAATCTAATTTGCCCTGAGATCATATAGCTAATTAATTAGTGGCAGATCTAGGTCCATAATCCAGGTTTTCTGTTTTCTCATTGTACAACTTGGCCACGCTTAATAAAATCCTTTAAAGCATGTGCAAATGTACTAGACAAATTATAGAAGGACGCCTTGTGTGTTGTAAAAGTATGTTCAGTTATATCTCTACTATATAATACTTTAATTAATCTAAACTAAGTTTGATAGTTATAACAGTAGTAAAACACACATAGCAGATACTTTTTTATCATTTTAACATGTTATTTCACAATAACTGTATGAGGAAGGTAGTATAGGTAATTAGCAACTCCATTTTAGAGATAAAGAAACTGAGGTTAAATAATTTAGTCAATTACAGACAGCTAATAGTTGGATTTGAACCCAGTTCTTCTGGCTCCAAATCTAGTACTATATATTTTACACTATAACAGCCCTTAAGTATTTGACTCCTTGATAACAGCTTGACTCCTTGGAATGTTGAAAAGCCTTTGAGGAAGGATTTGGATAAACTAGGACTCTACAAAAAGTAAATAAAAGGTATCCAGGGAAATTTGAACAGACATATCTTTTATAGAATTACACGTGACCAACAAAGGCATGCAGATTCATGCCTTTTATTAAAAAGTGACCATTGTAGTATCTTGTAGTCAATAAAGCACTCAAAGGAAACCTGTATTGTAGTCTTTGCTGTTATTTTGCTTGCTGTATGAACATAAATAAGTTCTGTAAATTCTCCTGCACCTCAAGTTCTCCCTCTGTAGTGAAGATGTAGACTGGGAGAAATCACTTCTTCCATCTATAAAACTCTTGGACACTATAATTCTAATAACTGTTTAGTGAATAGCTTCTCGAATTTATTCATCTTATTTTTTTGTTCCTTCCCAAAAAAATACTAAGAGCAACTTGAGTTCAAATTTTCATTCTAAAACCTTGAAATTGAAAAGTACGTTGCAAATTAACAGCCTAAATATTCTGTGTAGAAGAGATGAAAGTGCTTAGAGGCCAATTGTATGGATATCTACATCAGAATTTATAGTTTATTCCTGTTCTCCCTTTATTCACTTAAATTGAGTTATGACTAAAAGGATGAAAATAAAGTACAAGACTAATTCTACCTTTTTCAAGACTAATTCTACTGCTTTTTTCGATTTGTTTGGCATTGTGTTTAATTAATGTGACTAACTCAGAAGTAACACATTGTAGCTAGTGGTAAGTGAGGTACTTTCCACTCTGAAATTTCTCCGTTACTCTTAAAGATGAAAGAAGTTCATTAGTAAGCATAGTAGTCTTAAGTTGGAAATGGATAGAAAGATTCTTTTCATAGTTATACTGCTATTGCAATTCAGAATGATACATCATTTTTTCATTACAGGACCTTCAGCCATTTTAATGTTGAATCAGATATTTTTGGTTAATCTGAAATTTTCTTTCATTATTTTGTTTTCAAACTTGTAAAGACAGGACTCCGTATAATGCTTATCTTAAAACTGTGCCATAGTTGAAAGAAGCTGGACTTTTAGACATCTTAGGGTCATATTCCAGGTTCTATGTTTATTTGTTCTATAACCAAAGGAAAAATGCCTTACCTTTCTGGAACTCCATTTCCTCTTTTCTAAAATCAGAGTAATAAAATTTATAGCATTTTATATAACTTGGTGATGGGGAAAGCACACTTTAAATCACTGAATAAACATGAGGAGAAATTGTTTTTATCATTTCAGTTCTCTCTTGGTCAGTTTAATCCTGAAAGTTGTCAAACCTTTTATTTTATGGACAGTTAGATTATACAGTGGATAGAGTGCCAAACCGGAGATCAGTATGCTGATTTGGCCTCAGATACTCACTAGCTGTGTGACCTGGGGCAAATCCCTTCAACTCTGTTTGCCTCAGTTTCCTCATTTGTAGACGGGAGGTAGCACATGCCTCCCATGGTTGTGAAGATCAGATGTATGATTGTAATGCTGTTAGCACAGCGCCTGATACATCATAAGTACCATATAAATGGTAGCTGCTGCTGTTGCTACTGCTACTACTATTTATTATTGCTATTATTGTACTGTCTCTTGTATACCCAAATCTAAGTTAGATGGAAAAGATCTGATAGATAGTATATGTCTACAGATGTATACTATATGTAGATATAGTGTCTTTTCTTGCTCTCAGAATAGTTTTAGGGGAAGATCATCAGAAAAATCTAGAAAGGGGGTATATAAAGATGTTTAACATGACATATTCTTTAATAAGAATTTAACTTTTATAGTAATAGTTAATCTATATCATCATGGATTGGGCTAGTCTGGTAATTGAATTTTTTAAACCATTACTAAATAAATTTATACCTGTTATTATGAAGGTAACAATGAGAAGAGAGGGTGGGTGATGTTCAGATAAAATAATTTCTTGATTCAACCACAATATTAGATCCTTTACATCCTTTTCCAGAGCAACAAATTCGATTTTTCTAGTTAAACATGAAAAGAAGAGGAGATATGAGATACATGACCTGCCTCCCTGTCCCCAAACCACCCCAAACCCTGAAAAAACTAATAAATTCTGATACTGCTTATTTTTTAATACTCTAGATGAGATGAAATGATAGAATAGAAAAGGCTCCAGATTTGATGTCAAACATCTAGGTTGAAATCCCAGTTCTACTTATTACTTTTGTGATTGTCATCAAGGGATTTAACTTTTCTGGATCTCAGTTTCCTTTTCTAAAGTAAAATTAGACTTGGTCTGCTTGATCTCTTCCTTCTGTTTCTGAATCTATGATCCTTTAGTTGTGTGTATAGTTTATTTTAAATTTAATTTGGATTTGTAAATTAGTTGTGTCTATTACCTATATAAATTGAAATTGTATTCTGAAGCTTTGTGAATTGTATTTCAAGCTTTGTGGTACCTAGCTCATATTTGTAAAGTCCTTTGTAAATTATTTTTGAAGAGCTTTTCTTTGCATAGTCTTCCTTTAAGTGTAGAACTTCAGGTCTTTGTACTGATAACGTTTGCCCTTAAATTCAATGTAAGCTACTGATTTTATGTTGGATTTGTTTCTTCCCCCCTCCTACAGGGCAAACTTAGTAATTAAATGTGAAAATTGGTGGAATTTAGCTAAACAGTTTGCAAGAAGAAGCCCACCTCTTCATCTTTTATCAAGTTCTGTGCAGCGAACACTGATGAAGGCTCTGGTTTTAGGAGGTTTTGCTCATATGGACACTGATACAAAACAGCAGTACTGGACAGAGGTAATATTTTTTTCTGTCTCATTTGTAGCTTCTATTGAAAGAAAATTATAACTGTTGCTACATGATACCAGAGCAACTTACTCAAAAACTAATTTTAGTTGGCTAATCTTTATGACATCAACCTATTAGTGTTTTTTCCTTGAGTTTATTTATTGTTTTAATGCCATATAATGTTTCTGTTGTGATGGTATTGAAGATTGCTGAGTGTTAACATTTGGACATGTTTATGACCAGTTATTACACAGCCTCATGTTCCCAAGAACAGACTGTCATAAATATGAAAGCATACTTAGAAAGGAAAGAATTTGTGCGTAGGGAAACATTTTCAGTTTATGTTGAGACAGAAAAATTACTGTACAGAAGAGGATTAATTAGACTACTGACATGGTCATGTGGCCCTAAAGAAACTTGAATTGGACATGGGAAATAATTGGCAAGCATATACATTGAGGTGGTACTGCTGTGTTTGCATGATATGCTAGTATTCTGGGACAAGAGTTTTATTACAGCCTATTTGATAGAAATCTTAGCACTCATTTCTAGAATCCATGCAGATTGACCATAGAGTGAGGGATTCTTAACGCTGTATTTATTAACTAACATTATCCTGGGCTTAAAGGGGAGGATCAAGCTTGTTATTCTATTTAATTCCAGTTAACATTATTCCAGTAGTCATTTATTTAATTCATACTGTTTTAACCTGTTGTAAAAGTTGTCATTAAGTATTCTATATACATGGGGAAAGTACTCCTTGGCAGGGGAGGTATTAGCAGAATTTTTATTTCATATGCTAAAATAATGGGAGGAAGAAAAGGATTTCTTTTGGACCAGTGACAGTGTGGGCTCGATATTAGAGTACTTTAGCCATGTAGTGCAGAAATGTTAATAGCTCCCCCCCTATTCCCCATGCTATCTGCAGAATAGTGAGTGGGCATGGAATGGAGGATATTTAACTTTGTATTCTAGGGTGGGCCACCCCTCATACTAAACAGTTGATAATTTAGTTCAAAATACTTAATCCCTTACCTTTGTGTGAGTGTGTGTGCTCATGAACCATAAGAATACCTTTGCCTACTTAGGCTTACATCTTGGTAAATACTCACCTTCTGAAATATCAACACTGGTGTCTTCTTTTTATAGGTTCTACAGCCACTTCAACAAAGATTCTTGAATGTGATAAATCAAGAAAATTTTCAGCAAATATGTCAAGAAGAAGAGATCAAACAGGAAATAACTGCCACATTGGAGGCACTCTGTGGCATTGCTGAGGCCACTCAGATTGACAATGTAGCCATCCTCTTTAATTTTCTAATGGACTTCCTTACCAATTGCATTGGACTAATGGAAGTTTACAAAAACACCCCAGAGACTGTTAATCTCATAATAGAAGTTTTTGTTGAAGTTGCACATAAGCAGATTTGCTATCTGGGAGAGGTAAACACTATCTAATTTTATCCCTTTTGGATACAAAGTAATAGTGGATGTAATAAAATTTCAAGAACTAATGAATAACTGCTGAAAGTATATATTTCCCCAAACATTTGCAGAGACATCATAGACTAGTTAAAATACATTTATCGAGGAAGTAAGCATGCTTAATAAATTAATTCCCCCTTCCAAAATGATGTGTGTTAATTATCTCTTACTGTCTTTGTAATGAAATAGGCTACAGAATTAAAGTCATCAAAATGATATATCTGTGGAAGAACAGATTGATGGAATATTCATTCATGTAATAGAATCCTGCTATAGTAAAGCACAATAGTAGAACGTGGAGATTTAAAATAAATGCTTTCCATATCTCTCACTTGTAAATCATAGGAAAGAGTGTGTGCATTCACTAAATTCTTACCTGTTGACTAAGAAAAATTAAATTGTCTGTAAAGACATTACTTTAGAAAGATGGTTTGGTAGCTAGAATTTGAGGATTTTTATTTATATTTGTTAGCATATTAGTCTATATCTTGTCCCAAACCAGTCTTTCTGGGCTCCTGACATGTAATTTTCTCTTTGTTAGGTCTGAGGAACCTGCCCAAAAGTAAGCTTATACTTTTAAGTATTATAGTAACAGATCTGTTCATGAATAGGCAGGGTAGTTAGATTTTATGAAATTATTCGTTTTCCTTTGCTTTTCATAAGTACATCTTATAAACAGTAACTGATAGGGAATAAATATAATAATTGCATATCCAGTCATGCACTTTCCATGGGAGCCTTTGTAAAAATCATTTAATTTAATATGTAATGACTCATTGTAAAATCACTGATTGGCAGCATAGCAAGGGCAAAGCATTTAAAAATATTAGTATAAGGGCGGCTAGGTGGCGCAGTGAATAGAGCACCGGCCCTGAAGTCAGGAGTACCTGAGTTCAAATCCGGCCTCAGACACTTAACACAAAAAACTAGCCGTGTGACCTTGGGCAAGTCACTTAACCCCAACTGCCCTCCAAAAAGCAAAAAATAAAATAAAATATATTAGTATAAAAAGAAGGTAGTAGGTGGTGTTGGGGTATTTAATCATTGAATATTAGTCCATCGTCAAGGCCATACCCTCCGTATTTTGCCAATGAGGAACCTGGTCCCAGCAATTCAAAAAGTGTGTTGCCTTGGTCACACAGCTACTTAGTATTAAGTTGGGACTATAAAGCCCGAGCCAGTAAACCAAATAGTTTTGTCATTTTTATTAATTTTTTAAACATTATTACAATCTTAGTGTTTACTTTTTTCATTATTATTTCAGAATAATCAAAAGCCAATCTGACAACTGTTGATCTGATTGTAAATTTATCTAACTCACATAAAAATTTTTTTGTTTCGTTTTCCCAAGAGTATTCTGCTATATAGTATAATTTACTTCTCAAGTTTTTTTTTTTTCTTGCAGTCCAAAGCTATGAACTTGTATGAGGCCTGCCTCACTCTGTTGCAAGTATATTCCAAGAATAATCTAGGTCGGCAAAGGATAGATGTTACTGCAGAAGAAGAACAATATCAAGATCTCCTTCTCATTATGGAACTTCTGACTAACCTTCTGTCAAAAGAATTCATAGATTTCAGTGATACAGGTATGAGTAGACCCATAATTAAATACCTTCATGTTCTCTCACAATTTCTCCAAATAATTACACTGAGAAATAAGGAAATGAACATAGTATCTGATTCTTATTCTCTCATATTAGTTTAAGAACTTCGAGAGATGATGAGAGGATGTGTAAAGTGGTTCAGAAGAGGATACTTAAATTTTAGAGTTTCAGATTTCAGTTTTTGAACTGTCAGCCATCCCATCCCTTTGTAATACAATCCTTCTTTCTCCTCTATTGATACTTTTTATCCTAGTAGGAGTTAACTAAATCACCACATTAGCATCCCTAATCTTCTCTTGTAAACTAGTCCTGCCTCATAGTAGGACCTTGGTGACAGCATTTCTCCAGTTACATTCCTTTTGTTTAGTGTGATGTGAGTAAGGTTTCTGTGAGATCATTTCTGTGCTTATGTTATTTGTTTTATATGGCAGTTGTTGGAATTTTTTGTTTTCCTTTTTTTAATCCTTACCCGATTAATGTACCTAAAAAAGAACAATTAAAGAAAGAAGATTGCTGTCTCTAAGTAGTTGAAGAGTTGTTACATAAAAGACCCATTCACTTTACTCAAATAATAGAATAAAAGACAGGACAACCAAGAAGTATTCATTCAGCTCCTGCTATGTGCCAGATATCTTACTGGGCACTGAGGATATAAAGAGAAAGAATAAAATGTACCAACTTTCCTTCAAGATACCTTCTCTGGAGGCCTGGCATATTTCCCACTGATCTTCTCTTTTTCAGAAATCCATTGTCTTTCCTATTTATTTTAGCATTTGATCACTGAGTACCTTGCATTGTTATTTAATGGTTATGAGTATGTTTTGTCTCCCAAATAGATTCCCAAATAAATTATAAACTGGAGAACATGGACCATTTCTTAAACTTCATGTGCATCCCCTTAAGCACCAGGCTTCATGGTAGCAACTACATAAATAATTTATCAATGAAAAAATGGATTATGAAGCACCTGAAGCTTAAACTCCCTTTTCCAATAAGTCTGAGTAATAAAAGGATTAATATGGGGGAAAACTCTATTAAAAATTCATTTGGCCTGTATCTGTGCCATTTTCTTTCCCTGTAGCCATCTTTATTTTCTCATATTTTTGCTTTGTCAAACTTTTAAGGAAACATAATAATATGCCTTAGCAAGTATGAAGTGCTCATCCTACCAGCACAATGACAGAATTTATCCGATTTGTTTTAAATCCACTGACTTTTTTTTTTTTTTGAGCCTATGTTTGGAGTATATTTTCTTTTATTTTGAAGGTTTTTTTAACCTAATTTTGTGGGGTGTTTTATTCTGTTTTCATTTTCAGATTTTATCCCTCCCCTTCTCTTCTACCTATTGAGAGAGCAAGAAAAACAAACCCCATTATGAATATGTATAGTCAAGCACAACAAATCCCCACATTAGTTTAATCAAAAAAAAAAAAGAAAAGAAAATATGCCTTCACCTGTACTCTTGAGACCATCACTTCTCTATTTGGAGGTGGATGTCATGTTCAGTCATGATTCCTTTGGAGTTGTGGTTGATCATTGTGTTGTTCAGAGTTCCTAAGTTTTTCTGTTTGTTGTTCTTACCATATTGTTGTTGTTATATAAATTGTCCTCTCGGTTCTCCTTACTTTACTCTGCATCAGTTGATGTAAATCTCGTATGGTTTTTCTGAAATTATTCCCTGCATCATTTCTTACAACACATAGTATTCCATTACAATTGTATACCGTAACTTGTTAAGCCATTCCCTGATTGATAGTTTTTCCCTGTAGTTTTTCTTTGCTACCACAAAAAGAGCTGTTCTAAATATTTTCATACCTATGAGTTCTTTTTCTTTTATCTCTTTGGGATATAGACCTAGTAACAATATCCCCTGGTAAAAGTGTATATGTGGCATTTTAACATCATTTTGTAAACTTTTGATTTTTAATGATATAATGCTAAAAGTTTCTTACTTTTCATTTCAATAGATGAAGTATTTAGAGGACATGAGCCTGGACAAGCAGCAAACAGATCAGTGTCAGCAGCAGATGTTGTTTTATATGGAGTAAATCTAATTTTGCCTTTGATGTCCCAAGATCTTTTAAAGGTAATTGGGAAAAAAATCATGGTACTCAAGAATAATTATTTTTAAATTTTAAAGTTATTGCATAATGAATTATATTCTTATGTATACAAGGTGATATTAAAAGAAAATAAAGTTTTTTATTTAAAAAATGGTATATTATCATTGACTGCATCCTTACTATCCTTTCATACCACCCTCCAATTTTTCTACAGTCCACCCACCGAAACCTTCACTTAAGCCTCTATACCTTTTAGTAACCCTAGTGGTCTGAAATAGCCTGTTCAAATCAGGCTATGATGAGTGAGGATCTGCCCTTGTGGTGACTGAGGTTTTTATAATTATCAAGCCCCTCTCTTCTCATTGTTATTCCTTGTGTTAACTTCTTTCATAATTAAGGGCAAGCAACCATTATTTTTCTCGGTGCTTATCAAGTTCTTTTTGAGGAGTGATATGTTAGATAAAAAAAATTTCAAAGCCAAGTTTGTTTAAGACATAATTGTTCCCTGTATAAATCCTTTCTCTCCTGTCCTTTGGGTAAGGATCAACCCAGTATTGTAGGAATGATATATATTGTGATATTTTTCTGTATCTACCTTTCCATAAATATTATTTTGTTGATTTGCTTGGCTTTTATTACATCTAATTGATGTGGAAAAGTATCATTGCTCTTAGGTGTTTAGGTATTATTCCTTTTAAATCCTCAAACCTAGAACCTTGTAGGATGTTACTTTTTTTAATTGTCTTGGTGGGAATAAAAGTTAATACCAGAGGTAAGACATAATATTTGTAATAATATGCTTCTTTGACAGTTTCCAACCCTTTGTAATCAGTACTACAAGTTAATTACATTTATCTGCGAGATCTTTCCTGAGAAAATTCCACAGCTTCCTGAGGACCTATTTAAAAGCCTGATGTACTCCCTAGAACTAGGAATGACATCGTATCCTTTAAATAAATGAGCATTTATATAACTTGACATTTTGGACAGAGGATAATATATTTGGGATTTTTATTATCTTTCAGTTCACTTCTGCTTTTTCAAAAACTACTGTACTTTTAAAATTATCTTCATTTTGTTGTATCTTTTGTTAGGCTATAACTTATTTACCATACTCTCTAACGTCCTCTTACAGAATGATTCCATAATCACTTGGGCTTATGTCCCAAAGTTATTCCTGATTTAAGTCTCATTTTATAGATAGTTGTCCTGTGTCACTGGTGTGGGTCCAGGGTATTTCTTTCTTGTTTCACTGCCAGTGGACTGTTTCTGATGATAGAGCACCATATCACTTTTGTCTTTTGTATGTGTTAGAAATGAGCTGTTAACTATAACAGTTCCTAAAACTTAAGTAAGCCATCTCAACATGACTTTAGCTTCCTTTTTTCTTAAGTGCCAGGTAGCAGAACCCTACTCTTATGAGCCATTGTAGAAAGGAGTTCCTTGAAGACTGTTTAAGTGGAGTTCAAACTCTGGCAAATTGTACTGAACTGGAAAGGTTTCAGTTACAAATTTTCCCAGAAATTATTTATCCCTTCTCTAAGGACCCAGCCTCACTAAGTTTGGAGAGACTTATTACTAAATGTTTGTTTACAAAGTGATAAATGTTTTTAGCCACTATAGCTATCAAAACTATCTACATATAATGTTATATTCTGCTTCATTGTAAGGTATACTTGTGCTGATTAAATTGCAGATCTCTGAAGATCCCAGAGATTAAGATGCTTGATTGAATTGTCTGTATTCATAGCTAGAAAAGCTGTCAGCAGACTCAATAGTTACTATTTTTCTGTTAATGTTAAAAAATTTATTTAATGATATATTAAGCATGCCAACGAAGACCATATAAATTTGTTTTTATTCTTTGACCCTTATGATTAGAATGAGTTCTGAGGTTTGCCAGCTTTGCCTGGAAGCCTTGACTCCATTAGCTGAACAATGTGCAAAAGCACAAGAAACAGATTCACCCCTCTTTCTAGCAACAAGGCACTTTCTTAAGGTAAGTAATTTGGATAGACTATTGCAAAATCATGTGATGATATCAGATAGTTTTTATTTCTAACTTTAAGTTCTTTAAGAATGTAAAAATGATTTAAAATCCTTTTGTGAATTTAGCAAATTACTTTGTTATATTGAATTGTGAAGGATAAAAAAATTGTTGCTAATTTGATTTAGTTATTAAACTTAAGGCACACATGAGGGGCAGTAAGGCCTAGTGGATAGAGAACTAATCTTGCTGTAAGGAAAACCTTGATATTCAAATCCCACCACTGATACATACTGACTATGTGACTCTGGGCAAGTCACTTAACCAGCCTCTCAGTGTTCCCATCAAACTTTCTCTGCATTTACATTGTAGAGTAGATGCCAGTATTCACTGGTAGAGAAAGTTCCCAGTCACTTCACTATAAGTCCCCAGAGATTTCTCAAACAATGGAACCACAGGTCTAGCCCAGAAAAAGAGCTTACATTGAATTTGTTAAACAATTTTATTTTGAAACTTGAAAATTATTGTGCTTAAAAACTGTTGGGAAATTTTTATAATTGTATAAACCTCATTGTACCTTAGAATTTCAAATATTGATCATGTATTATTAATTCATAGACTTTAAACACTACTTCTATAAATGTTGTAATAGACCAGGTGAATTTATAACCATTTTTTTTCTCATTTTTAAAATCAATAGATATGGGAAGGATGATTGAGTAGGTTTGTGAGTTCATCTTTCTACCTTGATTTTTCAGAATAGATGACATGACAGTATGCTTTAAGAACTTTCATTTGTTGTATGATTTCAGCTGATCTTTGATATGCTGGTATTGCAAAAGCACAACACAGAGATGACAACTGCAGCAGGCGAAGCATTCTATACATTAGTGTGTTTACATCAGGTATTACGTGTTTATTATTTAATGTTTCAGAAGTTTAAGCATTTTACAAATAATCTAGCTGTTGTGTGTGTCAGCTGGAATTCATCTGACAAATAGCAAGCTTTTATTAATTGCCTACTATCTGCCAAGCACGGCTAAGTACTGAGCCCCCCAGAAAAGACAAAACTGCATTTTGGCTTTTATATATATATATATATATATATAACATGGGAATCTGTTATAATTTGTCTAGAGAAACTGTTAGAGAACTCTCTGGGCTTCAGTCAACTGTTTTGTTTAAGGGAGTACTAAGCTATTTTTCTGTTTGCCTTTCACAGCATAGTAATCTAGCATTGACCACCATATTTGTACCAAAATTTCTTTCTAGCAGTTTGATTGGGGTTATATAAGCAAGACTTTTGAGACTTTAGTCTTGCTTCATACGAGGTTATATATAAAAAGATTACTTGTTAGTAGTTGAGAAATTATGAGTATCTGTTCAAAAATGTTCTGTTGCTAAGTGCTTTGGGTCTGATATCAGTCAGGCAACAGTGCTTTACTCCCTCATCAGCCTTAACTTTGCTCTCCACAAAGATGAAGTCATATAATTATATAGCCTGAAAGGACTTCATCTAGTCCTCTCCTTCTATAGATTGAAAAAACTGAGACTCCTCCACAAGATACAGGGACTTGCCACAGGTGAAGGCTAGTGATGGATCCAGGACTAGAACCTGATTTCTTGACTCTTAGCCTAGTATTCTTTGTACTGTTTGCTGCTGCCTTCCTCCATCAATATAAAATTTTGTCATTTGCAGTTAATAAGCAGTCAATGCAGCATCTCTTTTGAAAGCATTATGAATTATCTGAGCTGAGTCTTAAAGGAAATAAGGAATTCTATGAGACAAGGATGAAGTGAGAATGCGTTCCAGGCATAGGGACCAGTTCAAAGGCAGGGAGATGGGAAGGAGATGAGTGTCTTATGTACAAGAACAACAATTAGGATAGTTAGGCTAGATCAAAGAGCAGGTATTCTTAACAATTTACTATATTATGGATATCTTTAATTGTGTAGTGGTGCCCATGAACCTGTTTTTAGAATAATGTTTTAAATTACATAAAATTAAACACATAGGATTACAAAGGAAGCCATTTATATTGAAATACTATTATGAAAATGTTTAAAAATTGTTAATAGATCCCACAGTAAGTATTCTTAATGTTGTTAGGAGGGAAGGGGAGTAATGTATTATGAGGCTAAAAGGTAAGTTGTAAGTGGCTTTAAATGCCAAACAGAGGAATTTATATTTGATCCTAGTGTGAGTAGTGAGTCATTGGAGTTTATTGAGTGGAGGAGTGACATATCCTACATGTACTTAAGGTACAGCACTTTTGTAGCTGTGTGGAAGATAGATTATAATGGGTAGAGATTTGAGGTAAGGAGGGCAATTAGGGGGCCATTGCAATAATTTAGAAAATGGACAACGAGGAACTGAGGTGAAGTGAGTATGGGAGTGTGAGATATTTGAGTGTTGAGAAAGGGGATGAATGTCAGGGATGTTACGGAGATAGAAATGGCAAGAATTGGCAGCTGATTAAACATTTAAGATGAGGAGGGAAGGAAGAGTCAAGAAGAATGCTGAAGTTACACATGTGGGACACTGTAATGATGGTGGTGCCCTTGACAGATGAGAAATAGCGAAGTTCAGATGTCTATACAGCATCCTGTTAGAAATGTCTTGTAGTGGAGGATACCAGGGCTCATGAAAAAGCCTGGGGCTGGATAGATAGGTGTTGAAGTTCTCTGCCCAGGGGTTACAATTCAGACTATCACAGTCAAATGAGAGGGTATGGAGAGAAAAGAGAACAAGGTCCAGTATAGAGTCCTGAGGTACCTCCACATGAGGAAGTGATGTAAATGATTAACCAGCCTAGGAGGCAGAAGAAAATGGTCAGGCAGATGGGAGCAAAGCCCCAGGAAATGGAATCTGTTTAGGAGAGAGTGGTGAGCAATGTCAGGTGCTTCAGAGAAGTCAAGAAGAATAGAGATAGAGAAAATATTATTTTTCAAACCTCAAAACATATTATATATATGTCATTTATTATTTATCCAGAGTATTCTAACAGTTATGAAAGATCTAGGAGATAGCCCTGAGAATAAGTTGGTTTGCCATTTAGTGGATTCATTATAAGATACTTTGCTTTTCCTATACTGAAGATTCCACACTACATTTCCCCAGCCCCTAGTTTTTGTTTTTTTACTGAGCTATTATCTTTCATAATTTTGAGCTCTAATTCTCAGTTAAAATGTACGATTCTTGAAGGCAGTTATCACCCTCTCTTTCCTATTTTATCCAGAATCCACTAGCCTCTAGTTTATATTCTTTTTTTGTTGTTGTTACTAATTTTTTAAAAAAATTTATTTTATTGACTTGTTTGTTTACTTTTAGTTTACAAGATTCAGTTCCAGAGTCACTTGAGTTTCAGATTTCTAGTTTATATTCTTTTTTTTTTTTTTTTTTTGCTTTTTTTTTTTTTGCTTTTTGGGGGGGGAGGGCACTTGGGTTAAAGTGACTTGCCCAAGGTAACACAGCTAGTTTTTGTGTTAAGTGTCTGAGGCTGGCTTTGAACTCAGGTCCTCCTGACTCCAGGGCCAGTTCTCTATTCACTGCGCCACCTAGCCGCCCCTCTAGTTTATATTCTTAATCTCCTCAGTGAATTCAGCAGCTGGCTGAATTGTAGTTATTCTTTCTGCCTTGGGACCTTGCTGTCATTCTCAGGGGCCGTATTATTCACATTAGCAGTTCATCTAAACAATTCCTTAAGTCCAGTGACTCCCTTATTTACTTTTCTTTAGCTATACCTTGACATAGCCACAAAACATGCCTTGAACTTATATTTTCAAAGGGGTTTCCACACAGTAACTCCACAAAGTAGAATTTCAGTCTTTCTTTTAAAGGCAAAAAATACTCAGACTCAGAGAAAGGTCAAATAAATTGCCTATGGTCATATTACTAACAAATGGAAGAATCAAGAGGTCATGCTGAGGTGATTTGTCTTTCATATCCAGGAACCTGGCATTATCTTTGTCTCTTCTTCTACATTCCTCTCATGACCTGTCAGTTAACTTATTATACTTATCCCCTCTTCACTATTCCAGTTTCCACTTCCCTTCTCCAGGACAGCATTATTACATGCCCGGACACTGCAGTAACCAACCTCTTAATAGGTCTTCCTGCTCCCATTCTTCTCTCTCCAAACAGTCCATCACATTTGTAGCAGCTTTGTCTTGTGTAGACATAGATCTGTTCTGAGCACTTCCCTGTTCAGAACCTTTCCGTGACTCTCTGTTGCCTTCCAAATTCCTTAGTAGCCTAGTAATTAGGACTCTTCACACACTGACCTTACTTTACCTCTTTAGCTGTATCATATTCCTCCCGTCTGCTTCATAACAAGAGAGAGGTCTCTGGTCTTGGAATTAGGAAGATCTGAGTTTTAATTCTGCCTTAGACACTAATTAATAGCTGGGTAACCCTGGACAGATCAGTTCACCTCTATCAGCCTTAGTTTCTTTAAAATGGAAATGATTGTGAAGCAATTTAAAGTTTGTAGAATACTTTCCACACTCATTATCACCTCAGAGTGAATTGAACTGAACAAATAGAATTATCTCCCCTTTATGTATAGGAAACTAAGGCTTAACTGTATCTTTTTTTTTCATACTAATAAACTAAACAAACCACCATCATTTTGATAAATTGTTTTCCAAGGACAAAGTACGTTTGATAAATATAAGTTGACCTGGAAAATATAGTATTTAAAGTCAGATAGATACTAAGTATGTATTTACAGTCTTACAAAACCATGTTTTTTCTCTTAGTTACCATATTTGTATTTTTACTGCATTGTTTCTTCATTAGGTTGAGTACTCAGAATTGGTTGAAACCTTACTGTCAAGTCAGCAAGACCCCGTCATTTACCAGAGATTAGCAGATGCCTTCAACAAGCTTACTGCAAGCAGCACTCCTCCCACGCTGGATCGTAAACAGAAGATGGCCTTCCTAAAGAGTTTAGAAGAATTTATGGCAAATGTTGGTGGTCTCCTTTGTGTAAAATAAACAACAAAACTATATGCTTAATTTAGACCCTTTCTGCAAAATGCACTGAAATGCTGAAAGTTGACTAAGTCTTGTTCCTGTTTCTGAGTTCTTTGGCCATTTTGGATTTTGAAGAGCCTGAAAGTTTGTTATATAAATTCAGTGACACAGGAGAGGTCAACTTTGAATCAGCTTCTGCTACTATGTGTTAGCCACAATCTGTCATATGTGTTATAGAGAATGAATGGCAATTTGAAATTTTCAAAATGAAATTCCATATATGTGCAAACAGATATGGCACCATGAAATATATATTCAGTGCCTTTTTCCCCGTTTGTCTAAATATAGATGGCCAGATAAAGGTTAGAATTTTTGTTACAGAAAACATTTTAGATGGAGTATTATGTAGACATTCAAAACTCTACCTGATTTTGCTGTTATAAGCTTTATTTTTTTTCCTCTCTGAAGATTGAGTTCACAATCCAGTGGGGGGAAAAAAACAAACATCACCAAATGTTGGGCTTATTTTTTAACTTCTGTGTTTTATTTGTTTTGTATTTCTACATCAACCCAGTGTTACAGGTTTATGTAATACAGGTTTTTATTTTTTCTGGTGCCTGAGATTCAGGAGGAAAAAAACTGTGTTTTGTTCCCTAAAAAGAACTTTAGGAACTGTAGCCATTTCATTGCCTTAATTTTTAAAAAGGAATACAAAAAGAGGAGGCGTTTTGGTAAAAATGCAAGTTTTGATGCTTCAACAGTTGGTTTAGGTTGTTAGCTGCTGTCTCCCAATTCCCCCTTTTGATAGTATGTATTTCTGTCAACATGAGTCAATGAAAGGTTCATGTGTAGTCTATTTAAAGTTTGTTTTAATCCAACTACATTACACACAGCTGTAACAATCTACGCTGAATAGTTTGCTTAAGCAATAATATTCAAAGGGTGTAAATTATTGATTTATACAAACTATATTTTAAGTTGGGGCATTAGGGGCAATAATTATGCTAGACTGGGATGTCATACTCATTTCATCAGGAGCCACAAAAATTTGATTTCAAAGGTAAAAAATACACTGTTATCGCTCTATTCCCACTTAGATTTCGCAATCAGGGACTTGCTTTCCAGTGCTGCCATGCTCTATAGTTCTGTGTGCCAGCTTAAATGATGAAAATGACCATGTTTTAACAAGCCACAAGCATACTGAACACAGTCTGATCTACTACCAGAATATAGCAAATGTGAGGATAGACTGTACAGTGCTGTGCTGTGAGCTCAATCATAGGTTTTGGTAGGAAGGGGGGAATTTGTGCTTCCGCTATGTTCTTGACACGTTGTGGAATATTTTACGTATAACATACCCACTTTTTCCTCAGTTGTGTGTAGCATCACATTTGTAACTCTGTGCCATCTCTATTTCATCTCAAGACAGTCACAGTCAACTAATCTCTAGCATCTAAATTGTGTCCAACTCATGAATGGGATATTACATATGAATTCAAGGGCAAAGTGCCATCACTCTTCTGAGATAGCCTTCTCTTAATTTAACTCATTATTAAATAAAAGCTAGGCTAGAGTAAACCTATCTTAAAGACTGTTAACATAAAGCTTTTTAAGAAAAAATATTCAATTGATATGGCATCTTTCCATATCTTAAAAATGGTTTCAATAAGACTTACTAAAATGTGAAGCTATTTTTAGATTTCCTAAAATCCCATTTTCATCTTTCAGAATGTTAGATTGTTGCTATGTACATCAGTATCCACCTTATTTTGCATTGGTTTTCCATTTTTATTTCAAATAATGGACTCAGTTTTCCCCCTTATTAGGCTTAGTAGTTATATAGATGTGTGTATGTCCATCCCTTTGCAAAGGTTAGTGCAACATAAGCTGTTGCTTTAATAGTTTGGCTGGAAGGGGCAGGAATGAAAATCAAGTTGGAAAAAGAATTAATAGTAATTTGGCTTGTGAGAAACATTTTAATAAATAAATGGCATTCATACTTAGTAAACTGCCTACCAAGATTATAGTATCTTTACCAAATATGCCAAGGCTGTTAATATTAGTGCAATTTTGTGGGCAGATTTTGAATAAAATATTTGCTTTATATTGGACCAAATCACACATCAGAGAATTAAAATGTAATAATGTCAGATTGGGGTCGGGGGAAGTAGCAAATGGGGATGCACACTAAAACAGGTAAACTTTGTTCAGAGCTATGTTTTGTGAGAGAGAGAGAGAGAGAGAGAGAGAGAGTGAGTGTGTGTGTGTGTGTGTGTGTGTGTGTGTGTGTGTGTGTGTGTGTGTGTGTGTGGTTTGAATTCTTGCCCAGTGGGTATCAAGAACACAATCTTATTCCAATAAGTTAACTTTCCTCTTGTAACTGACTACCTGTTAGATTTCCAAGGATTTTTTAAAAAGCAAACACCTTTTTTTTACCCCTTTATATAAATCTATTAAAGGGACACTGTCAAGTACTTTATCTCTAGACTGTGTGTGTGAGTGTGTGTGTGTAAATTTCTGCTCTTTATATATCTTTCAACCTCAGAGTTTTCCTTTCACCCTTGCCCTTTGTGTATTCAGTTATTCGTTTCCTTCACTTTACTTTGCCTGTTTGTTTCCCAAGGCAAAATCAAGTTGTCTTTTGTTAGCTTTTGTATTTATGTAGTAGTCTTAAAAATGGGGTCATCATAGTTCTAGCAAAAATAGGTGAGTTTGTTCCTGTGCTACTTCTGGTAGGGTGGCTGCTTCTTCAGATGTATTTACTTGACAGTGTCCTTTTCATTGCTATTATTTGGCTCTTCCTGATATCCCTAAATCTTTTTTGGATACATGGCATGTTAACATCTCTCCATTGAGTTTCACCTGCTGTGAATTGTGATTTTTTTTTTTAAAGAAAAAAGACTGCAGTTTTTATTAGAAGCTATTTATAGAATTTGGTCTTGTTTAATTGTATACCATGTATCTGATTGTATCACATTTCTCTATTCAGATGAGATATTTATTACTCTAAAAAAATTCCTTCATTCTCCGTTTTTTACAGTCAAGAATCTGAGTGATTTTCCCCCTGTCCAAAAATGTTTAATATTCCCATCCCCTGTACTTAGTTTAACCTAAGTAAATATCATGTTTTCATTTTTCCCATCCACATTGTCTTATCTCTGTTGCTAGATGTATGAATTCAAGCACCAAAAGGAAACCAGTGTAATATTCATGGATTTTAAGATTGAGTGTCATTGTCGATCAAAGAACCTGTCAATTGAACTTTTTTTTTTTAAGTTTTCTTAAATTAGAAAATTATTGATGGTCTTTTTGCAGCTCTCATCACTAAAAGTAGTTGTGTCATCAGGTGGTCTTAGCTGTTTCTATCACAGTTACTTAGAGAATATGGGAGAATGAGGTTTTTTTTTTAGTTCAGAAGTAACCTTAGTACTCACTCTCATATCCTGCTAAATCAGAGAATAAAGATTTTGGTCCTGAGGTGTTTTTTTGTTTGTTTGTTTGTTTGTTTTTTGCCTTAGTAAGTTACAAAATTGTGAAAACCACTTAGCTACATAAGAATATGATAATGTTTGAAATTATTTTTAAATTGGAGATGTGTGGATATTCTAGCATTTGACTCAAATCCTTTTTTAAAAGGATGGAGTTTTAACTATTTTCTCAACAAAAAAATTTAAATGTATTGTGTTTGGAATTTTAAATTGGACCTACTCTTTAAAAGTTGATATGAGTACCATGGTTTAAACTAAAGTTCAACACATCTTGAGTATTTAAGAAATGTGAAAGGTGCCAGATTGATTGTAATGGTAACTGATGGGGCATCTCTAATGATAGAATATATGTGGCCCAGGCACTGGTGTAAACTTTTCATTCAATCTGTTCTAATAATGTAAATCAAGCCTCTTTTGGAGAGGAGGGATGTGAGGTAATAAGAAATGTTTTTGACCTTTAGGTCTATTTATTTCTGTACTCTTTTCTGAAGACTATAGCAAAGTGACTGGTGATGGTTCTTTTATAGAGGTTAGGAGAGAGTGGTATGCACATTAATCTCCTAGGACTGACACCACAACTCAATTTGTTCTTAAACACTTAACAGCTGCTTAACGAAGAGTCTTTTGTGGTTTGTTAATCATCCAGTCATCAGAGGCACTTACCCATCCCTTTGTTCCTCCCCTAATACCATTCCTCATTCCTGTCTGTAAAATGAGGCTTTAGTTCCTTTCCCTATCAGTCTTCATTCCTAGCACCCTTAGCTGTTAGGAGCTGCTATTGTGTACTAATAGCTAATTTTCTTAGCCTAAAATTAAATGCCACATCTGCACTAAATACCTATCAAGAGAGTCTGACCCAAGTGTGTTCTGAGTACAGACCTTCTGGTATACTGTACTACATAAAATTACGACAAATTACAAATTTTGGTATTGTGATTTGGTTCTCTGTACAAAGAAAAGCTCCATGCAGTGAATTTGTGGTTTTATGGTCACAAAATGTTAGCACTGCTACCATACAGCACGTGTAAATTTTAAAAATTTATAAATATTAAAATTTTAAACATATGCAAAGACTTTTCCAGTTTTTTTTTAAAGATCCAGGGACAGATCTATGTTTAAATATTTACCTTGAATATAATTGATGAAGGTATAAAAGTTACATTCATTATTTCAAAAGATGCTGCAATAAGACTTTAGGAAGCAAATCAAGGCTATGTAATTGAGCCGGTTACAAGCTGAATATCAAACTGATGAAATTCTATTTGTATTTTTTTAATCCATATGTGGGGGTTAAAAATGTGTCTTTTTCACTAAATATTTTTATTACATTTTTGTTTTGACCATGTGTGATTTGTTTGTGTTCTTGGGTATTTTGCAGGTTTTTATCAAACTTGTTAAATCATGTTGGCTATTTAACTATCATAGAGTAAAAGTGGAAGAATTCATTTCACATTTGCAAAGTGCTTTCAAAATAACTTAATGAATTCATTTACAATCAATACATTTGCTTGTCCCCTTTGGGAGAACAGACTTTAGACCCCATGTAAAATAAAATTCCATTGTCTCCCCTCCCAAAATTAGTTTTGATGATATATTTGGTGGTTGTCCTTAGAATACTCAAATATAAGAATGTAACCAGCCCCTGGTCTTAGAAACATGATTCATTTTGGTCAATTAAACTTAATTATTTTGTCAGATTTGTGAGAATCAAATTTATATTCACTTTTGGGTTAATAGTAACTTTTTGGCGTCTGCTTTGAAGTATTATATAATCTAGGCATTCAGTAGGAAAAAAGGAGAATTGTATAGTATGTCTGACCAATAATTCATGAGAGTCAGTAATTCTGTCCATCTTGTGCTGCCCAACTAAAAAAATTGAATGTATTACCCTGAAAAAAAGGTATTTCTAAGAGTAAGGAATAACATGGTATAATGGAAAAAAATTTGAGCTGAGTCAGTGAACTTGAGTGCTATCCATGGGCAGGCCTCAGCTTCCTTATCTATAGTAAAGGTTTGGATTAGGTCACTTTAAGGTCCCTTCCAGCTCTAATATTCTGAAATTCTCTTTGAGGGTCAGAGTTTGGGATGGTTCATATTGAAAAAGAAAGTGATTTTATAAAAATTTGTTGAGTATCTAATACTGTGTTGTGGGTAGTGTAGATGTTACATAAAGACATTCTGCCCTCACCTGAAGTCTAGTACTAGGATACTGGGGAATACTGGGATGGTATCACGTGAAGGAAGATTATTGGGGGAGGAGGGTGTCAAGGAATTCGGTGGAAAAAAATGACATTTTAGTTGAATTTTGTATTGTAAGAATTGGACAAATGATAGACATTCAGAAGTTGGGGGGAGAGGAAGCAGTAATGTAGAGTAGAAATACTTGTTTTTAGAGTCAAAGGACCTGAGTTCACGTACTGTTAGTACTATTTTAGTCCTGTGTGACCACTGACAAGTCACAGCTTCTCTGGACTTCAGGCTCCCTCATCTGGAAAATGAGAGGGCCTGAATTAGCTATTGCTATGCTTCCTTCCAACTCTTAAGTAATAATGCATAGTTTGCTAGAATATGACATGGTGTGTTGGAATATGTCTGGAAAGGCAGCGGGAAGATACTTAGAAAAAAAGTTTGCACCTTCTTCTGTAGCTAATCAGGAGCATTAAAGATGTGACCTTTGAGGTGTCTTTTTCCTTAAATTTGTATCCACAGCACTTAGTACAGTGCCTTTGTGCTATAGTAAGTATCCTTATGATAAACCCCAATACATGCTGCTTGTCTGCCTTGCTTAACCAGACCTGTTATTGAAGAAGTCATTTGTCAGCAGTGTGTAAGCCATTTGGGATGTGGAAACAGGAAGCACGAGTTGGAAGGCTATTGCAATAGACTTGTTGAAAGGCCATGACTGGGAATAGATAGGAAAAGTGGGGTAGAAGAAATGGCTCAGGAAGAAATTAGTTTTGAGAGAAAGATGATGAGTTCTGTTGGAGACAGACGCATTGAACTGCAATTAGGAGAAACCTCAAACCATCTACTCCAGCCCCTTGATTTTACAGATAAAGATGTTGAAGCCCATGGAGTTTTAGTGCCTTACCAAAGGTCACACAAGTATCAAGTATCCCTTGGGGTCTGATTCTGACCTTCTGACCCCAGTTCCAAAGGTTATTTAGTTTGAAGTGCCAATAGCACACATAGGTGGAAATATCCTGGAGACATTGGAAATGCCTCATCAAATTAGATGTCCGAGATTTGAGAATTGTCTGCATCAAGTGTGAAGCTAAAATGCAGATGAAATTCACAGGGGAAAAAGTGAAGAGATGTGGAGAGATTGTAAGCATCTGAAGGGGAGTAGAAGGAAGGAGATGAAATTATCAGACAGGCTAAGCAAGAGAATGTCTGCCACCAAAGCCAAGGAAGAGAGAAGGATTTCAGAAAAGACATGTCAAACGCAGATGAGAGGTCGATGAAGAGAATCGTTAGTAAAAATGATTTTAATAATAAAATTCAGTAGTGCTTATAAGGTCATTCAATGATGTGTGATGAATGACAAAATGAAAAACCACTTGGGCAAAAGTATTTTTGCAAGGGATTGAGCTTGAAAAATTAGAACTGGAGAATTAATCTTTTGAGTCTAGAAGGAAAAGAAGGGATGAAGGAAGCTGGAAGAAGTAACGGTAAAAAAAAATTATACATATGTGTATGTATGTATGTAAATAAATTTTGAAGAACCTATTTGTAAGCGGAGAGGAAAGAGCTAGTGGAGAAGGGCTAGGCTGAAGATGTAAAGAAGTGATGATTAAATGACAGATAAAATAAGGTACCCAAAAATGCAGGAGAGTATGGGATGAGAATATAAGTGAAAAGGTTAACCCCAAAAGTAAATAACTGGATCATAAAATGTTAGAGTTGGAAGGGAATTTAAAAGTCAGGAATAGGGAAGAAAAAGATTTGGAGTAGAGAGAATTTGAGTAACCTTTCATCTTGAGGGTCCAATTTTTAAAAATGTTTTTCATTGAAATTGTAACTTTTTTTGGATGTAATGGGAAAATTAAATGTTAGGCATATAGACAGAAAAGGAAAAAATCAGAACTATTATTAGATTCTACCAACTGCAGGACTGTATATAGTGCATGAAAGACAGCGATTAAATCAGGATAATATAGTCAAATAGAGATATCTGGGTTCTAGTTCCAAGACTATACCTTGGTCAAAGTCATTTAGCTTTGGGACATCTAAATATGGTGAAGTGAATAGAGCACCAGCCCGGGAATCAGGAGGACCTGAGTTCAAATTTGACATGACCCTAAAACACTTGACACACTTATTAGGTATGTGACATTGGGCAAAGTTATTTAACTTTTCTGAGTTGAGCCTCAAGTTCACCTCATTAATGAGGATGTTGAACTGATTTCTATTTCTCAGTCTTCTTTAGTTCTCTTTCTATAATCAAAAGCAAATATGGAACTGACAACATTGATTTATGAAAGAAGTCTTTAATATTTTCTTAAATAAAAGCATCTTACTAGTCTTAAGGACCTAGTTTGGGTTTTGCCATTTATTTTAAATGTGAAGGGAGGGAAACAACATGTAAAAAAGCCAGTGATAACTCTTTAAAATTAAATGAGAACTACTACAGATAGAAGTCGCACACAGTGCAACAAGCTTATGATGACTCAATGAATAATCTTATTTAGGGCTGTTATTGTAAAACAAGATAAAGTGGAATAGAGCCCCAGGCTTAGAGTCAGGAAGACTCATCTTCCTGAGTTCAAATTTGGCCTCAGTTACTAAAACTGTGACCTTGGGTAAATCATTTAGCACAGGGGTTCTCAACCTTCCTAATGCCGGGACCCTTTAATATAATTCCTCATGTTGTGGTGACCCCCAAGCATAAAATTATTTTTGTTGCTACTTCATAACTAATTTTGCTACTGTTATGAATCTGTCTGATGTATTTTCATTGTTATAAACTGAACATAACCCTCAGGTTGAGAACCGCTGAATTTTAACACTTTGCTTCAGTTACCTCATCAGTAAAGTAAGCTGGAGAAGAAAATGCAAGCCACTTCATTATCTTTGCCAAGAAAACCCCAAATGGGGTAGTGAAAAGTTGGACACAATTGAAATGACTCAACAAATGTAAACGCTCTTTACCAGCTATTTATCCACAGTATTGAATTAGTTACATCAGTACTCTTTCCTTAAATTGATAGATGTTGATTGAAACTGCAGCAAAAAGCTTATAACCACTAAACATTATGTTAAATATTTCATTCTCTTAATTGACTATATATGCAATTCAGATTTTGTTCTTTATTTTGACATGACTGTAAAAGAAAGAACCTGTGGCTTGGAGCCAGAACCATGTTTGGTTTTTCACTTCTGCAGCTTCATACTTTGGTGTAGGTGCAGTGTAAACAGACCTCCCTGAGGTGTAAGAATGCAGTTTTTGGTGTTCTTAATTATATTCTTAATCTAATGATTAAACCAACTGCCATCAATTTAAAAAAAAGAATTATCAAAATTGGCTCTATCCTGTTAGTATCTCTTTTAATACCCATTTTCTGAAAGATATTCAGTTAGCAAGGGTTTATTGAAAAAAAAAATCCTACTTTTAAAGTGAGTTCTCTAATTTCCAAATAAGCCCCATCTATACCAATTTGGTAACAATACAAAGAAAAAAAGGGAGGGGAAATTTATGGTTAATTACATCGTAGTTAGGAAAGCAGGTAGGATCTGCAAACTACAAACCAGTGAGCTGAATTTCTATTTCTTGCAAAGTTCTGTAATTATCAGAAGGATGGTTTGTGCGCATTTATAAAAAGATTATACTATATAAAAAATTATATAGTAATCACTTAGTCAAATGGTAATCAATTAGTGAAGAATCAATTATATTAGTCTAAAATTTAGGGATTTTACTGTAAATAACATTTTTTAACAAAATCTAAGTGTTGATAGAGACCCCAGTAGCCAGTTAGTCTGATCTATACTTAAGGATCACTCCTACAATATACTCGACTAGGAGTTCATTCAGCCTCTTCTTGAAAACCACTGAAGAACTCTTTCCTCCTACAGTAGCTGGTTCTGCTTTTGGAGACTGCATTAACAGGAAGGTTTTTCTTCCCTTGTGTCATTAAACATGCATCTATGTAGCCCATTATATCCTCTGCAGCCAAGTGAAATGTGTATCTTTTTCATGACAGCCCTTGAATGCTTGAAGATACTCATTTTTCTGTTCAGTAATGCTCATATGGCATGTTCAATAGTCCTCTAACCATCCTGGCTGCCCTCTTCTAAACATGTTTCAGCTTTGCTGTTAGACGTCTACTAAAATGTGATATCCAAACTGAATATAATATTCTGAATTTAGCCTGACCAGGGAAGATGATAGGCCTTTTTAATTTGCCTCGAAGTTCTTGAACAGATTAGATAATTTGTGAACACTAATGGGGATGATTATTAGAAATCAGATAAATTTCGCAAAAGAAAAAAATTCTAACTACGGACTAAAACCTACTAGTAATGTTAAGTCATTACAGTTGTGTTCAGCCCTGTATTACCCCAATTGGGTTTTGTTTTGTTTTGGTTTTTTTGGTGGAGATACTGGTACTGGAGTGATTTGCCATTTCCTTCTCCATCTCGTTTTACATATGAGGATCTGAGGCAAACTGGGTTAAATGACTTGCCCAGGGTCACAAAGCTAGTTGGTGTCTGAGGCCAAATTTGAATGAAGATGAGTCTTCTAACTCTAGGTTTGATAGTAATAGCCCCACTTTATTCTGCTGTGATCACCCCATCCATCCCTACAATGTTTTGTTTAGTTTGTGGCACATCATTTTAGTAAAGATGTTTACAGGCTGAATGGGATCCAGAAAAAGATTAGAATGGTGAGGGTACCCTAATCAGGTTGTGACTGAAAGAACTGGAAAATGTTTATCGGACAGAAGAACTTTCTGGAGAATGATAGCAACTTTTAAATACTGGAAGGACTAAGTGAAAAAGGAATGTGATAATTTTGTGTGACTCCAAACGGCAGAATAACTAAGGTCTTTGAGCAGCAGTTTCTGCCCAGCAGAAAGAGTAGAAAATCAAAGGAGCTGCTTTGTAAGGTTCCTTGTCCCTAGGAAGTATTGTTGCAGTTTCGTGGTGTGTTGTGTCGGGTTGTCTCAAAGAATTCAGAGTCAGACTACCTCTAATCCAAGGATTGATGCCCCACAGAAGTGGGCTAGGTTCTAGGAGGAATCAGCAGCTTAGTAAAACTGGACAGGCAATTTTACTGTGTATTGATGCTGATTACACAATAGAATCTATGAATATTAAAAAGGCAGCAGGAGTTTGTTAAGGGATTAGGTGAGAGGGGAGGAGTCCTGTAGTTCAGTGGTCAAACATCCTGGTTGTGCTGTTTTCTGTTGGGTTAGCTATTGTGGTCCTT
Source organism: Pseudocheirus occidentalis (assembly GCA_028646575.1). NCBI lineage: Eukaryota > Metazoa > Chordata > Mammalia > Diprotodontia > Pseudocheiridae > Pseudocheirus > Pseudocheirus occidentalis. The sequence continues at coordinate 143,784,260 of CM053596.1, read as the reverse complement.
TCTGGTCAAGATAGTTAGGTATCGTGGTCCTGTCTTGGACTAAATGGATAATATATTGTGGTTGAGTACAAGAACACACTTGTTCAAACATGTGAATTGGATCTAGGGGCAGTGGCTGTATTGAGTCTGGGGGCAGCTTTTTTGTTAGGATTCCATCATTACCCTCTCAATGAATTGGGACCCAAATTCATTTGGAAAAGGATATGAAGGTTTCAACTTTTGTAGCTTCTTCAGGCTGGCAAGGGGCATGGAGCTGTCCGTGTCTCAGTGGGTCCTAGGGAAGAGGTTGATTGGAACAGAGCATAGGCCACATCCAAGGGATGATGGATGGGTGTGGGATAGTATCCACTATTCTCTGACAAATATAGGTGAATTGGATCTGGAGGCAGTGGCTTCCTGGAGAGAGCAGTGGTTATATTGAGTCTGGGGGCCTGTGATGTGTTTAAAGCTAGCTTGCGAGATTAAATCAGGGCATTCCTTTTGTTCAGTGAGGCCATAAGGAAGTTAGAATATTGGAGCTGGGGGCAGTTTATTAGGATTCCATCAATATTCAAAGCAAAGACTAGATAGCTACTTGTCAAGAATATTGTAGACGAGAATTCTTATATTAGGAAGTCAGACTAGATTGCTTCTAATATCCCTTTCAACTCAGGAATTTCATGGTACTTATTACACTAACTGAGTAATCCCCAGACTGATGTGGATTTAAAAGCTACTTTCACGTTTAATCCTATGAAGTGGATAAGTTGCCCTTTATTTTAATGGGGGTTACTTAGTTTTTGATGAATTTTAATACTTTTTTATTACTTTAAATGGATACATTTAAATAGCATTGCATACTTCTCCTTTCACTCAAGCTCCTTAATTTTTATAAAATTATTGCCGTGCTTTCATGAAATAACCAAAGCTGTTAATGTGAAGGCATATAGAGAACAACTTTAATCTTTGCACAATTGTACAGTAGTAAAAGTGTCTAAGCAAATGAAATGTTAATGTAAGGGTATTTTTGAAGCCACTCTAATGAAAGGTTTTTAAAGTGCTATTTCAGACTGAAAATTTGAATACTTTTTCAGTATAAGTTTTTCTGTTCCAAAAGTTCCAAAACAAACCACAGTAGTGGTTCTTGTAGTTATAGTAAAACATTATTTTTTAAAAAACAAAAAAACCTATTAGACAAGTTGTTTCCTACTAAGTACCCTCCCCCTCTTTTAATAGTAAGTCTACTTGTTCAAGTGTATATTTTATGTATTTTTCCAACTCCTGGTATTAGAAGGGTCATTTTACTTTATTTTTTAAAAAGTCTATTTTAACAACCCCGTTCAAAGTGAGCAACATCTAAAGCAGAATGTGTTGCCACAGAATACACACAGCATTTAGAGAATTTACTGTGTGCTATGACGTTTGTACATCTATGTGCCCCTTTATTGTGTTCCATTAACTAGTGAATATTATAAATTGCCAGTGTTTCAGTTCAATTTAGCAAGCATTTATTAAGCCCTATATGCAATGCCCTATATTAAGTATGAGAATACAGACAAAAATGAAAAAAAAATTGCTACCTTCAAGGATCTTAGTTTGGGAATGAGGGACACAAGAATAAGCAGAAAAATAAATACAAGATAATTTTAGGAAGAAGCACACTGACTAAACAGATCAAGAAAGACTTCACCTAGGAGGCGAAGGGATTTTAATTGGAAGTTGATAAGGGAGTGAATTCCAGGTGGGGAACAGCTTGTGCAAATGTGTGGAAGAGATGGAACAGAGGTGGCTGAAGACAGTGCTAACTAACCGTGCCTGTGATCAGCGGGAAATCCCCCAAAGTCGACTTCTTATTGGTGATGGAATTTTTATGCTGGCTAATCTCTCCCTTAACAGAAAATATACATTTAAAAAGGGTACTAATTTTAAATCTGCATGCTCACTACAGTCATAGATAGGTTATGCAGATGAACAAACTTTTTTCATCAGCATATATGGAGTTTGGAATAAAAGAAGGAATTTTAGACTACTTTAACCAAGTTCTGAAGCCAACTCAGTTTTCTAATATTTTAAACTTTGTACTTGTGCCTTAACACTTAAAAAACAACCTTTGCTGAGACATGTGCATTTTCCACTGCTGTCCAGAATAAAGCTATTTTTTTTCCTCTCAAAACTTTTAAATATTGTTCAAAGGTTTAAAACTTTCAGATTTGTGGATTGTCATGTCTATAAAGAAAGCCTCAACATTGTTCCTCACTTCCGGTAAATTACTATGACTTCCCTGATATGAGTTGAAGTGATCCAATACTTAGTGTTGGGGTCTCCCACCCCTCAAACTTCTTTTGCAGTTCAACAAACTTAATATTAATCACCTATGATACAAAACCAAAAAGTGAACACCCTGACCTCAAAGGATGATAAAATTGAAAGGAGTTTCAGCGTCCATCTAAACCAAACCCCTCACTTTACACAGATGGAAACTGAGACTAAGGGTGATTATGGCTTGCCTAGGGGCTGGGATTTGAACCCCAGCCTTCCAACTCGAGTTAGTGAACAAGCACTTATTAAGCTTCAACTGCGCACCAGGCACTGTGTTAAGGGCTAGGGATGCAAAGAAAGGCAAAAGTTATTCCCTGCCATTAAAGAGCTCCCTAACAGAAAATGACACCAACCACGTATATACAGGATAAATTAGAGTTGTGTTCTTTCCAACATCAGATCAATCTGTTACATAAGAAAAAGCCAGTGACTTCGAAGGAGATTCAGGTAAGGTGCCACCTGCACTGAATTTCAAAAGAAAACAGTGATTCTGAGAGGATGTAACAAAGCAGGGCATTCCGGGAATGTGGGCATGACTTACATTTAAATGCAAGGTGGCAGGACAGAAAAATGGAGTTAGAGGAACAGCTGGTATAGTTTATTTTGTCTGGAATCTAAGAATTCTGAAGAAGATAAACTTGAAAAGGTATATAGGAACCAGACTGGTTTTAAATGCTAGGATAAGGTGTTTCATTTTCTTTTTTGATCCCAAATAGTGGGGGTTTAAGCAATCAATCAACAAGCATTTATCATGTAAAAATTTATGTGCCAGGCTCTGTATTAGGCACAGAAGATACAAATTCGAGACCTGTGCTTTTGAAAGATTTTGGTGCTGTGGAGAGGGGTTTGGGGAAGTGAAAGGCTAAATGCCTTTCAGGGTGATTCAGTCAGTCAGCATTTATCAAGCACCTACCACTACGACTGAACAACACTGGTGTCTATAAATTGAGAGCTTTAGGGCAGGTAGATGTTGCAGTGTTGCTGGTAGTTGCAGATAGAGTGCTGGGCCTGCAGTCAGGAAGACCTGAGTTCTAGCTCTGTGACCCTGGGCAAGTCCCTTAAATGTTTGCCTCAGTTGCCTCACATGTAAAATCAGCTGGAGAAGGAAATGGCAAACTACTGCAGTATCTTTTCCAAGATGGAGACAGAACTGAACAATACCAAAGTTGTGAATAGGATAAAAAAGGAATTAACTAAGAGATAGAAGACACTGGAATTACTAAGAGTGAAGGAAGGCTTCCTGTAGATCAGTGGTTCTCAATCTTCCTAAAGCTGCGACCTTTTAATACAGTTCCTCATGTTGTGGTGACCCCCAACCATAAAATTTTCTTTGCTACTTCATAACTGTAATTTTGCTACTGTTATGAATGGTAATGTAAATATCTGATATGCAGGATGTATTTTCATTCTTACAAATTGAACATAACCCACAGGTTGAGAACTGCTGCTGTACATCACATTTTATTTGAGACTTAAAGGAAGCCAGGAACGATCAGTAGTCTGAGCGGAGGAGGGAAAGCATTCCAGGCACCTGGGACAAGAGAGTGCCCAGAGCCAAGGCAGGGAGAATTTTTTTTAAACTTTATTTTTATTTGTTTTCTTGTTTACATCATTCATTTTCATTACATTTTTGAATTACACATTTTCTCCCCATCTTGCCCCTGCCCCAACCCTAAAACAGCAATCCCACTGTAAAGCCCCTCCCCTGCTCTGCTCTCTTACTTTCTGGTAGGGCAGGGAGGGTCTCCCTATCCCAGCCCCTGTATATCTTAATTCCTAGTTGCAGGTATTACAGAACTTTAAATTCTAGATTCTTTCGATTCCTCCCTTGTCCCCATCCCCAACTGGAAGGACACTCAATTCAATACAGGCTGTGGATGTGTGATTATACAGGACATCTTCATAGTGGACATATTGTTACAGTGATCAT
>CM053596.1:143753713-143773782 GCA_028646575.1 Pseudocheirus occidentalis | reverse complement strand
CCGGGAGAAAGGGAATAAATTCCTCTTCTTATCTAAGGCATCTCTGTGTTTATTTTTCTAATTAAATTAAGAATAATGGGTATTTTTTATACCACAAGCATTTGGAACGGGCGATTGTTTTTAGATGGCAAAAAGTTTAATATATAAACAACAAAAGTGATTTCTACCCATTTCCCTTTTACAGCAGTTGAGTCAGTTTTGGTACAGTGAAGAAACAGCATTACGATTAGCTACTGAAGGTATTATAGCTGCTGGTAAAGGTGGAAGGTAACTTTTAAACACTTTTTTTCATATCTCTTAAATCTATTGTCAAAAGTCATTTTTCTTAGTGAAAAATGCTTTGTCTTTAGGTTCTTTTTTCTCCTGTATCTGAACTTTAGGAATTTAAAAAATATTTACTGAACAATTATTTGCTGTATTTTTTAAACTAAAATAGTGATTTCATAGCTAAATCATATGTTTGTTAGAATTCATAGGAGCCATTGGATTTTTTTCAAGATACTGGGTTGAAATTAGCACTACCAAGTGTAGTGTCTTTGTGTTATGGTCCAAACAAAAAGAATAGTCTTTTATATTTGGCTATAAACATTGATGAAATCTTATGATTGCAATTAAGGCGGTTAATTCTGTACCAGATATTACAAATCAAGAAAATTTTAAAAATCTATTTTTTCCCTAGAGTCTCTCATTTTTTATCTCTTAATTAATATTATCCAATATCTAATAGATTTTAATGAAGCAGTTTTATCTTTTTTTAAATATCTTTTTACCCCAGATGCATAAAGGAGTTCTTTAGGTTCACGCATGAAACAGGAATCACATCGAAGTTTGTGCTAGCTCCTACCAAATCCTTAAGTGGACCTTGGACCCAACCAGACTGACTATTCAATTTAAAAGAGTAGAGACCAGAATTCTTCACCACTAACTCTTCTTTTTTCTTATTGTTTTTGGCAGGCAATTGGGGTTAAGTCTCGCCCAAGGCTAATAAGAGTTAAGTGTCTGAGCTGGATTTGAACTCAAGTCCTCCTGACTGCAGGGCAAGTGCTCTATTCACTGTGCCACATAGCCGCCCCTAGAGGCCAGAATTCCAACAAATTTGGCTTCTCCAGCTTCTAAGAAGTGAACTTGAAGTCCTGTGCCCTCTCTATATACTTATCTGCATTCCTAACTTTAGGAAAAGCCAGACTAGGGTTTAGGAACTAAAGGATAAGGAAATCAATAAATAATTATTTTCTTATTAATTTTATACAGTTTGTTTACTGTGAACTCCATGGTCACAAATTATTTTGTGCAGCTAGTCAAATATGGCTGTGTGCCATTCTAACCTTGTTTTATTTGACAAAAGAAGCAAACTAGAGGCAACCTCCAGTTTTCATAGGCCTTTAATAAGCTTTATGACCTATTTGGCTATTAAGTTATTGTTAAGTAGCTATTATTGTTAATAGCTACTATAGCCAAAAAAGCTATTAAAGCTTAAAACTACACTGACTTGAGATACCTTGTATACACGTCTCATACAAATACCCATCCAGCCAGTGTTTCTTAAAGGCAGCTGGGTGGTGCAGTGGAGAAAGAACTGACCGTGAAGTCAAGGTTCAGATCTTGTTTCAGACACTTAGTATTTGTGTATTCCTGGACAGATCTCTTAGCCTCTATTTGTTTTACTTTGTTCATAACAGCACCTGCCTCGCAGGAGTGTTGTAAGGACAAAAATGGCACAGTGTGTACTAAGTGTTTTGCAAGCCCTAAAGTTTTATAAAAATAATAGGTATTGTTATCATTACTATTATTATTTCCCTAGTACTCGTGGGGATTTCCTATCTTTCCTTACTTAGCTAATCTCATTTGGTCCCAGAATGAATTAGTAAGAAGATGGGCAGTGGGAGGGAGGCAGCAATGAGAAGGGAAAAAAAAGAGAGAAGGGAGAAAATCTGTATTTGGGGGCTCTGGGACCATTTCTTATCTATGTTCCACACACCGCCTTCCTTTACTTCCCTTTTTTAAAACTTAAAACTGCACTGAGACCTTTGGGACACCCTGTAAATGTTTTATATACAAATATACAAACACCTATCCAGTGGGTATTTCTCAAAGGCAGTTAGGTGCCCACAACAGACCACCCAATGCCAACATCAATTATCAGTATTCGTATTAGGAGGGAAGAAGCATGGAAAATTGTTGCAGAATTTCCCTTTATTGTTGATGAAAACTTTACTATATTGTAAACTTAGCTACAGTATTCTAAACTCCCTTCCTCTCCCTGGAACTTGAAATTCAATCAATAAGAGAGAACCAGAGAAAATTAATAAGGCTGTTAATAACTCCATCAAGGAAAAAGTATAAATATCAGTACCTCTCTGTTATCTTAGCCTTGCAAATAAGCCAAAGAACTTAATGGGAAGTTCAGGGAAGGTGGACAGATAGGCTTAGAAACAGGAGGGTTAATCTGACTTGTACAGGAAACAGCTTAGGGGAGGCAGGCTCTTTCCAAATGATAGGATCTGTCGTTCAGGCCATGTGACTTTTCTAGAGGGAAAATAGGCTTAGATACTGACCTGGAACAAGTGATGAAGGTGAATGAAAGAGAAGGGAAGGAGCCATGATGACTGATAAGTGAATTTGCTTTAGTTGAAATGAGCAAGAAAGATCAGAGATACTGAGGATGAAGGAGGCTACTGCAGAATCCATGTAAGAAAGGTGAAGACCTATGGAAGAACTCCTTACAGGGGACTGAGTCATAGGATTCTAGTACCAGAAGGGACTTTAGAAATTAAGTTCAGTTTCATTTCTTAACAGACAAAGGGTGAATGTAGTGCTTGTGAGAGATCAGAGCCTTTGAGCCTTCCAGAGCAGAAAAAAAGAACTGTAAAATCAGGAAGGTCAGAAATCCATGGGCAGACTCAGAGTTCCTGCGCCCATCATCTAAGTCTAGGTAGCAGATTTTAAGAGGGTCTGGCAGTCCTAGCAGCCTTGTCCTGAATGTACCTCAGGCTAGAAGCCTAAAAGTTTGGGACAGCAGCCAACCAGGACAGGCTTGAGGTCAGACTGACTCCAGAGAGAAGAAATAAAAGTGAGGTCAGTGGATATTAAGGGAGCTAAGAAACACCAAGATTTAACTCCTTTTGTGTGTTCACTGAAAGCCAATGCTAAGCACTTCATTCCTATAAGTTTTTAAGACTTAAAACTTTTGTAACTTTCTCTTTTTTGGGGGGGGATAATTTTACTGTTATTACTAGCATTAAAACCCTTGGAAAACATAAACAAGGCCATGTACTTATGTAAGAAATTACAGAGTAGGAAAGTTTGGAATTTATGATTCATTCTGAAATTGGGGGCACATGGTTCACAGGACAGAGAAAGGGGGTGATACTAAGTGGAAAACATGGGGAACAGGGAAGCACTTGGAGTTCTCCAGGTTCAGAAAGTGAGGGCACACAGAGAACCACGGCAGGTTCTAGTGGATTAACACTCAAACAGATGGCCTCTGGAGGTGGGGGAGAGGGTGTGGGATCAGCTCCCATCTCAGATAGTTATGAGCTGTGAGATGCTGGGCAAGTCACGCAGCCTCCCTGTGCCTCACGTTCCTCCTCTCTAAAATGGGCTCTGAGATCACTTCCAGCTCTACACCTGTGATCTATGATACATCCAGAAGGCTACACATTTATCTGTCATTCCTAGTTATCTCTTAACCTGTGTGAGCCTCAGTTTCCTGATTTGTAAAATTAAATAATAACAGTACCTATTTCACAAGATTGTTATGAGGATCCAGTGAGTGTGTGTGTGTGTGTGTGTGTGTGTGTGTGTGTGTGCTTGTGTGTGGGTGAAATTACTGCTGTCCTGTGCCTAGTTTATCCTGTATTTTGTTATTGCTCAGATTTCCCATCTCCCAAGGGTGACATAATAATTAGGTTCTCCACTTTGGGTACATCAGGTTGAAGAGATTTTTGTGGACAGGCCTGAGAACTTTATCCTGTCTATAACAGTTTTATGAAAGATACATTTGAAGTTCCAGATAATCAACTTGCAAAACAGACTTTTAGAATCTAGTATGTTGACAAGCAAGGGTACAGGAAGGAATGGCTCTTTCCTAGATGGTAGATTTTAAAAAACTTTGTAACTAGAGAAAACCCAAGGTTTCGAGTTGTTTGTGCACATTTGATTCATAAATCAAAAAGTTGTTGGATTATCTTTTCAGAAACTTGGAATTATAGAGTTCTTTTTTTCAAAATCATGAGGATTTAAAAAATCAAGTCAGAATTGTTCAGTTAGAGGTTTTGTATATACTTGAAATAAATAGTAAAGGACCAACATGAAAACAATAGGGACATTTTAACCTTCGTGTAATTTACAACTATTTTTCATAATATGTTCCTGATGTTTTAAGTTGTTGGTTATCTCTCTCTCTCTATCTATCTTTCTATCTTTCTATCTATCTATATATAATGTCAGTTTATATCTGCATATCTTCAGACCTTAAAATTATGTATTGCAGATTTTTTAATTACCATGTTCTCTCAATATGAAGTAGTACAAAGTGTGATAGTAGTTTTTAAACAGCAGCTGCTGGTGGTTTCACTGCTTTTTGTCTTTTGTATAATCGAATAGAAGCATACACTCAAATAGGAGGCTAGAGTAAGGGCCTCCTCAGGGGGAAAAAATGCTCAATGGAAATCCAAGCTATTATTCTTCATAGATGTTGATACTTTTGGTTAATTTTGGGAAACCCTTCATGAGTTTGTTCATTCTCCACTTCTAGGATAGCATGTGTCAGTGCCCCCAGTGTTTACCAGAAATTGAGAGAGTTGAATGGTGAAGACTTTTCAGTGTGTATCTTGGAATATGACAAAAGATTTGCTGTATATGGAGAAGAGTTCGTCTACTATGATTACAATGATCCTTTAAATTTGCCAGAAAAACTTGCTCCACATAGTTTTGACATTGTTATCGCTGATCCACCTTACCTTTCTGAAGAATGTCTCAGAAAAACAGCAGAAACCATCAAGTATCTAACACAAGGAAAGATTCTTCTTTGTACAGGTATTATATGTCTCTAGGCCTTTCTGTTTCTTCAAAATATTTTATGATTTCTCATAAGTATCTTATTCAAACTGAGGATAATAAATATTTTTTTTAGACTATAAGAATTACTGAATTAACTCAAAAGGGTTTTATAAAGCTTTGAAGTGCTATAAAAATTCAGTGCCTCTGATGCCTCCCCCTGTATCCACAGAGTGGGAGAGAGCACTCTGTCTGGCAAAACAGCCCAAAGTGGATGTCCATTTTCACCTGAAGACCCTGCAGATCTGTATGAATAATTAACAGATGCCCTTTGTATGTTAGAGGTGGTGTCTTTTACAAAGTGAGTTAGAGAGTTGCAGAAAGGCTAAGGAGAGCTGTATAAGAACAGGTCTAGGGGTTATTTTTTGTGTGAAGATAGAAATTATTTTTCAAAATTCTGTTAATTCTAGTTCATTTTATTCCTTCTGTATTAATCTGTGAAAGAATATCTCTCTGCTGCTAAGAAACTACTGTCTGCATATTATCCATTGTTATACATTTTTAATCACTCTTATTGCTAAAATTAAATGCAAAAAATATAATTTTTTTTTTTGCTACTGCAAAAAGATAGTTCTAGACTGAATCAGAATTAGGGGTGAGTAGGTTGCCACCTAGTGTTTAACACTGAGAGAGGTCACAAAAAGGGACACTTGTTCATACTATATTTTGTAAGTACATAAAAGTTTAATATTAGAAAATTTATTCTCTGTGGTATGTAGGTGTTTATTTTTTGAGAAATAAAACCACATGTTAATCATGAAGCCTGGTATACAGTAGAGTCATTCAGCTTAGAGCTTGGGCAGTCCAACTCCAAGCCATTACTTCCCTTGTGTGTAAGCTTCAGTGGTACAAAAATAAGGACTATATCTTATGCTTTTTTTGTAGCCCCTGTTTAACACAGTACTGAACATATATAGTCTATGTACTCTGAGGAAATATGTTTTAATTGATTCTGATTAATATTCTCATTTTGTCAGGTGCTATCATGGAGAAAGAAGCAGCAGAACTTCTTGGGGTGAAGATGTGCAGATTTATTCCAAAACACACTCGAAATTTGGCAAATGAGTTTCGATGTTACGTTAATTATGATTCTGGACTGAATTCTGAAGTCAGTTGTTCATAGTACTCCTATTAAAAGGGCATCTTCACCATTATATTTTCTGGTAGATTTGATTACAAGAGAGATCTTTTCTCTTAATTTTATAAACCAGGTTTATAATGCATTTAGTGTTTGTTTTAAAAAAAAACTCTTTACCGGGGCGGGTAGGTGTTGCAGTGAATAGAGCACTAGCCCTGTAGTCAGGAGGACTTGAGTTCAAATGTGGCCTCAGACATTTAACACTTACTGGCCATGTGACCTTGAGCAAGTCACTTAACCCCATTGCCCTGTCTTCTCCCCTCCAAAAAGCAAACCCCCCCCCCAAAAAAAAAAAACCTCTTCACCAGCTTGGATTCATTAAGGATTAGTTCTTTGTGCCTATGCAATGACAGCTCAGGGCTTTTCATTTCTAAAGAGCATACTGTCAGCTCCATATAGTACAATTCAAGTTGAGGATGGAGTTAGAGTAAGAGAATGCCCCTTTCTTCTTTCTCTTGGGCTTTGTAGAGTATACAGGAGGCAAAGTAAGTCTGAATTGGCAAGAATCTGATTTATGTACATTTCAGTGCAATTTTATTCCTTTGAAGAAAGAATAGAAACAACATTTTTTTAAAGTTGCCGGTACTGGTGATATTATGATAGGAATTATTTGTAATTACCACATGCTTATAATCAAATTAGTTTTTGCTTTAAAAAATGCTTGAAAATATCGTTCTGCATAGGCTAAAGATTTATCTTATAATTTTTAATAGGAGCAGGGCCTTCCCATTGACTCATTCCTGGAAGCACACTTACTCTTACTCCACATGGGTATATAACAGAATACAGAGTAGGAATTGGAATAAAGACCCTACCCCCACCCCAGCTTATAAAAGCTATATCTCCCTTGCAGGGTTCTAGAGGCTACTGCTTAAGGACTTGAGAGTTTCTTTTCAGTGCTATTAGCTCAAGCCCCCATTCCAGTATGTTCTCCCAAACATCATTTGCTAGTGATTAGCACCCCATTATCATTTAACCAAACAAGGAGATTATTGCAAAAGTCCAGTGTGACTTTTAAAAAGTTCAAGAAACATAGTTTCTGGGTAATTTAATAATTTTGTCAATAAGACTAGCATGTTTATTAATAGAGCTCATTGGTACTCTTGAATGCCAAAGACCTCTCATGGTGGTGGGCTCACAGCTTATATGCCTTTGGAAGAGCAGGTGTTCTTGAAGGAGGCAGTCAACTCTGGCTAACAGTGATGGAATGAATATTATGAGATGTGGGTTATGTTACAGTGAGGGTCTTGAGGATGTGATTTGGTTCACACAAGAGACTTATCAATTTCCATATTACCTGTCTGAAAAAAGGGAGAATTTACATTTTCTCAGACCTGAGTAAACACAATGAACAAGAATTCCCTCATTGGCCTAAACTTAGAATTTCTTTTACTGTCTTTTGATTAGATTGTAGCCTGGGTTAGCCTAAGATTTCCCATGCTGGTTGATTTGTGGATAAGGAAGTAGAAAAGGGGAAAAAATCATGGTCGTGATTCAGTAATTACTTATTAATACGAAGAAAGAAATAATCATTTCACCAGGTAATGTATGATTAGAACCTGACTGAAGATAAGAGAGGTGATGATAAAACCACACTTCAGAGGGGATCATCTATTTAAAGACTTGAAAGGACCTTAAAGGTCATCTGATCAAATAAGAGAACATAGTATGGTGCTTTGCAAGTCTTAAAGCACCGTATAAATGGTAGCTATTATTAGTAATCAAACCCTTTCATTTTACAGAGGGAAGTGAGCTCACAGAAGTAATGTGACAGCAGGTTGAGGATTCAGAACCAGGTCCTCTGAATCTAAGTCCAGAACGGTTTCCATAGGACCACAAGATGGAGGGATCAGATTTCCCAAGGCAAACCCCAGACCCTTTAGATGACTGGTATTTTTAGGTCATTCACAATTGGACTTTCCAGTCTTACCTAACATAATCCCCCTTCATGCCCTTTATGCTCAAACAGACTGGATTTTTGGTAATCCTTCTAAACCCATTCTACAATGTCCCATTTCAGTGAAGCAGAGCAAGTCATCCTTCATGGCTGGAATGTAGTTCTTCATCTCTGCCTGTCGACGGGCTGTGGTTGATGCCGCCTCTGCCAGAAAGCCAGCCCTGATGTGCTTCCCTGAAAGTCGGCTCTGTCTTCTCAGATTTTTTTTTAATTGACTTATTTATTTACTTTTAGTTTACAAGATTCAGTTCCAGAATCACTTGAGTTTCAGATTTTTTCCCCTCCCTTCTTCCCGCCCCCCCCCCCCCATTGTGGCGCACAGTCATGTATAGGATCTGCAAACACTTTCACGTTGTACAATAGTCTGGTTGTATAGAAGCGTTGTAACCAATGCTCAGATTTTCTTACTACACTTTGCTTGGATCTGTTCTATATCCTTAGCACAATTTATCCCAATTACCTCCTTGAGGTAATGCCATTTATCATTTTCATAACCTAGCACAGGGCCTTAAATATAATAGGTATTTAATAGATATGAAATGAAATTACCTAAATTGTTACAGTGAAAAGAGCTTATGAATAATAACTATTGACCTATGGTGCTGAGAGGTGTAAAGCATTTGGCGTATTATCACACTTGATCCTCACAATAACCCTGTGAGGAAAATGCTATTATTTTACCCATTCTGCAGATAAGGAAGCTAAGGCTGAGAGGGGTTTAAGTCACACATCTAGTAAGTCTCTGAGATGATTCAAACCTAGATCTTCCCCACTCCAAGTCCAATGCACCGGCTACTTCAGCACAACTACTATGTGTCATGCATTGTTCTAAGCACTTTTACAAATATTATCTCAAGTAGGTGCTATTATTATTCCAATTTTACAGTTGATGAAACTGAGAGACAGAGGTTAAGTGACTTGCCCAGGGTCACACAGCTAGTAAATATCTGAGGCTGGATTTGAACACAATCTTCCTCACTCCAGGCCCAGTGCTCTATCTGTTGTACCACCAGCTGCCTCTGCTTCAAAGACTAAGTAACTAAGTAACCCTAAATATTCATTTTAGCCAACTGTCAACAATCAACCTGCCCAACCCAACATTCTATCAGAAGCATAGAAACTGTTTGAACTGTATAAACACATTGTCATTTTATACCTACATGGATATAGTTAATTTTCATTAAGTTGGGACAGCACATTTGATCAATTTGTAGCCTGAGCAAAGTTCCTCCCTTATCCTTTTTGATTCACCACTTAAGATGTGTTTACTACAAGGTGGTCAGAGGCAAACTCATTCAAATCTTTTTGTAACTTGCCAACAGTCTATTAATGAACTAACTCTGAAGACTGGGTTTTAATCCTGTTTCTGACCATAGCCCTGTGACCCTTGAACAAAGTTACTCTCTCAGCCTCAATTTCATATCAATAGAATGAGGATAATAATAACTTGACAAGTCTGGTTACTCACCAGAGCGGTTTTGAGGATTGAACAAGATAATTTATGTAAAGAACTTTGAAAAACTTCAATATATAAATATTAGTTATTATCCAAATATTTCAAATGCCAAACTTGGTTACTTTGAACACCTTTAATATTTAAGATTTTTAAGAGAACAGAAATTTGCTCCTATAACACAATACAGTACCACCCCGCTCTCTTCTGATCTATCCATTACCATCATTAGATACTGTTTCCTAAAGACATTCTCTAAATTTGATTTTTAAAAGAAACAATTATTTCTGCCACAGATATGTTTAACGATACAAATGTAATTCCAGCTTAAATAGCCTCTAAGACTTTGCCTGTTGTTATTGTGCCCTCAAGAAAACACAGAAAATCTTGACACTGATAGTTAATGTCATCATTGAAGGAGTCTGTGAGAGTCTCTGAGAAAAGACTAACAATGTCTTACCTAAAGACACTTGAACAGGTGAGCATTCAAGGCAGAAAGTTTGTGACAGACGGACAGTTAAGTACTATTAGCTAAGAATCTGTGGAGAGTTAACTGTCCTCTTTAGTGTCTGCAGAGACGTTTGAAAGAACAGAGGTTATAGCTGCCCTTTTAGAGGGAACCTGAATGAATTTAACCAAGTCTCAGTCCTGATGAAAACTGAACTAAGTTAACTCTTACTCTATGGACAAGACACTCAGTCTCTATGAACTTTAATCTTGTCTGTAAAAATAAGACAGGTGAACCATGTAACTTATACAGCATTTTTTTAGTTCTAACATTCTGTGACTTTAAATTCTCATAGAAGGAGCTCACAGAAGAGAACTTTAAAACAATCTTTATTGTAGTTGTGGGAATATCACAAAAGATCAGATTCCAAACCAACATTGCAGGAATGTAAGAACACTTAAATTTATATATGTGTATATGCACATGTAAATAGAAATATAAAATATAAATTTGCTTCTGAGCTTTCCAAGGATAGATTAAATACCCCTTCTTGTCTAATTCAGATTACTACACAGGCTGTACAGCGTGACAAATGCAGCTGTAAAACAGAGGGAGTTGTTTCCAAAGGGTATGATACTGTCACGCAGGAATGATAATTATGGGAAACAGCATAGGCTGTTAGCCTCCATTGTCTCTAGTTCCACAGACAGATGCAGTTCAGTCAAAGGCCCTGTGCCATTCAGGACTCAGACTTATCTAGAGCCTTCAGAAAAGAAACTGACATGGCACTGATAGGGGATTTCCCTGTCACCGGGAAGGCAAAGCAATGAGGTGATCTGGTCCACTAAAGTGAAGGTATTCTCTGAATTGCTTAATAAGGAATGAGGGGTAGGGAGGAAAGAAACTTAACTCAAACAGTGCTACAACATAAAAACAACTGGAATAGAGAAGACATCAGGTCTCCAAGTCAAGACCTTTACTACAAAATTATTCCTTTTTCTCTCCAGTGAAAAAATTAGGCAAGATAAATCCAGAGAAAAATGAACATTACCACAGCCGACACATCCTTCATTTATTAGTACTAAAGCATTGATTAAATGAGATTTCTAAACTTTATAATTATGATTATAATTATAATATATTATTATATAATATAATTATATATGCCATATATATAATTATAATTAATCATCAGATGATTCTCAAGCTAAAAATGTAGCCTGAGGTCTTATTGCCCATTTCATCCTTTATGGGAAATTCTCATTTGACTTCTTTTCCCCTCATTTTTCTGCTAATTTCTCAATCCCTCAAAATTAAGCCTGGGCTTGTTCTTTTAATATGAATTGGTAAAGTCCTTCATATTCCATTTACCTAACCATTCTTCATATGGTTGCTTATACTAACCCAAATAATTCGCTTTTAGTTCTTTTCTACTGATATTTTGTAGTCACCATTTAACTCAGTATTATAATACTTCTAGGGGCATTGTACATCAGCCTTTGGGGAGAGTAACTACCTGCTGCTGGGCAGTCTACTCAGCATTCCACAAGTTTCTAGACCCTTGCCACTAACCTTGAGGTGAAATGGATTCCTGGAAAGGAGAATGTGAGAAAGCCGTCACAAATATGAGTTAGGAGAAGTTATATTAACTGCTTCTGGAGAGTCATCAGAACTATTGGGGATGAGGCAGCATGATGTGCCTGACAAAGGAACACAGGTATCAAACGTGAATTGGGGACTTAATTGAACCTGCATCGATGATGAGCCTGGATGACAAGATTGTGACCCTTCTCGACCCTTTCTCTCCCCAAGAATTCAAATTTCCCAATTTGCTAGTCACTTCCTTCTTATACTGTCTCCATTGTCCCTCCCAAGCTATTTAAAAAATAATCTGTTTTGGAAGCTTTGTTCTTTTCCTAAAAGCTTAATTTTAGTCTTAACTTTTGATAAAGATAATTTGTCAACCAAAAACAGGTTGTTTTGTAGATAACAACAGGTCGTTCAAGGGCATATAGAAATAAGGAGAGAGAAGAATTTCCTTTTTCAGAGTCAAAAGACCTTTTAGTCATCAAAGCTATGCTGAGGAATAGAGTCAGATAGGCCTGCACACACAAAGGCAAAGAGAGAGGTTATATACTGGGTAAGCCAACTAGAAGTATCCAAGACCAATATAAAGACACTCTTGGATAATCATGAGCTCAGAAAACTGCTTGCACTATTACTAAAAGTTATTGCCATTTAAATGTGAAAGATTTGGGTGACAAGCTGTCTTGCACACAGTTCAAATAGCTATTGGCTAGGAGAGAGGATGTAAGGAAAGATGTTACCTCTCTGTGTCAACTTAGCTGGCCCACCCACGAATGGTGGTTATCATAACAATGCTACTACCATAGCAACATGGAAATACTGCCTGAGTGTGCTCATAAGCTCTGCCTGGTGGCTAGACATTTATTACACACAAAGATTTGCTTTCTAGATACATAGGGGTTGCCTGAATCATATAAACATATAAACCCAATTTTATTTTATACATATGTGTATATAGCTAACTTTCATTATTCTGGAACTTTTCATCCAATTTCTAGTTTGAGCTAAGCCCCTCACTTGTATTTTTCCATCATTTAACTGCTTCTGAACATCTTCACTAGAAAATGGACTGAGGCAGACAAACTCAAGATTCCAAACTATTTTGTGACTTGCCAGGAATTCTGGTAGAATGTTGAGTTAGGAAGGTTGAAACTACGCATTGACTAAAATGAGTTTTTAGGATTGTTAACTCCTTGAAGATAATTCTTAAAGAAAACAGAGATTATATTTTCTTTATCCTTGTATCTCTCCTGTGCCTAACAGTATGTGGTCATCACAACTTTCCCCATCATGGTTTCAACATGTCCCAGTCAATATAAGAATTAAATGGAATTTGGGGGGAGTCTTGAGGAAGCTTCAGACTACATACAAGCAGATGACACAAGATAAGTTTAGGAACTCAGAAATGGGTAAAATATATGTAGAGTATTACATAATATCAACATATTTTATCTTTTAATGCCATAACAATTTAGACTTCTCTGGCACAAAGAGAGGGCCAAAAAATTTTACTCAGATTTTCCAGATCCCAGGGGTGCTGAGTGCCTAACCCTAATGAAGTGGAAGGGGTAACTGTATTGCAATGTAGAGATTTAGTCAATTGTTGAATGAATTGGTAAATTTCTATTATTTTGATGATTCAATTTCCAGTTCTGCAGGGTTTTTAAAATTTTTCTTTGCTTTTTGGAGGGCAATTGGGGTTAAGTGACTTGCCCAAAGTCACACAGCTAGTAAGTGTGCCAAGTGTCTGAGGCCATATTTGAACTCAGGTTCTCTTGACTCCAGGGCCGGTGCTCTGTTCACTGCTCCACCTAGCCGCCCCAGTTCCTTCATTTTATTCTCAGAGTTGGGCATATTTCTATGATTTTAATTCCAATTCCTGAGATTCTGTGATTCTGCGAAAGTTGTTCCTCATCACCAGAAGTAATTAGAAATTAATGGTATATGCAAAAAACATCTCTATGTCTGGCCTACCAGATACCCAATGGAATAAGGCTAACTTTTGTTTCTATAACTACAGCAATGAAGAGGTAAGGAAATTGTCCTTCATTCTCCATGACTGTAGAACACATTAAATGGTAAGCTACACAGTAGCCACTTTGATAGTTGTATTGAACCACAATAAAAAATGGAATAATATCACCATTCAGCTGATAATCACCAACTTGAGTAATAAGTCTCACTGTGGGAACTGCCATCTTCATCATTAGCTCAACTGTTAACTCCCTTCAGAACTCCCTGTAAAGCACAATTCTGAAACTAACCACCTGTCCAAAGTCAAACCCAGATGCAGTTGTGGCAGCCCTTACCACCCTCCTGGTTTGGTGGAGCTGCTTTAGGTCATCTATTTTGCATAAAAGATGCAACTGTTAATATTTTGCCACTTTTGGTCTGAGCACATATCCAAAACACTTGTTTCCATTGCCAGACCATACAAAACACATAAATTCAATGGCCAAAGTATTTAATGAGGACATGAAACAAAGTAAATTACAAGGAAGGGAATAAAATTTAAAAAAAAATTTTTTTACTCTACCCATACACAGAATGAATCACACATCTCTCAAGATGAGAAGATGGGACAGAAACCTAGAAAAAATGAAGTACCTACTGGGGAAACTGACCCTCAGCGGGAGAAAACTGTCAATGGGTCTGTCTGTCTCCTTTCAGTATGGCCTCAGTGGCCAGGAAGAAGATAAGCCCACTTCTTGGGGAGGCCTGAAGGGCTTCAACCTGGCCCCAGTGGCATCTGTATTCTGCCTGGAATCTTCTCCATCCTGGCTCCTTCCCAGCTCTGGCAGCCTCTATGCCATGGGCTAGTTCATCTCCAAATGTATGCTCTGCTCACTGCTCAGAGGAATCACCAACCAATCTGAATTTGCTGGGCTCCCCGTGGTCTACTTCACTCTCCTTCCTATGAAGCTTAACATCTCATCATTTTACCATTTCAGTCATTGCCCCAAATTTCTGGCAGTTTGGTTTATTTATTTTTTTTGATCTCCCACTTTGCAAAGAATGCTCCACTAAAGAGAGCCCTTTGACTGGTATTGTCACCATACTCTGTGGTCAGATGGACAATCTTCTGGGAAATGTAGTCCAGAGAATTTCCTTCTAAGAGCAATGCTTTCTTGGCCCCAAGTATTGTGAGAAATTAAATTCCCAAGGCATGACTATTACACAGTTCTATACTAGGCTGTGTAGTTAAAAAGAGTAGATGAATATAACTCAAAGGTGCATTCCAATATCTAATGCAGTTCAAACCAAGATACAAAAACAGCACTAACTTTTGTCTGAAAAGAGAATAGTCGCAACAGTGACATTAGCTGTAGACTAGTCTATATTTTAAAAAAGACCCTCCCCAGTTCAGTCTGTTGTTTTGTGGCTCAACTTCATCTCTTCATGGCCTGATTAAATCCTTCTAGTTTTGCCATGTAATGGAAGCCTTTTTTTTTTCTATAAGGAAACGGATTTTCATTTGCTTTTAATTTCCTGGGTCAAAAAAGTCAAGACGGAGGTTGATGAGTTCTCCTCAAGTTCAGTTTGTTGAGGGTTTGTCATTTGGATTCATCAATAGCTTCATTCCCTGCTTGTCGATGCTGGAGTTCAGGCTCTCTGACTCCTTCTCTGGTTCTGGAACACAAGTGCACCCAACCGGAATGGTCACATAATCTTCTGTGTAAACATAGCGTCCCCCAGCACAGGTGGAAGTGCGGCGCAGAATGACCGTGGGCATATAGACGGGGCTACTGCGGAAATGAAAGTTTTCCTCTCCATAGAGTCCTGTCAGACAGCCCTTGCACAGACAATATGCTTCGGGCATGTATTTTGGATACCTTGTGGGATCATAGGAGATCCTGCGTGGGAAAAGAAAACAAAACATGACAAATTAAGGAACAGATTTATTGAGTGCTTTTTGACCATCTGGAGGATATTACCTAAGGAAGAATGACTGTTAGCATTTGTAATCTATTTAGCGGTTTTTTTATGACCAGGAGAAGTAGCTGCAGATGAATCTGTCATAATACTTATTCATTAAGGGAAAAGGACAAGCTCTGAAACTATTTGTTAAATAGATCAGTAACTTTTAAAGGTCTGACAATTATTTTAGAGGACGGTTTTAGTTAGCATGCACACATACTCCAACCTAAGCCTTCAAATCATGCTAAATATGATAAATTACCTTTCAGCAAATATTTTTTAAAAGGTAAAAGAAGATGGAAATTGTATGTATTGTTCACCTGGACCCTTGGGCTTCTGGAACTATTTTCCTGTACACTAGTTTTAAAAAACTTTTATAGTTTGCTAATCAGTCTATACACAGGGCAAAATGGGAACATACACACTGGGTCTTTGAGGAAGCTGTAAATGCAGCCAGACACCTTTCATGTGATAAAGAGTTCTTTCCCATTTTCCTCTCTACTTTCAGGTAGCTCAGGGTAGTACCAACCTTCCCTCCCACCTCACCCCTAGTTCTTTATTTCCACGTGGCCTGCCATTGCTTAAGGTTTTCAATTCTAGAGGGCCTCTGAAGTTTTTTGCAGTTTTAAATCTAATGATCCTCAAATTATCAAATGGACATGTAATTGTGTTCATTTGAAAGTTCTCTAATGAAGACTAATCCATCCTTGCCTGGGAAATACTATGCCTGTATCCTTCCATATCTTCACCAAAGGGGTCCACCTAGCACACCAAGGGAGGGGGACTTCCTCACTTTTGGAATAGAATGGGTAGCACCCACCTTGCAGGGTTGTTGTAAGGTTCAAATAAAATAATATTTGTGAAAGTATTTACTCCAATGCCTGGCACATAGTTGGTGCCATATAAGTGCTTGTTTCCTTCTTCCTCTCCAGCTCCCTCTTTGTGAGGGTGCCAGTGGAGCACTGGCTAGCCACTTCTCATGACTTACTCTGGTCACGTGACCACCCCAGATTTTCTTCTCATCATTACAATTCTTTGATGTCATCTTGTACTCCACTGAAGTTCCTCATTACTTTTATTTCACCTTACTCATACTCCCATTGCCTTCTGTCTGATGTTCATTTAAAACTTTATAGAGACTGTTATATTCCAAATCTCCCTACCATTCAAAAATACTAACAGAATGTTGATATTAAAAAAGAAAGGTTTTGTTCATTGAATTAGTTTTACAGTTTCCCAAATGTAATCCAATCCACTCTCAGGCTTCATCAGACTTCCAAAGGGTTTCAAAACACGAATAAGGTTAAGAAACCTAAAGTCAGAACATTGAGCTATTTGTATTTTTTGTTTTTTGGGTTGTTTCTTGTTTGCTTTTTTGTAGGGCAGAAGGCGGGGCAATTGGGGTTAAGTGACCTGCCCAAGGTTACATAGTAAGTGTTAAGTGTCTGAAGCTGGATTTGAATTTAGGTCCTTCTGACTCCAGGGCTGGTGCTCTATTCACTGTGCCACCTTGTCACCCCCTTATGTGTTTTTTTAAATATGTTTTTATTTTTGGCTTCTATTAATTAATAGCATCATGGTTACCCCCAGTGGCTTATCCCCTCCCATTCCTCCACAGAACCATCCCATATAACAAAAATAGTATTTCTAAAGAAAGAAAAATAATCAGAACTGATTAATACATTGAAAATCTGCAATGTGTAACCATGAGGGAACTCCCATCTCTATGAAGGGGTGGGATGGAGATACCACCTGAGGTCTCTTAATGGAATCCTGTTTGATCTTTATAATTTTGTTACATTCACTTTTTGTTGTGTGATTGTTTCCATTTATATTGTTATAGGCATTATGTGTATGTATGCATATATGTATACATGTATAGTTTTATTGGCCCTGCTTACCTCATTATACATCAGTTCATGTAGCTCTTTCAATGCTTCTCTGTATTTATCACATACATAATTTCTTACAGAAAAGTAATGTTCCATGACACTCATGTACCACAACTTGTTTATCCATTCCCCAGTTGATGGATATCTACTTTGTCTTCAATTCTTTGCTATCACAAAAGTGCTACTATGAATATTCTGGTGTGAGAACTTTTCTTCTTATTGATGGCTTTCTTGAGGTATAAGCCCAGTAATAAAATCTCTGCATCAGAGTACAGACGTTTTAGTCCCTTCATTTACATAATTCCAAATTCCTTCACAGAATGCTTGTACCATTTCACAGTTCCATCAACAATTTATTACTGTGCCTATCATTCCACAACTCTTCCAGCATTGGCTATTATTGATTTTTGTCATCTTGCAATTTTCAGGGTAGGGGGTGAAATCTCAGAGTCATTTTGATTTGTAATTTCTTTTATTATTAGTGATTTGGGGCAGTCTTTCACATAGTTGTGAATACTTTGCAGTTCTTTTAAGAACTTTTCATATGCTTTGACCACTCTTCTGTGGGGGAATGGCTATTGTATGTACTCATTCGTTGTTTATATATCTTGGTTACTAAGCCTTTATCAGAGAAATTTGATACGAAGATTTTTTATTTCCCCATTAGACCATTTCCCTTTTTAGGTACATTAATTTTGTCTGTGAAGAAGCTTTTTGTTTCATGTAATCAAATTTATATATTTTATCTTTTGTCATTTCCTCTATCACTTGTTTGGTTAAGAATACATGTCCTACCCATAGCTGTCAGAGGTATACGATTAGTATATTAGTAATATATAATTAATAATATATAATTAATAATATTTTATGCAATACATATACGTGAATATGTATATGAAAGAGGGTTTGTGTGTGTGTGTGTGTGTGTGTGTATCTTTTCATAGTAACCCCCAACTGGAAACTAAGGACATATCCTGATTTTGGGGAATGGCTAAATCAGGGGTGGAGAACCTTCCATCTCAAGGTCACATGTGACCCTCTATGTTTCTAAGTACAGCCCTTTGACTGAATCTAAAGTTTGGATTCAGTCAAAGGGCTGCACTTGAGGATGTAGAGGGCCACATGTGGCCTCGAGGCTGTTGGTTTCCCATCCCCTGGGCTAAACAAACTATGGTATATGAATATAATGGAATATTACTATTAAAATTATGAAATGCACAATTCGAAGGAAACTGGGATGTTCTTTATGAGCATAATGAAGTGTTTGGAAATAAAACTCTACACATTATTAAAATCAACTTTAAAAGACTTTAAAATTCTGAGCAAAACAATGATAAATCAGAAGTCCAAAAGAATGAAGATGAAACATACCATTTATCTCCTGACAAAGAAGTGCTGAACTTAAAATGCAGAAAAAGACATAGATTTTCAGGTATACCTAATTTAAGAATTTGTTTTTGCCAAACTATGCAGCTATGTATTGAGGGCTTTGTTTTTCAGGGGGTTTTTTTCCTTATTCGTTCATTGTGTGAAGAAGGAAAGGAGGTAGTAAGAGGGACAGATTAATTTTTAAAATGCTTGTCAACTGGAAACATTAAAAAATTTTATAAAAAAAGAAAAATGTTTTCTTTTTCTATGTCACATTTCATTTGTATAACAGGCAAGGTATATGGGAGTGGAGGCCAGGAGGGAGGGTAGGTAAGGTTTGTACATCAGTACAAATCTCACGTAAAGATTTTAAGCTGTCTTGTTTGTCTTGTCCTGTCTTCTCTATTCCCTTTCTATGTTCTCCCCTTTTATCCCTTCCTCCCTTTCACGTTTTTTCATTTCCACTCTCCTTTTTTATTCCCCTTCTGGGAAGCAGAAACATTTTCACTGGGGCAAAAGGCTCTCCTTAGCCCTAGCTACAAGAAATGGGAAGAACAATTCTTGGCTACAAAGAGAAAACAAATTTTAAGAAAGCTCATCATTATCTACTGTGGTTACTCTGAAGAGGTTTTGATGTCTCAGGAGTAGCCATGAAACTATTGCACACACGAGTTTTTTTTAACTTTTAACAGCATCAGAATGAAATATCTTAACACCTCTCTCTCCCCCACCCCAATCTTAGTGTTTTCGAGAAATGTATCATTTTTCAAAACACACATGGTCTCTTTTCTGATTTTCTTTTAAAAGATAGAAAATAGTTTAGCTGTCATTATGGCTGATACTGGGCTCACCTTTACTTCAAGAGACAAAGAAATGTAGTCAGTCCTAAACAAGTAGAGATCAAATAAGATTTTTTTTTTTTTGCAGGTGTCAGGGAAATTCCAGGAAAATAACGCTCTATCTTTCAGCATAATTTAGTAGGTGCTTGGCATGAGAACATACTTGAAATTAATCAAGTTTTTCTTCTGAGAGCTTCAGACAACCTTCTCACTGGCCATGAATGAAGCTTGGCATGTGTGAGTGACAGCTGGCACCGCTTAATCCTAGAACAAAGGGTACATCCTCTGGGGATGATTAGAGGGGATGGAAACTGAGCTCTGAATAGAATGAGTGACAGCCAAGTCTGGGGAGAAAAAAATCCAAGTTCAGGAATTTTGAACTTCATAAGGAGCAATTTTTAAAAAGAGAGG
>CM053596.1:143731304-143753613 GCA_028646575.1 Pseudocheirus occidentalis | reverse complement strand
TCACTGCATCACCTAGGTGCCCTTTTTCATTTCTTTTAGATAACTTAGCTCCCTTTCCTCTTCTTATTTCATTCTGAGCCCAATTTTTTCATTTTTACTGATTGTCCAAAATATATCCTACTGGACAAGCTCTACAGATTGCATATCTAACTATATGACATAATCTGAATGACAGGTATTCTTCATCCACTTGATTTTTTGTTTGAATGGCTATATCAAACTCTGTTGAGTGGTTACATATCCCTTCCAGGAGGCTCAACATTCCGATGCAATAATCCAAGACTTTATATAACTTACAAACATCTGAATACTTCACTACCTATAAGGAATCCCTCTTCAACTAAAAGTCTACACTGAATCTTCTCCATGAGAGTGAACACCTTTGTCAAGCGAGTTTTATGCTTTTCCTGATACTTACGATAAGTCTCAGTGAACAATGATACCTCTGTTTGTACCTTTCAGGGAATCTTGAATTATTCTGCTGCATGAATGGGGAAATTCCCAGTTGAAAGAGAGCTTTTAAGATGATATTTTTCTCTTCAAAAGGAAGTGTCTTTTTATAATCCACAAACAATAAGCAAAGAGAGGGATCTTGTAGTCTCAGCAATTTTTGGTCAATTGTGTGATGATAAAGACATTATCTACTGAGCAATATCACTGGAAAAGTCAAGGGAGTACTGACCTTTCCCCTGTGTACGCCCCTCCAAGGATTTAACTATCATCCTTGGGTTAATGGTTCTCAGATCTACATATCTAGTCCCAGTCTGTCCTCCAAGCTTCAGCACTGCCTCACCAGTTACCTATTAGAGAATTCAAACTGCATATCTCAGAGGGATCTTAAATTCAACAGTCCTAAACTCAATTCATTATCTTTCCACTCAAACCCTTCCTTCTTTTACATTTCCCTATTTAGGACAAAAGCACCATTATCCTTCTAGGTTCCAAGCCTCCTAATCTTGCCATTATCCTGTACTCACTCTCCCTCACCTCACATATCCAGTGAGTTGGCAAAGTTTGCCATTTCTGCCTCTACTGTATGTCTTCTGATCCTTTTCTCCACTCAAATATTTACCTACCACCTAAGTTTCTGCTTTCATCACCTCTTACTTTCATTATTATTAACACCCTGCTTATTATCTCCCTGCCTCAAGCTTTGTGCCACCCCAGGTCATCCTCTACAATGCTACCAAAGACATTTTTCTTAAGGGCAAATCAGATCAAATGACCCTTCCAAGCCAATCAGCTCCTTCAGCTTTTTACCACTCCTAAGATCAAATACAGCCCTCTTTTTATCCTTTAAAACTTCTCATAAGCCAGCCCCATCCTATCTTTTCCTCTCTGCTGGACATTATTCCTCCTCTTGCATGGTGTGATCCAGACAAACTAGCTTTCTCTCTGTTCCTCACATATGACATGTTATCTCCCATCTACATGCTTTTACACTGACGAAATGAGCTTGAAATGCACTTCCTCTTTACCTCTATCTCATGTAGTCCCTCTCTTCCTTTAACTCATAGCTCAGATTCCAAAGCAGGAAATTTTTCCTGGACCTTCCAACACCTAGTACCTTCCCTCCTAAATTACGTGGTGTTTAACTGCTTTGTATACATTATTACTTATTTACTTTGTATTTAGGTTCACTCTCCCTATTTATACATACATACATATATAGTGAGAGAGAAAGAGAGAGGATAAATATATATTTACTTGTATCTATTTGTATGCAACATTTATATAAGTATATGTATGCAGATACAGCATAAATATATATTTACTTGTATATATATATACACATTTTTATAGATTGCATATATATGTGTATTGCGTATACACACACACACACATATACACATGCTTCTTGTCTTCCTTATTTTAATGTAAAGAGTAGGAATTGTTTCATTGTCTGTAGCTGTATTCCCTTCACCTAACATAGGGACTGGCACATAGTAGACATTTAGTAAATACTTGTTGATCGATCATCAAGGATGCTCTCGGTGTAGATGATCCTCATCAGAGTTTCATATGACTAGGAAAATAAGCATATGGGTCAATACTTGTTGATCTTCTTATGTCTGTCTTTTTGGTATTAATTGAGAGATTTTTTTCCCCCTACCTTTGGTATTTTCCCGTCCTTCAGTTGCCTTGTGACTCTGTCCTCAATGTCCTTACACTTGTGTCACTTCCAGGACAGATCTCCCCTACGTACACTTGGTCTAATCCAACTTTCCCCATCTTTCTTCACTTTAGTGCTGTCCCTATGGACTTTACAAGCACATCTGACACGGGGATGTCAGAGTACAAGTGTGGTGGCTTGACACTATCCTTGATGGTGAAAAAAGTTTATTATAAAAAACCGCAGCATATGTTTTTCATCTTTATTTGGTTTTTTGTTCTTCCATTTCACCCTTAAATGCCCTGCGGATGATTTTGCTTAGTTGGTTCTCTCACTAAGCTTTATTCAAACTGATTTCATCTTCTACTTTTCTCTTCTTTATGAGGTGATACTGCTCCTAATCTTTGATTATCCTCTTCTATAGGATTTTACAAAGAAGCTAATATTCTAAATAGATGGTGTTTTTGGTTGCCAGGTCCTTCCTTAAGTGTAAATTCGATCATGTCACTCCCTTATTCAATTAACACCACCGGTTTCCTATTGCCTCTAAGATAAAAAAAAAACTTGGTTTAGCTTTTAAAATCCTTTACAGCCTGGACCCTAATTTATTTTTCTAGCATCATTGTACATTATTCCCCCTCCTAAGCCCTACTATCCAGCCAAACTGGTCTTCTTTCTGTTCCTCACACACAATATTCCATCTCTCAATTCCATGCCTTTGCAATGGCCATCTCTTATGCCTAGAATTCACTGCCTCCTTGATACTGTTCACTAAATGTCCACTTGGCATCTGTTCCAAAGAATTCCTCTCTTTCTTCATTATACACCTCAAGTATGTATCACCTTTCATATGAAGCCTTTGCTGATTCCCCCAACTGCTAGTGCCCTCCCTTTCCAACTAGCTTGTATTTATTTTACATGTATTCTTCATATGGTATATCTATATGTACACATACACACTTATGAGAATAATAATAACTCTGTGGGCAATAATATAGGGCTATGCCTGTAAGAAGATGCTAGTATAAAGGTGTAAGTAATTTGATGAGCAGGAGGACTAAGAAGACCTGCTTCGCCAAAATGGAGACGAAGCAAGGAATCCAAAAAGAAACAACTTAACACTCATAGGTGTTCCCCTTCTCTCCCTTTGTCCTGGGTTGGTTTGTACCTGTCCCAAGGAATTCTTGATTCATTCAGTTTATTAATCTCTTTCTTCCAAGTGGCCCTTTGGTCTACAAGTACTAACTGGAGTTTGACACATGAGCACCCAAATACCAAACAAGCCACTCACAGGATCATAGAATCACAGACTTGGAACTGGAAAGGGCCTTAATGGTCCTCTTGTACAGTCTTTCCATTTTACAGATGAGAAAACCAGGTCCTACAGAAGAACAGTGACTTCCCCAAAGTACATATCAAAGGCACAATTTTGACTGCTTTATAGCACAGTGCCTAGTAAACTACACTTAAAGAAATATGAATGCTTGATCAGGATTTTAATCTGAGACCTCTTGCATCTGAAGAGGTTCTCTTCATCATTTCCCTACACCAAAACTCTACTTTTGTATCCCAGCATATTAACTATCATTATATCTCATTTGGCCAGAACTATCATAGTTCTCTTGCCAAGGAAGGGAGTGGGGAGACTGGGAAGTTACAGCTAGCTCCCCTCTACTGAAAATAATGACTGACAGCCCCACTCAGCCTATTCATCAAGTACTCAGAGAGCCAAAGATCTTTGGTGGACAGTGCCAAGGAACTCTGAACATCTTTCTGGCTCTGGGAGAAAACTTCAGACATCAAACTTTCTCATGAATGTCTTTTTAGAGGATGTAGAAAAACCTCCCTGGTTTTGTAGCAAGGTCTGACACTGAGGCAAATGCTAGGAGGCCAATGACTTTCTAGGCAGGGTTGTGAGAACACAAAGGCCTTTGGGAAATGCTGGAGTCCAACTGGAAGTTTCTCCTCCAAGCTACTTATGCTTATATGGACCCCATGATTATTCTTGAGGCCCATTCATACAAAACTTCCATGTGTTTTAGTTCCAGTTAATTTCATCTTATTCACCCCTCCCCCCCATGAGAAAAATAGCTAGGGCTAGTCCCTAGGCTGACCCAGAGACTAACTCTAGTGAGGCCCTGAGGTCACCCCTGAAAAAGATACAAACAAGTTGACTCTAGAGTCAATTGGAATTTCCAGGAAAATATAAGCTCTTTGAGAGAAAGGACTGTGTATATCCAGCACCTAACACAGGACCTTTCATTTCATAGATCATCAAATCATAGATTTAGAGCTGGAAGGACCTCAAAGATCAGTTATTACAACACCCATTTTATTAATGAGTGAATTGAGGCTCAAAGAAGATTAATGATTGTCCAAGGTCACAGAAATGGTACATGGCAGAGCTGGGGATTTAAACCAAGTTTCTCTGATTCTAAATTCGGTGTGTAATAGGCATGTAACAAGGGTTTACAGAATTGAATTGAGCTTTGATTGGCACAGCCCAGAGCTTAGATCCCTAGGTCTTAAAATGAACAAATTTCAGATTTGGAGGGAATGCTAGAGATTATGTAGTACAAACCCTTTCTTTTACACATCACAAAAATGGGATTGGAAGTGGTTCAGTGATTTACCTAAAATAAAAATGAAAAAACAAACAAGTAGTCAATGGCAGAATCGAGACTAGAATCTAGGAATCCTGAATCCTATTTCACTGTTCTTTGTAACCCACAGCAGACTCAGCCCTTATACCCTTAACAAGGCAGGGGCAGAAGAGTGGGGAGCCAAAGAGGCTTGGAGTCACTGATGCCTTGGCAGTCAGCTATTCTTTGGACAGAGTAAACAGTAAACCCACAACAAAGTAAGCCATTTCTTTCATGTCAAGTCCACATGAAAGGTCAAGTTCAGGATCATAGGATCATTTACTACCACTTCGAGCTGGAAGAGACCTCACAGAAAAAACACTGGGAACAGAACTCTAGAAGGGTGGGTTGGGGTTATTTTGTTTAAGTCAATAAGAATGAATATCTTTGGGGGTTTTTTTCTTAGCTAAAAGAGCTGTCTTGCATTCACTGTAGCTGGAAAATGTCCCTTTGAGGGAGAAGCAGACCCATGTTAACAGCTTAAATCTACAGTTATTCCTTCCACATCACAACTTTCCCCACTGCAGTTTGACTATATCATGGGTCAGCATAAGAAATTAAATGGGAATTTGGGGGAGAATTTCGTGGAAGTTGAAGACAAGATGCAAAGGCCAGCAAATGACACATAGCCCATAACCAAACACTTAACCCAAATTTTACAATAAGGTACTGTACCCCATAAAAGAAAAGGGAAAATTCAGAGAATTTTAAGAAAAGAGAAAATACTCTTTTCTGGTATGAAAGGAGAGCCAAAAAATTGTATGTGGATTGTCCAGACTGAGTGGGCTCCTCACCGCTAACTCCCATGACGTGGAAGGGATAAATGTATGCTCCTCTGAATTCTGTCCTCCAGAGTAAGCGACTCAATTACCTGTTCTCTTTTGGGTAATGAAGGCTTAGTCTATCTCAATCCAAAGCTGACCAGTTGATGATCTGGCACAAGTCTTGAGAAAGAATGAAAAATCATCCCACTGTCAACCTGGCTCATTCCCTTCATTCACTGCCAAGGGATTATCAATGTAAACTGTCATTTGTCATTTGCCCCTTTCAGAGTCTCTTATCTGCCCTTAAAAGGTAAAAAACTCCAGCCCCCATCTCCAACCCTGCTTCCTAATGGATATATTCCTGGAACCATCTCATTTTAGGTGTGAAAATACTGAAAAAGTGTTGGGATAAACTTTTATCACCTTCAATCTCTGGCTCCTGCATGGATGCTTAAATAAATTTTAAAATGGACAGAAAATGAACTCTGAGCCATAGCCAATGACTGATTTGAGGACAAAAGGCCTTTGTCCCATGACAATATTATATTACAACACTTCTATTTTTGCTTTGCAGAATAGTGGTAATAAAAAGCAACACTTTGATGTTGTAAGATCAATTACTTAATGGATTTGAGCAGCTTAGATAACAAATCACTCATAGAATAATAAATTTAGAGCTGGGAAGGACTTCAGAGGTCATCTGATCCAACTCTGTGATTTTATAGATGAGAACTCTGAGAGCCAGAGAGATAGATCTACATGCTCAGGGTCATACAGGTAGTCGGTGGTAGTGGTTCTATGACTCCAGATTTAGCATTCTTTTAATTGCACTGCATCAGCGATGGTATGTGCTTCAGCCAAAGATTGACTTGGCCTCAGAAACACAATATTTCTGAAAGAAGCTAGTTTGCCTCCTCCATAGCACTAAGTCAGCACTTGGTGGTCAAACACAGAAACTCAGGAAGACTCTAAGGTGCAGTGGCCTGCAATGGGCTTTATTGGCAGCATAAACTCTCTAGCAGTCATTCCCCTATCACAGGTGGACCAATTTGCTGTTCAAATTCAGAACCAAGCCATCAATCTCTGCTTCTTTTTTTTCTGTCATCAAGATACACATAGACAGAAAAGGTCTTGTAGACTCATTGGTAACACATTAGCCCAGAATAATACTCATGCCCTAATAGAGGTTCCCAGCAGTTGTTGAGGGAAAAATTACTTTTGTCCCCTAAATTCAGAAGCCCAAACCAGCTGGAACATGTGTCTACTTTATGTACCACAATGTCATAGGATTCTTGACATGGAAAGGATCGTTGAGATCATTTAGTTTAACTTAAATCTGAATCTCCTCTAAAAAATATTCCTAACATGAAATCTACCTGAAGATCTTCAGTGACAAGGAACTCATGATAGCATGGTGGAGTGAAAAGAGTTTTCTATCTGTATTTGGGGAAGAATTGGATCAAATTCTGCCTCAAACACTTACTAGCTATGTGATCAATCATCCTTCATTGTCTTTCAGTCACATTGGATTCTCCATGACCCCATTCGTGGTTTTCTTGATGAAGATACCGGACTGGTTTGCCATTTTCCTTCTTCAGCTCATTTTACAGATGAGGAAACTGAGGCAAACAGAGTTTAAATGACTTGCTCAAGATTACATAGCTGGTAAGTGTCTAAGGCCAGATTTGAACTCAGGAAGATGAGTCTACCTGAGTGCAGGTTCAGCATTCTCTCTGCTGAGTCACCTAGCTCTACTTAAGAAAACCGCAAATGGGGTCAGAAAGAACTGTACATGACCGAACACCCACAGGCAAGTAATTTAATCTTTCCAAGTGTCAATTTTCTCATCTGTAAAAGGGGGATAATAATATGAGGGTTGCATAGTGTGTATGGTGGGCAAACTTTGGGGACAGGAAAGCCTAGGTTCAAGTGTTGCCCCTGACATGAATTAGCTGTGTGACTGTGGTCAAGTTGCTTAACTTTTCAACACCTGTCGCATCTTTTTAGGACTATGACCCTGATGAATTTCCAGTCTGCAAGAGTGGAGGGAACATCTACCCTGGAAGCTCTCCACACTGATAAAATCACATATCTGGATATTAAAAGAAAAAAAAAGGTGGGAGAAGACCTCTTTTAGAACTTTGTTCCACAGGGCTATGGTGCTGGACCTAAAGTCAGTAAGACATGAAGCAGTTAGGTGGTGCAGTGGGCCTGGAGTCAGGAGGATCTGAGTTCAAATTCATCTCAGATACTTCCTCGCTCTGTGATACTGGACAAGTCACTTAACCTCTGCCTGCCTCAGTTTTCTCATCTGTAAAAGGGAGATCATAATAGCACCTACCTCCAAGGGCTATTATGAGGATCAAATTGTTGCTGTTTTGTTGTTGTTTGTCCTTCATCCTCAAAGAGGAACATGACATCAGGGAGGTGATGCCATGACATGCAAGTGAATTGGATTTAAGTGAGGGAGGGCTGTGCAAAATCACCAGCCTCACTTTCTTCTCCAGTGGCAGGATGACTGGAGATGGTCCCCGTGAGGATCATATAAGATGCACTTAACACAGCGCACTTAATAAATACTTATTTCTTTCTTCCCTCCCTCCCTCTCTCCCTCCCTTATTCCTTCCTTCCTCCCTTCCTCCCTTCCTTCCTTCCTTCCTTCCTTCCTTCCTTCCTTCCTTCCAACCTTTCTTCCCCTTACTCTTCATGCAAAAACACTAGTGACTATGAATGGTAGAAATTGTGGATTACTGAATGATAAGCCTCTTGGCTTCGCAGAAAGGCAGAGTGCTAGAACATCCACTTCTTCAACTGACAGGCTGGCTGTGTGACTTTGGATAAGTCATTTCAACTTTCTTGGCCTTCATTTTCTTCATCTGTAAAGTGAGGACAAAAGGATCTCTAAAGTCTCCTTTAAATACTAAGATTTTACAAAACTACTTGTTTTGGGGAAGTCTGGAGGGAAACTTGCTATCTCTTGAAAACCACCCAATAGCCTGACATAGTAAGAATATGAGCAGCATATTTCACAGCATTCATTCAACTTTACTGCCTCCTTCCCAGCCAGCCTCTTTCTGGATCAGCCCTGCTTGTTTCTCTGATTTTCCCCTGTTTACACCCTTGTTGAAACTTCTTCCTGTCAAAATGTTTTCAGGCTGAGTTAAAAGTAGGAAAACTGCCCTAGAAGACTAGAAAACAAAATGAAGGAAATGAGTTATTGAACATGATTCATATTCTGGAGAAAAACTCTCTTTAGGTTTGTGCCACAAGTTATTAAAGGAACTACTGAGCATTATTTAGGTTGCTGCTATGGGTTTTCTCTTAGTATTTCAACATAATTGCGTGACTGGACCTATTAAAAAAGCAATAAGCTGGAGTGTTTGCAATGAATAGGAGTCTTTCTAAATATATCAATTTCCTTTAATCCCGTACTAAGCAATCGAGTTGACTTTAGGTATTTTTATTTTTAAAATTGAACAGAAACAGACATCATACCACAAAGTAAACGTGATGGTATTTTTATCTGCCAGGAAATTGCACAAAACAACCTATCTTCATCATCTAATATTTGGTATTTTTCTCTTAAGAAAACCTTTGCTTGTGTACTGGGTCACACTACCCCTGAGGCAGAGTCAGTTTGATTTTCATCCAAATCTCCTGGACAGGAAAAAAAATATCCCAGAATAGTCTTCACTGAGCTCTGGAGGGAAAGATGCTTTTTTCCACAGGCATAATGGTAACACCGGCAACTATCTAAATTTGCTTTCCACAAATTTCTAAGTAATTCATTGTACCAATGGAAAAAATACCATACTATCTTTGCTGGTGTTTTTGTAAGTGATTCTTTTTATTTTTTTGTTGGTGAAACTAAAAGGGGTTTTCTTTCCACTTATTAATAGACGTCTTAGTTTAGCCAAAGCATTTCTTTGAATCCATTTGGATCCCCAAACTACATTTCTAGGAATTTTGTTTCCTTCTCTTTTTGATTTTCTCCCTCGTTTAAAAAAATTCTTTTTGCCTCATTTGGATTAGATCTGAGCCAGGGGAGGCCTAATTCCAGTTTCTCTCATAAAACCACTGCCTCTACACTTCTTCCCCTACACAGTAAGCTATTCAGAAGGTTCGGAAATGGACAACCACCCCCTACCCTGTACCCCCCAACAATGTGTTAAAAATCCTATGACATATCTAGCAAACAGGATGAAGTGGTCTCAGGTCTCAAAGTCAGCTAATGATACATTTGTGTTCCATATTGCTCAGTTGATTAAGTACTTTTAAAAGTTCAAGGAATCTCTAACACATTATATCTTTATGAGAAGTGTATATATTCTGTGCCACCAGTGGTACAGGGTCCACTGTGAAATCACTGGGGGCTCTGTTAAAACTATACAGGAATGTCTACAATGCTTTTGATGCTGATTCTTGCAGCCCCAAACAGCTCCCTCTCCTGTCCGGGGTTCACTTCACAGATGAGAAAATGGGTGCTTATTTTCCTAGCATTCACTCTTTTCTCCACCACAATCATTGTATGTTGAACAGGGAGGGAGATTCTGTCCTTCAAGAGTAGTGGCCCCACACATATACAAAAATATCTATAGCTGCTCTTTTTGTGGTGGCCAAGAACTGGAAATCGAGGGGATGCCCATCAGTTGGGGAATGGCTAAACAAGTTGTGGTATGTGAATGTAATGGAATAGTATTGTGCTATAAGAAATAATGAACAGGTAGACTTCAGAAAAACTTGGAAAGACATATATGAACTGATGCTGAGTGAAAGGAGCAGAACCAGGAGAACATTATACACAATAATAGCCATAGTACGTGAGGACTTATTTTGATAGATTTAACTCTTCTCAGCAATGCAAGGACCTAAAATATTTCCAAAGGACTCATGATGGAAAATGCTATCCATATCCAGAGAGAGAACTATGGAGTCAGAATGCAGAGTGAAGCAGAGAATTTTCTTTTTTGTTTTGCTTTATTATATTTTGCTTTATTTCCCATGGTTTCTCTCATTTGTTATAATTCTTCTATGCAACATGACTAATATGAAAATCTGTTTAATAGGAATGTATTTGTAGAGCCCATATCAGATTGAGGAGGGAGGTGAGAAAGAGGAGGAGAAAATTTAAAACTTATGGAAGTGAATATTGAAAACTGAAAACAAATAATAGATTTAAAAAATAAATGTAAAAGCTCAAAAAAAAGAGTAGTGGTCCCAGGTCAACATAAGTAGCTAAAGAATAAGAGGGGGCCCATCAGGTCTAGATCAGGGGTTCTCATCTTTGTTTGTGGCATGGACACCGTTTGGCAGTCTGGTGAATCCTATGGACTCCCTTCTCAGAATAATGTTTTTTTTTAATGTGTAAAATAATGTACATAAGTTTACAAAGGAGTGAATTATATTCAAATGTAGTTATCAAAATATTTTTTTAAAAACTAGGATCATTAACCTGAGGTTAAGAATCCCTGTCTAGATAAACCCAGGTCCCTAACCTTTCTGACTCCTTCCCCTTCCACATATCTCCCACCCGCTAAAATTTTTCTTCCTCCCACCCCTGCTTTTTAAAATGGTATTCCTAGAACTGAATACAATATTCCACAAATTGCCTAACGAGGATAGACTAAGGAGATTAACACCTCCTATTTTCTCAGAGATACTGTATCTCTTTTTTTACACATCTCAAAGTTGGCATACCATACTTCTAAAATTAATACATAGTTCTAATTGTATCACAAAAATTTGCAGTGGTTTTCTGTTGCCATTAGGATAAACTACCACCATTTTAGCCTGACAATCTGGTTCTGGCCTACTTTTCCAGATTTATTTCACAGTACTTATTACTCACTCAGAATGCTAAACAAAGATGTTTTCTGATCTCCTGCTGACCTATCTGCCCTCATGCCTGACATACTCTAAACTTTTGCTTATTGAAACTTTCTGCAGAGGTCAGCTGAAGGGCCACTTCTTTCTAGGAGTCTTCCCTGATTCCTCCAACTAACAGTGAACCCTTCTGGAGGATTTTATCTAGCTCTCTCCTTTGCCCTTATCAGAATTTAACATGTATCACATTTACCCCAATATGTCTTAGATGCTCTATTATATTGTAAGCACCAGTGAGAGAAATGATTATGCTGGGGTTTTTTTTTCCAGTTTGGAATGTCCAGCACCATACACAGTAGGCATTTAATAAATGTTTTTCAATTGTGAAGGACTTACTAGGTTGCACAGTGGTATGAGCCTGGAATCAAGAAGACTCCTCTTCCTGAGTTTAAATCCAGCCTTAGACATTTACTAGCTTGACCCTGAGTAAGTCACTTAACCCTGTTTGCCTCAGTTTTCTCATCTGTAAAATGAGCTGTAAAAGGAAATGGCAACTCTAATCTTTGCCAAAAACCCAAAAACCCAAATGGGGTCACCAAGTGTCAGATATGACTGAAAAATGACTCAACAGCAAATGTGCAGAGACCAATTTCATGTCAGCAGCAGCAGATTGAGAATCTAGTTCTGTTAGTTAAATGTTCGTTTCTTGCAGTGAAAGATGCCTTATCCCATAGATAGGCATCCTATTCTTTGTCATAGACCCTTTTGGCAGGTTGGTGAAGCCTCTGGACCCCCTCTCAGAATAATGGTTTTAAATTCATAAAATTTATTCATTAAAATTCATAAAAAGAAACCAATTAAATTGAAATAGTTACAAAGTATATATATCTATGTATATACATGTATATATATACATAGGCATATATATACATATATACACATACACACACATAGTTCATGAACACCAGATTAAGAACCCTTGACATAGGGTATAATTCACTTTACCTAGCCAAAGTATTTATAAAGTTGTATTTTACATGATTATAATAGCCATTGCCAAATAACACCAAAAACTTGTATTTAATGTCCTAAAAAGCACATAAAATAAATGGTCCATAATTTCCAAGAGATAAATACGGACTATCCAGTTTCAGGGCATTTGACCTTGCCTACCCTGACCAATACACATCAACTCCTCTGCAGCTTCTGAGCCTCAGAACTCTTATGTGACTTTTTTTTTTTTGGTCTAGGCCTACAGGGGTGGGGAACCTGTAACCTTGAGGTCACATGTGGCCCTCTAGGTCCTCAATCCCGTCCCTTTGACTGAATCCAAACTTCACAGAACAAATTCCCTTAATAAAAGGAGTTGTTCTGTAAACTTGGACTCAGTCAAAAGGACACAAAAGGCCACATGTGGCCTCAAGGCCTAAAGATCCCCACCCCTGGTATGATTTCAATGGTGTAGGGAAATTCTGTATGCAATTTCCCTTTATCCATGAATGTTTTCTGTGACATCCTTTTAGAAAGTGCCTGGGCCATTGGAGAGGAGGTGA
Organism: Pseudocheirus occidentalis; assembly: GCA_028646575.1. Lineage (NCBI taxonomy): Eukaryota > Metazoa > Chordata > Mammalia > Diprotodontia > Pseudocheiridae > Pseudocheirus > Pseudocheirus occidentalis. The sequence continues at coordinate 143,740,718 of CM053596.1, read as the reverse complement.
TTTATCCAAGGTCACATATCTGGTATGTGTCCAATAGTGGATTCAAACCCAAATCTTCTTGACTTCAGGGTTTTATTAATTTCAAGACTATGTCTCTATTAAGTTACAGGTGGGTTAAAATGTGTATTGGTGGAAATTAAATCACACTCCAACGAAATAATTTCTGAGTTTTACAGAAAGAAGTGGAAGATTTGGTCTGGTTCTCAGGGTGCTTACAAGTTTACATAAACACATCTGTGTATACATGCATGCATGCATGTATGCATACATACATATCTAGCTAGCCAGCCATGGCCAAATGTCATCCTCCTCCCAACCAGACTTTCCATACACAATACAAATAAGAAACGAGGAGCTGCAAATTCTTTTTCATTTTCTTGAGGCTGGTTTTCTTTACGCTCTGAATTACTGAATTAACATCCTACAGCCCTGCCCTACCCTGCCCCAGCTCTTGAGCATTACCACCAAAGAAGCGGAAAACCTTTCTCTCCCTCACCCTAGAATTAGTCCACAGAGCCAAAGGATTGTTTGGTTTTTTTTCTTTTCTTTTTTGGAAAGGGGGAAAAAAGACGAAAGGTTCCTTAAACTTCATACTTCCCCCCCAGCCCCAGTGCTGGTTCTCGCCCGAGGACCCGGGAAGGTAGAATTTCTGCGCTCACCTGTAGGCCCATGGGGAGACGCTGTGCAGGTTGATGGGGAGTCGGTATTTCTTGTCCTGGACCGGCCTGCCCCCTGCCGGGCAGCTCACGTTGCGCTCCTTGTCCAGCGGTTCCAACTGCAGGGTGTGGTGGAAGGCGCTGAGCATGCCTGCAGCCAGCCGCCCGTACAACTGTTCCAAAAGCTCCTCCGGACGGTCGGCACAGGTTCGAGTCCGCACCGGGCGCTTGTTTACGCGGAAAGCGTCTGAGCTGAGGCTCAGCAGCATGGACAGCACGAAAACGGCCACCGGCATCTGGACCTGCAGCTCAGCAATGGACGGGCGGAGTGTGAAGGAAGCAGATGTGTGAGGCTCCGCACATCTTCGTCCCTAATTTGCCTGACCTCCCCTCCTGCAGCCCCAGCCCAGACTCCTGTTCTCTGGGGATCGTTTAGGATGGAAATCCGCGGGGGGCAGGGGGAGGAAGGGGGAGCAAAGGAGGATGAAGGTGTGTCTGAAGGAGAGGAGGGAGGAGAGGGCATTGGAGAGCAAACAACCGAAATTTCCTCTTCATTTTTCTCCACCGCGAATCGAGGCAGCGGGAGAAAGTGTCCTTGCCTCAGTTTCCCGGAATCAAGCCCGTAGACCTTCCCCTGACCCCTATTCATTGCTTTCTTCCACATGCCCTTTTTCCAGAGGCAAAGCGCCCAAGCCCACGTCGAGCTTTGCTGGGGTCGGAGGAGAAATAAGAACAAGAGAAGGAAAAGTAAAAGGTTCCCCCCAAACACACACACACACACACACACACACACACACACACACAAACACACACACACACACGCACACGCACACACACACACGCGCACGCACACATACACACACTCCGCCCCACTAGTCCGCTTACCTTCCCTCGGGACATGGCGCTGGGATGCTGGGTGCGGGATGCTGGGCGCAGGATGCTGGGCGCCGGAGCGAGACGGGTGAAGGCAGCAGCGGACGAGGCGCGAACTTCGTGCCCTGAACTCCGCTCCCTCAGGGGAGAAACTGGAGAAAAAGTTGGAGGAGTGCCCCGGCGTTCACTGCCTCTCTTCTGGCCGCCGATGCCAGGAACATTTAGGACACACACACACACACACACACACACACACACACACACACACACACCCCACTTAATTTTTCAGTCATTAACTTGCTTGTGGAGGCTCCGAACTAACCCCGCTCGATGCCCCCTCCCCCTTGAGGGGCGGGACACGGGAACCGAAGCAAGAGCAGCCCGCCAGCCCTGAGTCCTGAGTAATGGGTGTGTTTGTATTTGTGGATGGGGGAGTGCGGGAAGGGGTAACTGCTGTGTGGAAGTCCTGCCCAGGTCACCAAAAAGAGAGGTCCCAAGAAGGGGTCCTCTGGGAGGAGGCGAGTCCCGAAGTGGGGAAGATGCACTTCCACATACTTGTCCACTGGCCATCACCAATGCTCGCGTCCTGGAGGGCAGACGATTTCATTTTTTTAAAATCATCAACAACCCCCCCCCCCATAGTGACCTAATAAAGGCTTGTAATATTAAATTGATATAATTAAACTGGAGATTTCTGAGCTGGTTGACTCATCTGGGACCCCGAAGCACCTGACCGCTATGTCAGACAGGGAAAGTTTGAACCAAAAGATGCCTGGAGTCTCAGGTTTTCTTTCCCGCCCTACTGTTGACTTGAATTTAACTGCCTCAGACGGGGCATCTGGGTGGGAGCTCATTGCCTGGCATCCTTCTGCCTCTGTTCATGCTGGAGAGGGCTCACACACATTTCTTGAACTTTGGAGTCTGGACTTGGAGTGGCATGGAGGAGCTTGCTGAAATATGGTTAGCTGGGATTGTCACTTTCCCAAATTCCAGGGCAGATTTCTAGGACTCTTCTGTCTAGTTTTTGCTCACAAGCAGCCTTTGCATTTGTACATTGCCTCTCATGTAGTTTCCTAAAATGATAGGATCATGGACCTTGAACTGGAAGGGAGTTTTAGAGACCATTTAGCTCAACCCCTTCATTTTATACAAGGAAACTGAGGCCTGAGCTTCAGATACAGGATTCCAATCCAAGTCCTCTGATTCCAAAGATTTCCCCCCCTACATACCTATTAATAGCTTGGATTTCTTCCACTAAAAACTATTTGTTCATACCCTTTGACTTTATCTATTGGGGAATGGCTGTTATTTTTAATTTAAATAAATAATTTGAATATCTATATCTATATATCTTGGAAATGGGATCTTTATCAGGGAAGTCTGCTGCAAAGATTTCCCCCCCTATTTGTTTCTCTCCTAATTTTAACTCCATTGATTTTGTTTGTGCAAAATCTTTTAAATTCTTATACGAATTGATGCTAAGTGAGAAGAGCAGAACCAGGAAAAATTTGTACACAGTCACAGATACATCATATGTGTGACAACCAGCCTTGATAAACTGGACGCTTCTCTGCAACGCACAGGTAAAAGACAGCTCTACAAGTCTCAGAATGGAAGGAGATGTCTACATTCAGAGAAAGACCAGAGTTTAAAATGGAGACTGAAACAACACATGCTATTGTTCTTTTCCATGTTTGGTTTTGTTTCTTTCTCCCCCCCCCCCCATTATTTGCTCCATTGGTTACAACGCTTCTATACAACCAGACTATTGTACAATGTGAAAGTGTCTGCAGATCCCATACACGATTGTATGCCACCATGGTGGGGGAGGGGGAGAAAAGGGAGGAGAGAAAATCTGAAACTCAAGTGATTCTGTAAATAAATCTTGTAAACTACAAGTAAATAAACAAGTCAATAAATTTAAAAAAAAAGAAAAGGGAAATAAATAAATCTTTTAAATTTTATGTAATCATTTTTCATCTTATCTTCTTTTGGGGTCCTCTCTATCTCTTGTTTGGTCTTGAAAACATGTTTGTGCTGTAGGTGTTGTGAGGAGAGAGTTTTAAGAATAAGGTGAGTTATCTCATAAGATAACATGGAAAATTATTTTATGAAAAAAAGTATTTTATGAAAATTTAAAGGTATAGGAAACTTGGTTTGAATTTGGTACATGCAGTTCAAAATGTCCAATAGGCACTTGGTGACCTGTGACTAGAGCTCAGTAGAAAGCCTGGGAGACTGTCTTTTCCCTTTCTTTGTATCCTCAGTGTTTATCACTGTGAGCCTGGCACACAGTAGGCACTTAATAAATGTTTATTGACTGTGACTACCGCTTGCTTTTCATTCTGACATTTTAAATAGAACTGACTATATTGGAGCATATGTTTTGGCCCCGTGGGTGATGGGAGAAGAGTTTAAGGCACTTACAAAAGAATGTGCAACCATTGTACTCCTTCCCACCTTCTACCACCTGGAACTATGTCAGAGATTTAGCCAATAAGCCAGGAAGAATGGCCTTCTCTGTAGACCTTAAAGGGTGCAATTCTGCCTTCTGGTGCTTTCTCTTTAGGTATATTGAGTTTGTATGCATTCTTTGAGCCCAATCTATTGGACTTCCAAGTGAGCCCAGAGCTAGGTAGCGCCTTAGTGGGAGAGGGCACCAATCCCATCGCCCCATGGATCTGTGCTGGACTGATATTACACTTTTTTCACTTAACTAGTATTTGGTGAATACCAACTAAAAGGTTCAGCACTTGGGCTGTGGTGGGGGGCAGGATGTTAATGAGTGTAATTTTAAGTACAAAATTATAAAATAAAATAAAGATTCCTATGAATATGAAGTGGCAGCTGCTGAAAGAAATTTCATTGCCAAAAAGTGTAGGAAAGCATTATTTTCCTCCCCTGACCCCTCTATCAAGCTATGGTAGATGCCTGCAAATGGCAATCAGCCAATGTCCTGAGCCTGGACCCCAGCCCCTGGCTGCCTTTTCTACCTGTGTTTCTTTTTCTGAGCATAGGGCACTGAACACTAATCATGAGAGAAAATGACTACCACCAGAAGGATGAGTCCAAACCATACCAAAGCACACAGACCTTGATGGAGTTATTCAGAAAGTACAGAGCCTAAGTGAAAGTGGAAATATCTGTTTAACAGTCCCACAAAATGTCTCCTTTTTGATGTTTTAAGTATCAGTCCCCAGACAGAGTATTAATAGGAGTTATTGGTTACTGTTTCATGTTTTCATTCTTTGTCAAGGTGTACTTCTGAATCCTTTGAGGTTTTTTTTTTAAACATTTCTTCTCTAGTGAAAAAAATAATAATTGTCTTATACTAGATTTATTTTGTATATTGACCTCCTAGAACAGATCTTACTAATAATCCCTTCTAGGGAGACCCTAGGCAGTGCAAACATTAAAAAAAAAATAATAATGAGAAAGAGCCTGCATTCTTTCTTTAAAGGTCTGGCTCTCCAGAGCTGAGACCTCCAAGTGATTCCAGAGTTGAGTAGTTACTTAAAGGAAGAGGGCACCCTTAAAGCCTTACTCACTGTTCTCTGGGCAAGTGCTGGACCAATATCACCCTCAAATTCATTCAATGAACACTTGTGAATGCCTATTGAAGGCCTAGCAATTGGGCCATTGGCAGCAAAATATTAAACTGATGATATAATTGTTAATATAGAATAATAAAAGAAAGACTCTAAGGAAAGAAAAGTATAGGACAGCTCCCCAAAGAAAAGTCATTACCTGAAAGCATTAGAAAACATAATTTACAGTCCCCCAATGGGTTTGCTTTTTGGGAATCTGACCAAAGTGCAAACTCTTAGTTAAACTAAACTGCCAAAAGAATTATGGAATCTGAATGAATGACAGATTAGGAGTCTTTTCAAGAGCTAATAAAAATATCACTAAAAGCTCACATTTAATAGAGACATATAGCTGAAAATATAATTTACTATTTAATATTAAAAGTTAACTCAGAGCAGAGAGTTCCCATGACATTAATTCATCAAGGAGTAGCTTGTGGAGACCTGGAAGATGTTCTCCCTGGCAAGGATGGGGGTTACTTGGTAAGATCTTGATTCTCTCAGCTGAGTAGTCTTCATCCTTCAGAGAAGTAACATTGAAAACTTCATTCTTTGCAGATTTCTGAACTACTAAAGATTGGAATGTAACAGTTTCATTTAATGAATACACCTTTTCTTCAAGGCTTCTAACTCCGGAACTCTCCTCTGACCACAACCTCCTCTCATCTACTTTCCTATCCTTTCATTCCTATAGAACCAGCTCTTTATCCCCTTGCTGACTTTTTTTAAAACAAGCATTTATTAAACCCCTATTATGCACTAGACACTGCTAAGCAACGAATAGGATTTATTCTTTAATTAAATATTATTTTTTCAATCAGCAAAATTTTTTCTCTTCTCTTCCCCCTTCACAATTTAGAATGAAAGGGAAAAAAGCTTATTATAAACATGTAGTTAGGTAAAGCATTTTCAAATTGGCTGTGTCCAAATTAAAATCTATGTCTCAATCTGTGCTATGATTCCTATTAACTTTCTATCAGGAAATGGGTTGCATGTTGTATCATTAGTCCTTTAGAGTCATACTTGGTCATAACACTAAGGATTCCTAGAATTCCATAGTTGGCTTTACAATATTATTGTGGTTGCATAAATTGTTCTCCTGGTTCTGTTCACTTTGCAGCAGTTCATACAAGTCTTCCCAGGTTTCTCTGAAGCCATCACTATTCATCATTTTTCATAGCATAATAGCATTCCATTAGATTCATGTACCAGACTTGTTCAGCCATTCCCCAGTTGATGGGCACCCCCTCAGATTCCCATTCTTTACCACAAAAAAGAGTTATAACTATTTGCAAATCCTTAGAGTTTTGCTTAGGACTAATCCCTTGATTAATTTCTCTTCCTTCTCCCTCTTCTCTACTTTGCGTCCTATTTCCCTGTTGAGTGAAATGTATGTTTGTGCATGTGTGGATGTCTGTATTCTTCCCTCCTTTAATCAGTTCAGATGAAAATGAAGTCCAAATGTCAGCCACTCTTCCTTTTCTTTTTATATATATAGACTTCTCCTTATGCACTCAATTATTTGAGTTAATTTCCCTAACCTTTTCCCTTCTACTCCTAGTGCATTCCTCTTTCCCTCTCTTTCCACTTTTCTTTTAAGATCAAGACATTACAGAATCATTCCCAGGCTTTCTACCTAGTTAGACTCCTATTATGCTTGATGACAAGGTTCAGAGGGGATAAATGCAATCATATCTTCATATCTGAGTTTATCCTTGTTGGATCCTTTGTTATTTATTGTTTGTTCATGCATACCTTTATATATTTTTATCTCCTACTTTTGAATTTGAATAAAGTTGCTAAATAACTCTGTTCTTTTCATTTGGAATGATTAGAAGTCCACTATTTCATTAATGATCAATTTTTCTCCATGTAGGATTATACTCAGATTTTCTGGGTAAGTTATTATTGGCTATAAGCCTATATCTTCTACCTTATGGAATATCATATTCCAGGCTCTCCGATTCTTTATTGTGGTAGTTACTATATTGTGTGTGATCCTGATTGTGGTTCCTCAGGACTTGAATTCTTTCTTTCTGGCAACTTGCAGTGTTCTTTTCATTGACCTGGCAACTTGAGATCTTGGTTATAATGTTTTGGGGAGTGTTCATTTTGGAATTTCTTTTGAGAGGTGACCATTGAATTCTTTCTGTTTCTACTTTGTGCACTGATTTAAAGAGATCTGAGAAGTTTTCTTTTAAGATTTCTTGATGTATCTTGTCTAGGTTCTTTTTTTTTTGTCCTAACTTTCAGGTAGTCTTCAGGCCTCTTTTAGTTCCTGGGCACTGGAATGCTCTGAATGGCAGGCTCCTTGCCAGACCCTATCCCTGGTATCACCAGACTCGTCTAAGTTGATTTGGACTGGGAAAAAAAAAAGATTCATTGTGATTTTTTCCGCTTGTATTTCCTAATTGGGATGCAGTCCAGTGGATTTTCTAGTTTTTTGTTTGTTTGTTTTTGTTTTGGAGAATTTGCTGTGTTTCCTCTTTCTTCTCCACTATATTGGCTCTATTTCCCATAGCAATGCTTAGGCCCTCTATCATTTCCTAATCTCCCATTCTAGCTTCCTTTCCCTTTCTAAATAGGTTGGATAAGTTTTTAATGATTTATAGCATCTCAGCAACGTTTTCATTAACACCATAGGCAGTATGGAACAATGGAAAGAGTTGTGGATTTGGAGCTAGAGGGTCTATGTTTGAAAGCACTGGTTCTTTGGATTACAATTCTGCAACTTACTATTTAGGTGGCCTTCAGCAAGTTACTTCCTCTCTTGCTCCTTCATCTTTCTGGTATTTTTGTATCACTGATCTGTAACTCTAGAAAAACTCTGCTTTTTCCAGTATTATTCCTAGGGTAAGTAATGACATTGAGTCAGTGAAATTGTTATAGATCAATGCTATCTAACTTCAAATGAACCCTCAATGCTGTTCAGCAATCCTTTTATCTGTAATCATCTTATCAGAGCATCCCTCTTGATAGAAGGGCTGAATACACTTTGAGGGGACCTCTCACTTCTCTGGCTCCTCCACCTAGAAGATCTAGGAAAATCAGTATCTGGCATCTCCCTGAAGTAGGAATGATTTCCTCTTTCAGGCACACAGACTTACAAGGTCCAAAACATAAAACAGCTTTATTTATAGATTAATAAGAAAAAAAGGTGAAATTGCTAGGTGACCTGGGTTTAGAGCCAGAAAAACTTAGATTTGCATTCTCTCTCAACTAGCTGTGTGACCTGGGGTAAGGTATTGTACTTTCCTCAGTCTCAGTTTTCTCATCTAGAAAGTGAGACAATACTATTATCTAGCTCATGAGGCTTTGTGAGGATGAAGTGTGTGTGTGTGTGTGTGTGTGTGTGTATGTGAAGTGCTTTATTTTTTTGCCTTTTTTTTGAGGGGCAGTTGGGGTTAACTAACTTGCCCAAGGTCACATGGCTAGCAAGTGTTAAGAATCTGAGGTCGGATTTGAACTCAGGTCCTCCTGACTCCAAAGCTGGTGCTCTATTCACTGTACTGCCTAGCTGCCAGTGCAAAGTGCTTTCTAAAACTTCAGGCAAAATAAAAATGTGAGCTATTATTATTATTGGAAAAAGACTCACATCTGAGACCATGGAAAGAAATATATCCCCAATGAGAAACTGTCCCCAAAGGTCTATGCAGTCTCCAGGATTTTATATACTCTCCTGGGTGGTATTCCAGTTGGAGTCAGTTCCCCCAAATCTTCAAGATTCCTCTCTCATCAATGGGATGCTTCCTTTAGTTTTCCTCTGGTCATTGCTCTTCATCATCCTATCAACTGTCCTCTACCTCACATTCACTGGAACATGTTTTTGGTTCTCAGGAGGTGCCATTTATACTCTCAGTGATGCTCTTTTTCTATTCTACTTTCAGCAGTCTGGCCCTTTTTAACTTTCTATACTTTCTTCTCTCCTATGTTTATTATTCTTCAAATTATATTTCTTTTTAAAAATAGGTTTTTATTGACATTTTTTGTTCTTACGTCCCATAGGTTTCTCTTTGTATTCCCTCTCCCCTCCCCAGATAAGCCATTCCATGTAATAAATAATTTTTTAAAGAAAAAAGAGGAAGAGGAAAAATAATTAGCAAAAATGATCAACACATTGAAAAAACTGACATTATAATTGAATCTGACTTCTCACTTTTAGAAATATAGTTCTAAAGGGCAGCTAGGTAGCATAGTGGATAGAGCACCAGGCCTGGAGTCAGGAAGACCTGAGGTCAAATCCAGCCTCAGACATGTTACATTTATAAGCTGTGTGACCCTGGGGAAGTCACTTCATC
>CM053596.1:143670840-143730804 GCA_028646575.1 Pseudocheirus occidentalis | reverse complement strand
TCCAGATTCACTTGTAAAATTCTCTTTATAACAGTCAAGACATTTGTTCCAAGAAAGTTTTTCCTCGCCCTCTTTTTTTTCTTCTACACAGTTTTTCTCAAAACATGTCTATTAACACTCTCTTTTCAGCTTCTCAAAAATTGTCAGCCCCAACTGCTAAATCCTAAACATTCAGCTTGGCTCTTAAAGCTACAGTAATGGTAACTATGGTATCAGTAGGAGAGCTTTCAGATTTGGCTCAAACCTACCTCACCAATTACTGCTACTTGTACTACTCTCTTTTACATGTCCCATTCTTCTACCAAACGGGATTATTTGTTTCCAGACATTCCAGATGCTTTCCTTAAATTTATATTGTTCCCCTAAAATGCTCTTTTCTGTCTCCAGCTCTGCCTGTCCAGATCCTCATTACCATTCAAAACACAGCTCAAATGTCAACTTCTACATGAAATTTTTATTGATATCCTTATCAGGAAGTAATCCCTCCCTCCTCAGAACTAACCCAGCATTTTAAACCTCTTTTACTGTTCTTTTCACACTAAATCTTATAATATTTGCACACTGCTTTTATCTACTAAATTATAAACTTCATGTTAGAAGGGACTACAGTTTATCTGAGCACCCCACCCAACCTAGTACAATCCTATCGCACTCAAGTAAGTATTGGTTAAAAGAATTCAAAAGACAGGAATTTTGTCACTATTTCTGACTAATAATTACCTCTCATTTAAACCCTATATCTTCCTTTGTCAAATGGAGATGAAGCCCTTTCCTACCTATGTCTTTAAACTACTTCTTTTGCCAAGACTTGGGGCTAGAGCCAGAACCACGCATTGGGGAGAATAGCCTCCTTTGGAGACCCTGGAGTCCAGATTCTCCCAGTTACTTGTATTTTTATCTGCCTCATAATTATTTTGGGGATCACATTAGTACTAAATTCCTGCAAATGGACTTTCCTGGGAATTAATCAATGAAACATTGTTCACAAAGTATTTTCTGTCCTTTAGGAGAATCTTGCAAACAAACACAGTGAAATGTTTTGCTGCTGAGCACTGTCACTTTCTGGGTGAAACGTGATGGAATGTCAGATCATGATGATTCCCATTCTGGCTATTATTCAGTCAACAAAATATTTTCTTTTTCTTTCCTTGCCTGCTATGAGCGTGGGTGAGATTTCTCCCATTTTCTGCTCACAGGCTTCTTTATGGGTAAAAAGCCATTTGTTTCTTTCCCAATAGTTTACACTGGTCAGCAAACCACTAAAAATTCTCTCTTATTTTGAAAGGAATGTAAATTTGACTTTGGGGACTGAATGGAATTAAAGGAATACGGATATATACAAACTACCACAACATCCTGGGTGATAATAGCTTGCCTTTCAAACTTCAAATATTTAGGTACAAAAAAATATGAAAACACTTTAGCCAGGTTATATGCCTGCATGGCAACAGGGAAAAAAATAAAACAGATTTGTTCTTGCTATGGACCAACAACTTGTTGTTTAGTTCTTTCAGTAACGTCTGATTATTCATGACCCCATATGGGGTTTTCTTGGCAAAGAGACATGGTTTGCTATTTTCTTCTCCAGCTCATTTTACAGATGAGGAAACTGAGGCAAACAGGGTTAAGTAACTTGTCCCGGGTCACACAGCTAATAGTGTCTGGATTTTAACTCAGGTCTTCCGATTCTAGGCTCAGCACTCTACTGTACCACCTAGCTGCCTTTAGGGCTACAGTGATACATGCATGTATGGATAAATGTACACACATATATGTATACCCATGTATGTATGTAGGTACACGTGTGTACAAAGGAAATACCCATTTTACTTTGCCATATGTGGTGATTTTTCTGAGCATGATCATTCTATAGCAAGATGTTCCCAACTAATTATTCAGTCACATACATATTTTCTACCTCTTCCTTTATAAAATTCATACTGTACCTAACAGTCTCCACCCCCCCCCCCAAATTGGGTCACCTAGAGCTTTGGTTCTGAGTGAGTGAAGTGATGTTTTACTAATTAAGTTGTGATTTTAAAAAATTCCCAAAGGTTACTCATTGACATTCTCACTATAAATGAACCAAAAGATGTCACTGAGGACGCCTACGGCTGAAAAAGGCAGCTAGTTGGTGTAGTGGATGGAGCGCTGCGCCTGAAGTTAGGAAGACTCATCTTCCTGAGTTCAAATCCAGCCTCAGACACTTACTAGCTGTGTGACCCTGGGCAAGTCACTTAAGCCTGTTTGCCTCAGTTTTCTCATCTGTAAACTGATCTGGAGAAGAAAATGACAAACTACTGAAGTGTCTTTGCCAAGAAAACCCCAAAAAGGGGCCATGAAGAATAGGACATGACTGGGAAAAGATGTGGGCCCATCATGTGGTGGGAGTAATCAAAGAAAGGCCTCCCTGTTCGTTGGCTTCTATCTAGAATATTTTTAGAAATATGTGAGCAAAAATGTCATAGAAAACACAAAGATGCATTTTGTACTAGAGAAAGGAGTAACTGCACCAATGAGATCAGAGATCTATTAGGAATCATAAGCATCTAAAGACAGCTACTGTGGGCCTCCTTAGGATCAAGGACAACTCTTATCTTGGAGGGATATACTTGCTTTAGGGGGGGGCGATCCATTCCTACCACCTCTTCCCTTCTCCCACTAACCTGCCCAGATGGGCAGAGCTCGGGCCCAGCCCTGGCCTTGAGTGGAGACCTGGGTGGCACAATGAATAGAATGGTAGTCCTGGAATCAGAAAGACCTGCATTCAAATCTAGCCTCACACCATGTTACCCTGAACAAGTCACTGATTGCCTCAGTTTCCTCAGGTGTAAAAAGGGGATGATAATAAGTTATCTATCTCTCAGGGTTGTTGTGGGGATCAAATGAGACAATATTTGTAAAGTGTTTAGCACGGTTCCTGGAATATAATAAGTGTTAGATAAATGCTAGTGATTCCCAGGGCAGTTACCTCATCATTTCCCACCTGGCCACTCACCTGAACCTAATCATTGTCCCCCAAACTCATCTTCCTGCAAGATCAAATCAACTCTGCAATTCATACATCCTCTGCACCCCCTGCTCCTTGGACCCTTCCCTTCCTTTGACTGCAAAGAGTGAAGGGTGGATCCTGGAGAGCTTCTCCCAGGTCTTCTATTTAAAGAGGGGATTCAGTTTTAATGGTTGTCTGGAAGGAAAGCAATTGTACACATAGATATGTACTACCAAATATTGCCAGGAATCTTGTAGCAGACTGTAATGGTAAATGGAATTTGGAGATGCCCCTGAATTGACTTGGTTTTTGGGTTAAGTGTTAAGACCCCGAGCTTGTGAATCCCACTTGTGGGATGGACTTGTTGACGTGAAGAGAAGGGGCTGACCTGGGAGGCGCCATGAATGGAAAGGAAGGCTCAAGCCCAGAGAAGGCCAGAAGAAGAAGTACTTTTGGGAAGAGCAGTATCCAGTGTCCTGGTGCCTGAGTTGCTGAGAGAGACTGCTAAGAGCCCATTGGAGCTGCCCAGGACTTTTGAGGACTGCCACCTGGAGCTGCTGAGAACTGAGGAGGCATGGCTGTCATGCCGGTATTTTGTCTGTCTGTTTTGATGTTGTTTTTCCAGATTCACCTGATGGTGGACAGTGCTGCTGTTGTAGAGGTCTTGGAACCTGGGTGTTGGTGCAGAAGCCCTGAAGAAGGATTTTCTTGTTGTATGTTCACAGAAATCCTGGAAGGGGGCCTTGCTGATACTTTCAGGGGTTCTGGGACTGTTCTACAGGCAGAGTGTGACTTGATGAGACACTGGTTATGGCTTTGTTGAGCCTTGTCTCCCCAGGAACTGAGATGGCCGAGGGCCTGCCTCCAGTGAAGATGAAAGAAAGGCCTTTCCTTGGACTTTCTCTGCTGAGATGTTATCTTGACCTTGTTATGGCTTAAGGGTGGATGGCTTTTTGTGCTCTCCAGCTCCCCTTTGAGAAAGTGCTTGGTGTTAATGGATGGTATTGTAATTACTTTGAGTCCAGGGGTATGAAACCTTTGGCCTTTTTGTGGTAATTGAGAACTCTATCTCCATTTGAGAAGATTTAAATGAATGTACTGCTAGGGGTGGAGTAGTCTGATCTCCATCTGAGTAGAGACTTTGACTGACCTGGATTGAATTGAAAACTTACTTGTGAAATGTATGAGTTATACTGTATTTTGACTTTCTCTGTTCTGTGAAAGTTTGCTGAATAAATGGGGTTTGCTATGCTGGTAATTCGAACCTTGGAAGTTGCCTTTGCTTGGCATTACATTAAATGTAATGGGAATCTGAAGATCTTTCCTGCCCCTAGACCCTTTGATAGGCTTAAGTGGCTCTGAGAATGTTTCCTGATTTGAAAGTATACTCTGCCCCCTAATAGGCTGAATGTGGTCACATGGAGCCTGTGGCAGGAGGCTTGTTTTTTGGGAATGGTCACACCTTGTGACTTTGTAATTGGACAGTGGGTCAAGAGGACTGTGACATTCTGTGACCCAGGAGAAGCCTATATATTTGCCCTGATGTAAGGTTTTGCTTTGGGGTTCACTTTGAGAAGAGTTATATGATCTGACCAGATGAGACTCTGGGAAGCTGTTGAGCCCCCCGGCTTTGAAAAACCCAGATGTTGATGCTTCCCTCTTTGGTAACTTGTATAGGTAATGGATGTGATGGTCAGATGGTTGGAAGCCCATCTGTTGATCTATTTCTTGGTCTGCTTGTACCTTGTGCTTGTAACTTGGGTTTGTATTCTCGAGTTCAGCTTGCTGACTTTTCCCCCTGAACTAGGTAAATGATATGTTTGTTTGATTAAAGAAAGATTGTTAACCTATTTTGAGTTGCTTTCCTTTAGTAAAGCAGATCTAAGAACCTGTGCTAGCAGCCATCCTGGGTATGCTAGGGTGCTTGCTGATACACACATGTACATTTCAACAAAATGTTTTGGCAATTAAGAATTAAAATCTGGAACACTAACATACTTTTTAAAAGCACTATCTTCTATTGAATTTCAACAAGTTCCTTTTGAATGTTTCAAAAGAAAATGGAGCACTGAATAGTAAAAAAAAAATTGTTTTGCCTTCAAATCCTCTTTCAAATTCAAATGGTAATTTCTGGATATAAGAGGTGTACTTCCTGAAATTACAGGAACCAAACCAGTCTTGATACTTTTTACATGTAAGAAAATGAATCATATCCCAATTTTTTAAGTTGCCTCTCCCAGGGACCAAGTTTTATCTTAAATGTTAATGCTGTCATACATTGTTATAGCTTAATTTTGCTCCTAAAGTTTTAGATTCAATTCATTTAAATGCCTCATGATATCTACAATGAAAGCCAAATCTTGAAACCATTTTTAATTATCATCAAATTGTCCTGATGACTCTCCTTTCATTTCAAGAAAACATTCTGACTTCATGGCAAAATCGCCAAAAGTGCATAAAAGCCTTCTGACAAGGAAGGGAGAAACTTCAATATCTATTCAAACTTTTAAGAATAACCAAGAAGGAAATGTATGATTTCGCTCTTTTCTTAACAAACTTCAGCTCATATTCCAATTTTGCTCAAGTATAATGCAGTGAACATGATGAAACTTACTATTAGGGGCAATTGCGTTCTGCTTTGTCAATAATTGAGCTCTAAATCTATTTGTTTCCCCTGTTATTGCTGCTGTACCATTTGTGGCCACATACACTTATTTTGATAATTAAAGGTTATACTTTTCTAAAAATTTACAAACTTCCTTAAAAATATCTTTACCTCCTCTGGTGTCATTGAGAAAGAATATTAAGCAATTTTTCACTCACAGTAAGATCTTTGTCACATGAGTGAATAAAAATGGCTAATTAAGTCAGTCTACTAACATATGGGCTTTGCAATTGAAAAAGCCAAGACAATTTTCCACTTCTGGTTTAAGTTTTCCACAGATAGTGGCAATTTCATTAATTCTTTCTGCAATAGCATTTTGTGACAATGAAACATTTTGAAAAGTTTTAATTTTTTTTTTAGTGGGGGACAGAGAATTTCAGTGGCTTTTATCATATACTCCTTTACAAATTTACCTTCACTAAAATACTTTGAACATTTAGCTATAAGTTCTGAAATGATATAATCAGCTTTGACATAGTCTTGCTGTCTTCATAGATTTCTGTAATTTGTAATTCTGTAAATTCTTTTTCAAGTACAGATTTCAAATTTCTTAATTTATCTTTTCTTATTTTTACCTAAGTGTTGATCATACTTCAGAATGCTATATTTCGTAGTGATATTTTAAATTGTATTCCTTGAGGAACCTAATACTGTATCCACAAATTAAACATTTTTTAAAATATCATTTTTTGCTTCAGAAAAGATAATTTGAAAAATTGTGTGTTCTTTTTTTTTTTTGGAGGGGGAAAGGCAGGGCAATTGGGGTTAAGTGACTTGCCCAAGGTCACATGCCTAGTAAGTGTTAAGTGTCTAAGGCTATATTTGAACTCAGGTGCTCCTGACTCAAGGGCAGGTGCTCTATTCACAGTACCACCTAGCCACTCCTCTGTGTTCTTCTTGTACAGATTTTTTCTTACCACTCTTGGAACGTGACATAATGTATATTCTTCCCATAAAATAAAATTTAAAATAAGTTTAAAAACAAATAATTTATAATTTTCTATTTCTATATAAACATATCATTTTCTTATTTTATATAACTTACAGTAAAGACTCTTCATTCTCTTAGCCATTCTCTTCACCTAAAGACTCACTGAATATGAAGGTAGCAAAATATCATTTCCGGCTCACTTTCAAACACAAAATAAATTTCAGGGGTACTTGGATCAAAGTCAAAGATCAATGGCCCAACTTGAGAAGCAAACTTACTTGTGTAGGTTGTAGAAAGTCTTCTCTGCCTAGGCTACTGAAAGGAAGTGAATTTCTATCAAAGCAAGGCAGTATCTTCCATATAGTATGAGAGAGACACAAGACAAACAAGCAATAGGAGAAGAAGGGCTGCCCCACACTTATCACTTCGGGCTTCTCTTGCTTTCTTAGAAATAAGTCTCTCCTCTGCTTAATTTCCACATCAGCTCCAGTAGAACGCTTATCACTGATGTGATTCTTTGCCAACATGAATGAAACCTGGAATTAAAAGTGAATGTTGCCCAACCCACAACATGCTTCAACACTGAACAGGAGGATGAGTCCTGATGTACAGAAATGGAGAGAGACAAAGTGTAAAATGTGCCACAAGGCACTTTAGTCAAATGAAAATATAAACATAATAGCTACCAAGCAAAGGAAGATAGACATTTCTACTTTTTACTAAGAGCCCTTCAAATACTAAAAATATCCCAAAGTTCTTTATAATAAATGTTTTCTTCATCTTTCACTGAAAACAGATCTCAATTAGCAAAGCCAGGAGCTTGTCTGTGAAGTGCAACACCCCTAGGACTGTTTGGCTATTTTACCTGTGTGTTTGTATGTAAGGTTCTGAACTCTGCCTTCCAGGTGCCTCAAACTTTTCTCTGATTTCTGTTCTATGTGCCAAGCTGGACCTCCCTCCCATCAATCAGAACTCCCCCATCCCACCTGGAGCTTCTCTTAGCAAGTTCATCAAATTATTGTTGGACAAACTACCTCTTTACCTCCTACTCCTATCTTTCACCTCCTACCTCCTCCAAAATTACCAATAATAACTAGTATTTGAGAGGGGGAAATTATTCTTTTAAGATCAACTATAGCCACGCTAGTCAATACTAACAAAAATGAGTAAACAAGGTAATAAATTATTCATTTTTATAATCATAAGGCTATATTCAAAAGTTATGAACTGTTTAGTTTTAAAATGCAATATCTGTATTTTCCTGTATTTTTATTTGTTTCATATCTCCCAATTACATTTTACTCTGGTTTAGGCCTCATGCAGGAGGGTCATGGGCCACATGCTGCCTGCTGGCAGCCAGTTTGACACTTTGGGTGTAGTAGAGAGAAGTCCTTTGTTCACATTTCAGCTCTGTCTTCAATTAGCTATGATAATGGCAAATTAGCTCATCTCCCACACCCTGTTTCCTCTTGTGTAGAATGAGAGGGTTGGATTAAAAGATCTCTATTTGTCTTTTTCAACTCTAAAATTTTATGATACTCTATCATACTTTATCATAGAAGTTATAGGTCACAGTGGTGGACCTTATACTGAGCACATGTCTCCTCAACGTGAGAATCTCTAAAATGTTGATTTAACAAAGTTACAATCCCCATCAGGCAACATGTTCAATGCTTTTTAAGTTTCAAACTCCTAGCAATCAAACTTAATGAAGACCTTATTAAGGATATTTTGAAAAGTAAGGTAACATTTCTCTTTCACCCCCTGTGCGACTTAATGAACAAGCTCACTGACTTATGGAATAGTTTTATTTAAGTTTTGAATTTCACCAAATTTGACAGTATACAAAATTAAATGTATTTATCAAAAAGTTAACATTAATGTTTTCTTGTAAGGAGACACATCTGCTATAGAAAATAACATGAAGATAAAGATTATTCAGGAAGCAAGTCATCTCCTAATTCTTCATCAGCAAAATCATCCTCATCAATCCTTTTTTTGGCTGCAGTTTTTGGTCTTTCTGTTTGTGGGCCCAGCGGATCCACATAGGAGGCATCTATGGTTAAAACAGATGTTTCATTGACTATGTTATTGGGAATAAAATTACATTTATTTAACTATTTCACAAGGATTATATTAAAATAAATGAACATGAACCAATTCTTGTCATCAACAAAATTATGAAACCCATAGTGAACAGAAACATGACACACAATTTTCTCAATTTTTTCCTCATAAACATCCATCCATTAAAAAATTCTTAACACTACCACATTTAAAATGAATGCCAGTTCCCCAAGGCATTCTTCATTATCCCTAGTCCTAATAAAAGCAATGGCACTTACCTATTTCTTTGTTAGTGCTACTTTCATAAGGTTCATTTGTCCCAGGTAACGATCGTAATTTGGCACTCAGACGCTCACCTTTGCTACTGGAGCTAGAGTTCTGGCCACTATCTGAAAACGTGGGAATAGAAATTCACTTGTTTCATAAACCAAGAAATCATAGAACTGTACCACATATCTTACATTGTACCAGGTTTGCCATGATCCAGGCATTCTTTCTCACTATGAAGTCAATTTCTGAGGACTACAAATTTTCTGGGGAGCTCTAACTGAAAAATGTGACAATATGGGTCTTAAATATATTCTTTCAAATCTGGGTAGAGGCTGCTTCAAATTTCAATTTAAAGAGAACTGCTTCTGAAAAGTCCCAGCTCACATCCTCATGCTGACAGGGTTTCTAGCCTGTAGTCTTGCCTTTTGCTAGTCACGTGTGACTGGAGTTAAGGGGTTTCGACTCTGCGCTTAAGTCTCCTCAGCTATCAAAGGAAGGGACTGAGAAGGCAGTACTAGACGGCCTCAGAGGACCCACTGAGGATGAACAGAACAAGACAGAATCTGTAATAGCATTAAAGCTATACCACCAACCTTACTGCAACCATCTCTTGGAAATAATACCCCTATTAATGAGAACAAACTACTTTCTCTAGCAGGGGAAAGCCTCTGGCCTCTGAAGATGGTAGTTCTGGTATTGCCATTTTGGGCAACTCACTTGACTTTTCTAGACTTCAATTTCCTCATCTTCAAATGAGACTAGAATAAATGATCTCAAGGGTCTCTTCTAGCATAAGTAATAATTTAGAAGTCTAGTTCTTATTCTGACAATTAACTGTGACAATTTCAAAGACTTCTGAGAGTGACATTCTTCTTTCTATTGTAAAAGCTTCACTCTTACCGAGAACAAGAAACCCATTCAGGACCCTTTTGTTTCTGAGTATATTGTGTTTCTCTGTATTCACTGTCATATGTAGAACTGAGTTGGTAACAACAACAAAAAATCATGTCTCCCTTTTCCCTTCCCCTCCCTTTATCCTATTTCTACTCCACATAGTCCTTTAGCTTCAGATTTTAGACAGGTAGTAACAAAAACCAATCCAAGCTCCACCCCCACCCCCTTTTTTTAAAGCTACTTTGAGGTCTCTGAGAAATTTCAAATAGCTAAGCATTAGTAGCATTGCTAGTAATCGGAAGTTCATACCAACTTAGTCTTTTTTCTTTTTTCTTTTTGGAGGGCAGTTGGGGTTAAGTGACTTGCCCAAGGTCACACGGCTAGCTTTTTGTGTTAAGTGTCTGAGGCCGGATTTGAACTCAGGTACTCCTGACTCCAGGGATGGTGCTCTACTCACTGCACCACCTAGCCGCCCCCCAACTTAGTCTTTAACCTAGTTATTTTCCCAAATTTAATGCCATCTGCTTTTAAACATTGGGGGTAGGAGCCCACTGAGGTAAGGTAAAAATAGGCTATTCCCTGCATTCTTGCTATAATTTCAACTCAAGAGTTGTGCCTTACAAATCCAAAATAGCAATGTCTCTTCAAAGTACTGGTGATCTGAAATTAAAGATATGTATAATTGTATGAAAAACTGCTCTAAATCACTATTGATTAGAAAAATGCAAATCAAAACAACTCCTAGATACAACATCTCACTGGTCAGGTTGGCTAACATGACAAAACAGGAAAATGATAAATGCTGGAGAAGATATGAGAAAACTGGAACATTAAATGCATTGTTGGTGGAGTTGTGAACTGATCCAACCATTCTGGAGAGCAATTTGGAACTATGTCCAAAGGGCTATAAAAAATGCATACCCTGGAGATCCATCTTGCCCTACTGGAAAGTCAGAGGGAGAATGGGGGAGGATATAGAAGAGAGCAGATTGGGGGAGGGGGTATTCAGTGGGATCACTGTTTTGGGATGGTGGGTAGGGGAAAGACAGGGAGAAAATTTGTAACTCCAAATCTTGTGAAAATGTTGTAAGCTAAAAAAAAAAAAGTACATACCCTTTAACCCAGCAATATTACTTCTAGGATTGTACCCCAAAGAGATCATACAAGTGAGGAAAAGGACCTGAATGCACAAAAATATTCATAGCTCCTCTTTTTATGATGGCAAAGAATCAGAAATCAAGGGGATGTCCTTCAATTGGGGAATGGCTAAACAAGCTGTGGTATATGAATGTAATAGAATACTATTGTACTATTAGAAATGATGAGCAGATGGACTTCATAATAACCTGGAGAGACTTATGTGAACTGAAGCTAAGTGAGGAGAGCAGAACCAGGAGAACATTGTATACGATTACAGACACATTGTTTCTGTGATGACCAACTTTGATAGACTGGACCCCTCTTACCAATGCAAGGTTCTAAGACAACTCCAAAAGAGCACTATCCACATTCAGAGAAAAAACTACAGATTCTGAATGCAGATTGTAGCAAACTACTTGCTCTCTCTCTTTTGCGTTTTGTTTTGTTTTGTTTCTCCTTCCTTGTTCTTCACTCCATTAGTTATAATTCTTCTTTACAACCTGATTAATGTTTAATGTGAAGGAATTTGTAGAACCTATACTGGATCATGTGCTGCCATCACATTCTACATGGGGGTAGAAAATTTGGAACTAAAAGTTTGTGGAACTAAATGTGGTAAACTAAAAGTAAATAAATATTTTTAAATGTTAAAAAAACCCTAAGTACTGGTAATTTGAAGGCAAAAAGAAAGTTTGGATCATCCACCTAACTTTCCACATAGACCACTGCAAAAATAAAATCTCCTTATGGGCAGGGACTGTTTCCATTTTTGTCCTTATATCTCCTATGCCTAGCAAAGTGTCTGGCACATAGAAAATGACTAATAAATAAAATGATTGTTGAATTGAGTTGAAATTTACATAGTTTAGAAATCTCTTTCAAAAGACTTGAATTATGCATGAATATTTTGGATGTACCCCTTGTTCCCCGTAAACTTTCAACCTCTTACAAACTCTTATTTTTAGGTTTGGATAAAATGATATATACTTTTTTTTTTAAAGCAAGAAACTCTTCCTTCAGGAAAAGCAAGCTATCTAAGGGAAGTAAAGAAAAAGAAGGTTCTACTGTTATTATTGGCTTGGTTTCATTTTATGTTTGAATAATAAAGCAGACTGAAACAGATGATGAGTGTCTCCTACAGTCAGGTTGAACTGATAAGTTATAAAAATTCCAATTCATTCTTTGGGTTTATAGTCCTAGCTTTGCTGTTAGCTCTTTAGTTTTGGGCAAGTCATATTACCCTGCCTGAGCCTCAGGGTCCTTTTGTGTAAAATAAGGAAGCTGGAGTAGGTGATCTCATAGGTCCCTTCAGTTCTACCTGAAATAAAATTCTACAGTTTTATCTCCCTGTACATCCTAAATTTCAAAATATTAAAAATTCAATTTATGGATTATTTTGACTTGGGAATACATAGATTCTGTCACCCAGGTCTTGAAGATAACTATATCTGAATAGCTGACCTTCCGATAAGTTTAAAAAATAACCCAGCATTGAAATTTTTTTAGCAAGGAAATCTCCCTGGTAAGAGCATTAGAGGCATACACTTATCTGGAGAAAGCTACTGCTGAGTTAGCAAGAACGCTGAAGAGCAAGGGGTCAGAGAGACCTGGATTCAGGTCCCAAGTTTTGTCACTTAACTAATCTCATTCATGATTTTTGACAAGTTGCGCCCCCTAACCTGTTTCTTTGTCTGCAAAATGGGAACAACATCATCTCCCTTGCCTCCCTCATGGGAACATTTTAGAGTCGATGAAATGAGATCATGTGAAAATGCTTTGAAAACTGTAAAACTCGATGTAAATGTGAGGAATTATTGTTTGCATTGACATTTCTGCCTTTACAGCTGGCTATGAGCATTCTACTCAAAGCCCTGGTGAGTGTGTGGGGCCCCATGGAATGTAGCTGTCCTGACAACTACCCAACACTCAGATAAAGTAAAAATTCCAATCTCACTGTTAAAGCAGCATTTTGGACACAGCTGATGTTTTCCTGCTAATGAAGCCTTGAACTGCTTTTTTGTTTTATTACCAAGACTGAAATCCTCTCAGCTGGGATAAAGTCTAACTCAGCTTCTGCTTACAAGGGAAGGTGCACCTTGCCTTGACTGATGTTATAAAAACATCAGTTCATGGTAGGCAGGAAAAACAACACACACCTGTTTGAGACATGCTAGTATGCCACATTTTTAAACTATAAGAAGTCTTTTTGTAGGTTAGGTGACTTTCATAACACAGGCTCTATTCAGGACACAAATGAATTAAAACTAAGAAACTGACTACGTAAACTTTCACCATATGCTCTCTTCAAATAAAAAGTGAATTTGGCTTACAAGGGAAGAGAGATCTTTGCCAGAATAGTTAGGGAAAATCATCAAAAGCAATAGGCAACTGAGTGCAGAATAAAGCAAAAAGAACTGAATGGCCTATGTCACATATTTGCTAATTCTCTTTGAAGGGTTAAATTACTATAGACGACATTTCTTCTCAAGGATATATTCAGTATGACATTAATTTTTTTATGACATTAAGTGCATGGCCTTTCACTAAAGCCTTACTCTGATGCCCTCATCTTTGAAGAGAAGTTACTCTGGGTTCTTAAAAGCTATGGTAGCAGAGCACAAACTCTGGTAGGTCTTGTCTAAGCTGCAAGTATGAGGTTTGAGTATGGGCCTGAAAAATAGACTGTGCCTTTCTCTCTCTTACAAGCTAAGTCATCACCAAATGGTGATTCATCATCATGAGATAAATATTTTTGGTCACTGCAGTTTATGAAGACATCTAAAGAGATTAGAAAAGAATTTAAATGGCATAAGTGTTAAGAAGTACTATACTAATGAACTCTTTATAAGTTCTTTGGAAATACTCAAGTAAAATATGAATTATACCATGACCTGATGAAATGAAGTAAGATATTCAACAATTTATCTTATTTCTTAGCACCAATAATAATTAGTTTGATCTAACTGGACAAGCATTTAAGCAAGGTATTGTGGGAGACATAAAGATGAATAAGATATAAGTCCCAACCTTAAGGAACTTGCAGACTAATGGAGGAGATTAAATCTACGCATCCAATTTTAATATAAATTAGACTAGGGTAAGGAGAGGTTCAAAAAGTAAGGAGGCAACCAGTGAGGTTGGGAGAACAGACAAAAAGTTTATGGAATAAGTGACAACCTGAGCTAGGTCCTAAAGGATTTCAGTGAAAGAAGATGGGAATTCCAGGCACTGGGAATGAAAATGCGGAAAAATCAAGATTAATTACCGTTAGATTTATAGTGGATGGGGAGGTCATGTGACAGAGCATATAGCATATTGTCCTTTCTGGATGAAGTGCTCAGCACTAGAAAAATTCTCCCATGAGTGTTTTGAGAAGGTAAGGGACCATGTTACTGGCCTATTTGAAGAAAGAATGGGATCTGATAGAGTGTCTTAATATAAGCACTCCTTTCAAGAAATGAGTATTTATCAGAGAATAACTGGTAGGCATTTCAAATAAGGGAAGGGAAAGGATGAAGTGTCCATGGAATGAACCTTGAGAAACGAAGCCTTTCAGTCAGATGATCCAGTTTGAAAGGTACTTGATCATCTTAGGATTGGATGCCACAAATGCAATAGCACAATGGTTCCAATTTTCATCAATGTCCTTTTGGTGGTTAGTAACATGGGAAAACAGGAAGATTTTGAGAGATTCTTTACTTGATTTCTTCTATGTCATAGGAATCAGATTCTGCCAGGTCCTAAGGCCTAGATAAAGAATGTGGTTCTCAACAGGACTGTAGGGTGGTGGAAGATGTTTGTTAAGGTGAAACATGTTCAAGGTGATATTTTCCAAAGGAGTATTTCTAAGCAGTGGAGGGCTATTAGTTGTTCTAAGAGGATAGAGGACTTTGTCCAATATTTCAGGCATACTGTCTACAATAATTTGGTTCAGAGACCATTCATGCAAATGTGTAGAAAAATAGCTCAAGAAGTCTACTCCCAGTGGTGTCTTCTTCTAAATGTGATGCTCAGGCCCAGAAATAATTTTTCAATATACAGCATCTGGGATAATGGTCTAACTTGTTGAATAATAAAATAGTGCCTTCTTGTTTGCTAACAAAGTAACTAGCCAGCTGATTGCCAAATAAGATGATTACCTTTCTTTATCAGGATGTCTCTCATAGCTTTAGAGATAGTTTGATTTTTCATGGTTCTAGTTTAATATAAAGGATTTTCTGCCAAGATAAAGTGCTCTTATTTCCAAAATGTTCATTGTATACACCATAGCCATATGGGGCATATATTGTCCAAGTGGTCTGATGGAGAAGCCCTAGTTCAGGTATTCTTGGTAGGTCTCAAACACCTATAACATTTGATATTTCCAAAAATTCTCTCATTCAAGTAAAAATTAGGACCAATATACTTAGTTTAGATTAGATGAGACTGAACAAGTTTCAGGTTATATGGTCATAGACTATACAGGAGTTTAAAGTGGTGACTTTTGAAAGTCACTTTTGGATATATCACGTAGACTCTGAGGGCAAAGCTCATTACTTTTGACAGCCTGAATAATGCTGGAGGAAATAACGAAACTGTGTTAACTAGGCCCACTGCAGATTTTTTCTATTTGACCTCAATCTGGCTTCTGTTAGTGCTTGATAGTACTTTTTGCTCATCTCTTACTGCTTTCAAACATCTTCAACCTTTCTCTCCTAGCAAGACCCTTCTCTTGTGCCAACAGCAACTTCATTTCCATTGTTTTACTACCAAGTAAGTAGATCAAGAGAATGCTTCATTCTTGTGGAAAAGATAGAAAATTATGGGGCTGGATGATAGCAGTGTTGGGAGAATTCAAAACTGAATGATCAGACTCAAAAAGCAGTTATTACTGATCAGATAGAAGTCTGTAGAGGTGTGCTTCAGGGACTTGGGCCTGGCCTTGGGCTGTTTAACATTTTTATCAATGACTTGGACAAAAACATTGATAACATACTAATCAAACTTGCAGATAATACAAAGCTCAGAGGGAGATGACAGAATCAGTATCCAAAAAGACTTTGATAAGTCAGAACCCTGGGACAAATCTAAGAAGATGAAATTTAATAAGGACAAATGTAGAGTCTTAGGCTAGAAAAATCAACATCACAAACATAGGATGGGGGACCTATAGGGAGACACACCAGGATGATGCAGGATTGTGATAGTATGCCATACAAGGATCAGCTGAAGAAATTAGGATGTTGTTTTTTTTTTTTTTTCCCCTGAAGAAGGGCAGAGTTGGAGTGGGGGTGAAGCACATAAATACTATTTTGAAGTGTTTGAAGAGCTCCTATGTGAAAGAGGGATTCACTTGGTTGTGCTTTGCCGTAAAGGACAAAACTAGGAGCAACAGGTAAAAGTTGTCAACTGGCAAATTTAGGCTTGATTTATAGAAATTTCTTAACAATTAGAACTATCCACAAGTGGAATCAGCTGTTCTGGAGCTAGAGGTTCCCCTTCACTGAAAGTCATGAAAACACTGGATGATCACTTATAGGCTATGGTATAGATTACAGACCAGATTAACTGCTCAGCTATCACCTGGAACAGCTAGCATTTGAGGACCCTTTGATTCTGAAGCTGCCCATTTCCTAAAACAAAAAACAAAACCTGCAAATTTTTGCTTATTCCTGCTACCCCTCAAGCTATCTTCTCTTCCTCCTCTTAAACTTCTAAAAAGAATTGTCCCCACTCATTTCTTTCACTTCCTCATCCACTCCTATATCCCTTAGTCTCTTGTCACCCTAATAAAACTGCTCTCTCTCTCTCAAAGGTCTCTAATGACCTCTTTATTGATGAGTCCACTTCTCTGGTCCTCATTCTCATTAACCTCTATCAGCTGAGTCTAATACCAGTGCTAATCTCTTATACTTGTTACTCATCTTCTTTGACAATAGACTATTATAGTTCTTCACCTCTCTAAAGCTTCTTTTGTGTGTCTCCTTTGCTAACTCAACCTCCTCCCATACCCTAAATATCCCTATGACTATGTGTGCCTTCTCCCAAAACCTGTCTTTTTCTCTGGATCCAAGGCTTCAATTAGCACCATTACAAAGATGATTCTCAAATTTACATTTTTCCAAGTCTGACTTCTCTCCAGAATTTTAGCTCCATATTGGTAAGCGTCTGCCAAATAGCTATCACCATTCCAATGTCCTATATGGATCTGACATTTCATGTGTCAAAAACTGAACATCATCTTCCCCTAAAGTCCCTCCTTTCCCTAACTTTCCAACTTGTTGCTGGTACCACCATCCTCTAAACCACCTTGACTTTAAGCCTTGGAGTATGACTCGTCCTTTCCCCCAAATTTAATCACTTGCCAAGTTCTGCTGACTTACCTCCACAACATCTCTTGTATTCATTTCCTCTTTTTTAAACCCATTACACCCCCCCCCTCCCATTTCTGGCTCTTACTACCTTTCAACAGATTACTACTGTAAAAGTCTCTTACTTGGCCCCTGTGTTGCTAGTCTCATGCCTCCCTGATTGATTCTCCAAAGTGAAACCTAGGTAATCTTCACCATTCATATCATAAAATTCCTCTGTTCAAAAGCTTTTGGTGGCTCCCCCCTGCTAACCAAATAAAGACTAACCCCCCTTCGTCCTGGAAAGTCTTCAATGCTCTAGATCCAATCTACTTTTGAGTGTGAGCTCATGTTGCATTCTAGTGCAGCTGGGGAAGTACTAGCATCTCTTTTTATTCTCTCTGTTGTTCTCCCAATGAGAGAAAAAGCACTGGGGTAGGAGAGCAGATTCCATAACTAAAATGGATTCCCCACTTCTCACAACTGAAATCCCTCCTTTCCCTCAAGGTCCAGCTCAGGTTCCACCTCCTCTATGAAAAGGAGGGTAAGGGATTTTTCTTTTCTAAAACTTCTCATAGCTTTGGGTCCTCTCCTTTGCACTTAATAACTGAATTCAACTGAGCAATATCTGGTGAAAGTACATTAAAGCTGAGCATAAAGAAGAAGCACCCCACTGATTTTGTAACACTGACCTAGCCTTGCTAATTACCTGAGACAAAGTCTATACTTTGGGGGAAAGGCTTCCATTAACTCTGAATCAAGGTGGAAACCAGCAGCAGAAGTCCCATGAAATTAGAAACCTGGAAGTTGAAGGGCAAAGGCTCTTCCTTTAATCTGTTTTTGTCTATATGTAGTAAAATTTGAAGAAATACCTCTCAGTGGATCCAACACTCGATGCTATTAGATGTATATGGAAGTATAGTATATATGGAAATATATACATATATCTTTTTACATTGTGTGGGTACCAATGGAGCACCCGAGTTGTTTATTTACTCTCCTTCACTCTTGCTAGATCATAAATAGATGGAAAGAATATGGCTGCATTTGGCATCCTAACACTTGAAATTGAAGTCTTTCATATTCTATGCAACCACGGACAAATGCCTTTCCCTCTTTGGGTCTCTGAGTCCTTATCTGCAAAATGATGGATTGGATGGTGTGATCTCTAGGGTTCCTTCTAATTCTTAATTGCCACCTTGTTATATGCTGACAGGGATAGACCAAAGAAAAGGAGTCACTGGTTTGACCCCATCTTACCAGATGCCTCGCCAGTGGCACAGTTGTCTGTATTTGGGATGGACAGGAGATATGAAAGTCTACATTCTTCAGATCTACAACACAAAGCCAATGCTCCCAGTGCAAAGTCATCTTGCCTAACCATATGCTATGCTTTTCATTTTGGGGAGCCAGGAGGAGAGAAGGATAGGAAAAATTCATTGACATGGTCAAAAGGACTAAAAAAGAGATGGGGGTGTGTGTATGAGAGAGAGCTAGAGGAAATCCTGCTCTATCACCAAGGGAAAAGGAGGCTGATGTTCTACAAACCTGAGGGAATGGCTAGTCATAGCTACCAATGTGCAGGTGAGCTTTCTCTGGGTCTTTTTACATTGTGTGGGTACCAATGGAGCACCCGAGTTGTTTATTTACTCTCCTTTACTCTTGCTAGATCATAAGCCCACCTTTTAGTCTATCTACATTTCCTCAGTTATATTCTTTGTATACCACTTTTTAAGTGTGAGTCATCACTGGAAATATGCTGCCGCCTACTTGTACCCAAGACTCATCTCCATATGTCCTTTTGGCTCATAATCTTAACCCCTCGCTTACTTTGGTACCTTGAAGATCGTGGTGGTCCAAGATTACTGATCATTACAGCATCCCTGGGAGAACAACTGTAAGTTATAGACTAGACAATGAATTTTTAAAGTTAATTTTGTTTTTTTTTACATTGTTCCACCAGCCCTTTGAGTATTCATGGATCTCATTGAGGGGGCCCTGTGATGTTGCACTTAATGGAGTGAGCACAAGAGCATTTGCAAACAGAAGCATCTAGAGGACTTTTCCACCATAGGGAATGTATCTTTCTTCCCATTTGGACCTTGAACAAGAATCCTCCATTAATGCAGTAAATGACAACGGTGAGCACAACTGTTTCATGCCTCACCTGAGGTTAATAATCAGGGGGTCACTGAACAGTTCTATTGCCCTTTCATTATTCTTCTCTCCTTAACCTTTAATCTCTTTTCTTAGTGGATCCTTTTCCGTTGCCAACAAACCTGACCAGATCTCCCCCATATTAAAACTCATTTTCATTTTGTCCTCATCCGACCAAACCATGCCCTCAAGATGTCATCCTATATTGCTCCTCTTCACCACATTCAAGCCTCTACCTGCTTGCCTCCCATATGCTTCTCAACCACTTGTAATCTAGTTTATGAATCCACTACTCAATTGAAACAGCATTCCAAGGTTCCTAATGATCTCATAATTGCCATGGCCTTTTCCCAGTACTCATCTTTCTTGATCACTCTCTGCTGCTTTTGGCATTGCTAACAACCCCTCTTCCTTCTAGATACTCACTGTTCCTATGGTTTTTGTGACACTATTTTCTTCTGGTCCTCTTATTTGTTTGACACAATATGCTTTGCTAGGTTATCATCCATGTCTTACCTCCAGATACCCTAAGGCTCTCTGTCTTGGATTTTTTTTCTAATTTGGTCAGAGGTTCTTAACCCAGGGATCTCCAAGGGGTCTATGGCTATATTTCAGGGGGTTGGCAAACCTGGATGCAAAAAAAAATTATACCTTTGTTTTTCACTAATCTTTTGTTTTTCTTTATAATTCTATATCTTCTATTTTATGTGTTTAAAGACGTTCTGAGAAGAGGTGAAGTCACAGGCTTCATAAGGCTGCCAAAGGTGTTCATCACATAAAAAATGCTAAGAATCCCTGCTTTAGGTGATCTCATCAGCTCCCATGGGTTCAGTGACCACCTTTATGAAGAAAACTCACAAATCTACATATTTCTTCTTCTTCTTTCTCCTTAATTCTCTGGTCCTACATCACCATCTGCCAGCCAGATATCTCTATCCTAATGTCCCACAGGATCTCAAACTTACATTATCTTTCTCTCTAAATCCATCCTTCCTTCTAACTTCCCTGTGTCTGTTGAGATTACTACCATCCTTCTAGCAACCAAAGTTTGCACCCTTGAAATCATCATTAATTCCTCCCTTTCAAATCACCCCACACATCTAATCAACTACCAAGTCTTCCTAATTCCACTTCCACATCTCTTTCATTCCATTTCTTTTTTTTTAAGCTTTTTTTTTTGGAGGGCAATTGGGGTTAAGTGACTTGCCCAAAGTCACAAAGCTAGTGTGTCAAGTGTCTGAGGCTGGATTTGAACTCAGGTCCTCTTGACTCCAGGGCCTTCACTGCGCCACAGAGTTGCCTCTTTCATTCCATTTCTACACTTACTTTGCCACAATTCATAGGTCAGGCCCTCATTTCTTCTCACTCAGACTACTGCAATAACAATTGGTCTGCTTTCTCTTTCCTAATCGTCACAAACTTAGCTGCCAAATTTACATTCCCAAAGCTCCGGCCTGATGATGTCACTGCCCTGCTCAAGAAGCTCCAGCGGTTCCTATCTGCATCTAGTACCAAGTATAAACTCCTGTGTTTGGCATTTAAAACCATTTACAACTAAAACCATTTACAACTAAAACTATTTCCAGATTTATTTCACATTACTCACCATTGTGTATTTTATGTTGCAGCCTCTTTGTCATTTCCTAGGCCTGGAATGCTCTCTCTCTTCGGTTCCATCCTTTGGAATCCCTAAATCTCTTCACCTACCTGAAGCCTTTCTTGGACCCCCTTTTCTCCCAAGTTGTTAGTCTTCTTCCACTGAAATTATTTTGTATTATTTTGTTTATGCTTATCTGTGTACATGGTTTATCCCTCAGTGGAGTGTAAGCTCCTTGAGGGCAGGGGATGTTTTGGGTTTGGTCCTCATATTCCAAGCACCTTTGTGCTTTGCAAATAGTAGGTACTTAATATATGCTCAATTAAATTGCATTTTATCAAAGAATCTTGCATGATCTTCACATATTCATGAAAGAATCCTTTTTGTAAGAGAACCTTTTGCTCTACCAAAATATCATTTTGGGAGTGGGGAAGGGAATGAAGAAAGATTCACCTAATAATAAATAACAGTGGGCTCTTTGTTTTTGTGAGGCCATCAGGGTTAAGTGAGTTGTCTAAGATCACACAGCTAGTAAGAACAGTGGGTTTTTGTATGCTTTGCACCTTTCAGTCAATATATAGCCTACTATAGAGAATGATTTGTGAAAGCCTACCAGTTTCTATCTCACATTTTCATTAATGATACCCTCCATATTTATGTAGTTCATTTTTATGAATATTATATAAAGATGTGGTAGTGATTTTTCCCCCATTATTGTTTCTTCCCCTCCCTGAAATAAAATGATCCCTCTATGGATTTGTGATGTCTTAAAAATTAGGCTCATTAATTTATTGATATACTTCCCAAGGCGTACATTTAACGATGTATAGATGTAGCCCTATTTAAAGAAGGATAATCTGTAAGTAGTGTAAAAATTAGATCTGTGGTCTTCTGAATCAATAGGAATATTATATGAATGTAGTTCTACCTGGGACATGGGGTAGCAGTCTAAGCATGTTACTGATAGTCCAAGAATATTTTATAACTTGTTTCCAATGCTTATTGAGGGAACAATTTCAATGGCTTACCAAACCTTTGCCCAAGTAGGCTATAATTCTTTGGAAAATCCTAAGGCGAATGCTAAGATTAAATTAGAAATACACCATCCAACTCTAGTCAGTGGCTGACTTTAAGAAGAGAAATAAGCTTCAAAGGAGAAAGGTCTATTGCTCTGATAGAAAAATAAAGGATCTATTCCTGGAAGATAATTTATGCTGCCCATCCAGAGATGACTGAGTTGCAAAGATATGATAGTCCTAAGAGCAGAAGCTTCTTAAACCAGCATGTAATTCCAAAAGCAATGTACTCAGGGTAAACAGCTGTAATTACTGGCTAGATTAGGAGAGCAACTCCTAGGCCTTACTAGTCAATATGAAAAGTGTCAGGCTATGGGAGCCTAGACACTAATGGTTTACATGCAGGGATCACCAACCCAGGAGAATGGTAAAAGGTGATGGAATATTGTTGAAAGTTTATGATATATCAGAGTACAATGCAGAAGTATGTCCCTGCGAGAATGTAATTTTCTTCTGGGAACTGCAATAGAAGAGCCATTATGGACTAAAGGACAGCACTTTGATATTCCTACTTTAAAAAATTCTTTTGGCCCAAACCTGTGTAGGGAAAGTGAGGAAATTCCATCCACTGATAGCAACTGATTTACACCTTAGGGAGTTGACTAGGAGGTTAAGCGACTTGACCAGGGTCATACCCTGTCTATTCGTTATTAATACAAATTTACTTTTGTTACATTTGGTATATTTGGAGAATGAGAAGGTATAAAGCTGTCCAATGGGACTGAATGACTCAGGTTTCTGGATTCAACCTGAGAGGAAAACAACTCCTTCACTAGTACCACTGATACCTTGAGAGTGACATAGCAATGGGCTAGTGGGCAAGTCTCTGCCTCTATGGACCTTGTTTCTGAGGTCGCCTAAGGGCTAGATGACCTCAAAGTTCCCCTCCAGCTCTCATCTATGATCCTGTACAAGGACATGTGTATTTTAATACCTTTACATGATTTAGGCATTCAATAACATAAGTATTTATTGATTGTCTGTTATGTACAAGACAGTATGCTAGGTGGTTTTTGGGAAATAAAAAGATGAAAACATGCTCCCTGTCCTTGAAGAATTTATAATCTAGTAGGGAGAATAAGACAAGTAAAAAAATTGTGATGATACAAAACAAAAGATTAAATGCCGTTAACAGATACAAAGTCCCTGTTTCTTTATTTCTCACTTATATTTATAGGTGTTTGTCCAGCCTCCCATTACACTGTAAGTTGCTTGGTAACAGTTAAGTCTTTGTCACTCCCCATAGTACCTGAGCACTCAACAAATGCTTTCTGACTCTGTATTTCCCCATCCAGGTTCAGCAAAACTTATGAAGTGACCTTCAACCCAAAATGCCTGCTTACTCTTGGGATACACTTTGAGAAGCAGAGTATAAACATAAAATTAAAAGCCTGCATTTTTAGAAAATATTACACGTATATTTCACTTCATGGAAAAGGTACAATGGACAAATCAGCTATAAAATTAACTTCTGCTCCCTGATCATATTTTTTATTCCTTTACATCATAACATTAGAGATATATTCCTCAAGGAAAAATATTGGCCCAAGGATATAATACAAACAGCACCTAAGAATGTAGCAAACCTTTTAAAATCACAAATGGTATTTATAGGAGACATAACTTTAAAAATCTAGCTTACTAATTCCAATACTCAAAATGTCATAAAATGCAAGTACTGTGCTAAAATAGAAAACATACCACAAACCTCCCTCCCTCCCATACAAATGAAGGAATTGTGATCTATGCAGGACCTGGCCCTTAAGATTCAGTTAATTCAGGAAGACAGATACTTCCACAATTTTTGTGCTTTCCAGAACATTATCTTAATAGTTGTTGACTATAAGACATCTGAGCTGTACGGTACCTACTGTGTGTCTTACTTTAGTCTGACCACCTGATCAGCAGCACTTAGGGTTCGGGGGCTCTTTCCTCTTACAAGTGAAGCTAACTTTCCAGGAAGTGCCAGCAGGGAGGTAGTTTTGACTGACTTTTTTTCACTGAATTGACTAGATGTTTTGGTAGCAAGTAGACATAGCCTTAAAGAAAGATTCTGCATATAAAATAGTAATGTATTTTTACTTCAAATAGTTAAAATAGATCTATTTCTTATTAAGTTAATCTTGTAAAACACACTAAAAGTATCTTGAGTTGAATAATGGACAGAACCCCTGAGTGGGAGTCCAGGGATCTGCTGCTGTGTGGTCATGTGACCTGGGGCGAGTGACCACCTCTGTGGGCCTGATTTTCCTCACCTGTGAAATGAGGAGCTTGGATCTGATGACCTTTAAGGTCCCTTACAGCTCTAAGATCATATGTTCCTATAATATAAAAAGTCCTGGTTAGTCTTGACTGCTTTTTCAACTATAATAAATAACTTGGACAACACTAATATAGAATTGGTGATAATGTAGACAGCTGGGCTGAAATTAATTTTTGAATACTATATGAAGAACAGTTAACTAAACATATTAACGTGAAACAAGGCTGCCCAGAGACACATTTAAACTGCTAATATGAATAGTCTTAAAATACTATCAAGCACTTTAAAAGCATATTTTGCATATAAACTAATTAGATTTGAATATGCTAATTACAAATATTCTTATATGTTAAAGCATATTTTCTATGATCATTTGTTAAAATAGCTGTAGGTACGGTATTGTAATTGAAATTCATAAAATTAATTTCTTTTAAAAATATTCTCATTTTGTTAATTCAGATGACCTTTCTCTTATTCATTGACACAATATCCTCTCCCCTACCCAGGAAAAGACTCAGCTCTCTAAGGACTTCCATGTTAAAATGTGAGATTTTAGTATTTGTAAGTATTGTAAAGCAAGCTTAACATTCAAGTGCAAATTATGAATTCTTGAGTGGGCATGTTATAAACAGCGGCTGTTTCCTTTGACAGGGGAGAAGGACGACGTCAGAGAAGCGGGAGTGGAGCTATTATTCAGACAGAACAAGTGATTTAAAGAAGAAAGTGAGAAGGGGCGGGCAGCTTCCTATGGGAGAGTGAACAAGTTACTGGACTTGGAATTTAAAGGACCTGGATTCAAATCCTGACTCTGCTAGTTTTTACTTTTATGACTTTGGGGCAAGTTACTTTCCCTTTCTATGGGCCTCAGTTTCCTTATTTGTAGAATGAGGGGGTTGGATTAAGATCTCTTAAGCTCTTCCAGCTTTGAATCCTACAATCACAGGGAAAATGACCTATAGAACATTATAGAATATTTTTTTGCTTCTTTTTGGAAAGGGGAAGGTAGAGCAATTAGGGTTAAGTGACTTGCTCAAGGTCACACAGCTAATAAGTATTAAGTGTCTGAGGCCAAATTTGAACTCAGGTCCTCCTGACTCCAGGACCAGTGCTCTATTCACTATGCCACCTAGCTATCCCTATAGGGTATTTCTGATAGCGCTGGTAGTATCAAAAGTTGGAGAGATAAGAAAGGAACACAGGATTTCTTATTACCATATTTAAACAGTACTTTACAATTTACAAAGTGTTTTTCTGTACTTTTTTTTTTATTTGACCCTCAGCACATGAGGACTCAGGATCAGAGTGGGAGTGAAACCCCACTCTGGGGCCTTTGACATCCACACTGGGAAGTATGTGACATTGGTCCTCAGATCTGGCCAGCCTCAACTCAGCTTCACAACCCACCAAGCCCATGTTATGGCAATGGGCACATCTCTCTACCTTTTTCTGGCTACCACTCCCTATGTATGAAGTTTCTCCCTATTACAATCTAAACTCCTTTAGGGTAGGGATTGCCTCACTTTTGTA
The DNA here is from genome assembly GCA_028646575.1 of Pseudocheirus occidentalis. Lineage (NCBI taxonomy): Eukaryota > Metazoa > Chordata > Mammalia > Diprotodontia > Pseudocheiridae > Pseudocheirus > Pseudocheirus occidentalis. Next base: position 143,704,896 of record CM053596.1, on the reverse strand, counting down.
TTTGTATACCCAGTGCCTGGCACATAACAAGCTTTTAAGAAATTTTCATTCATCGATATGTTCAGAGAGGTGGAGTGAAGTGCCTGGTCTAGGGGGTCACACAATTAATAATTAGAAAAACAGGACTCAAATTCAGGTCTTGGGACTCTAACATCTAGTGCTTTTTCCACCATTGCAGGCTATGAGAAGAGACGGAAGAAGGGTCGGGGAGAAAGGAAGGGAGGAAATCAATTGAGATGATAGAAAGGGTAGCTAAACCAGGAACTGAAGAAGAGAAATAGGGTTGAGTAATCAAAGGGACTGAAACCCCAGGGGTTAGGATCTAGAGAAAGGGTCTGTGGACTCAGCTTGGAAGTGGTAAAAGAGAATCTTGAAGGGATGTTTTTAGTGTTTCAAAACTGTGCCAAGAGAAACGAGTAATGTGAAATTGCAACTGAGACACACCTCAGTCATATGCAACTTGAACTCCAAAGTTCTCCCACATTAGAGTTTAGTTATTTACTTGAAGCCAAGGCATCTGAAAGGGAACTGATAGACAGCAACAGGGTAGGAGGTGGAAGTGAGTAGGGAAGAAGTCAGGATACAGTCCAATTTTTGATTAAAAAAAACAAACCCAATGTTTTTTACTCTTGGGTGGTGGCAACAGAAAGCATATGAGAAAAGGAAATCAGTTTGGGTGTGGTGCTATACTGGGTTTCATGAATAGTTCAAATGTGTAAGGTTTTATTGTATTTTTCCAAAACTGAATCTAGAGTTTAGAATAAGCAGAACTCAGTTTTAATGTATTAAGTGTCCTCTATCTGTAATTTACTGTAAACATTATTAGAATAAGTGTGAGAATTCTAAAATAAGTAAAAAATTAAAAACTAATCTATCATATAAAGTTTACAATTCATATCAAGAATAATAAATTACAAAGGAAAAAAGAATAGCTTGGAAGGAGAGAAATGGAAACTAAAATCATAGTAAAGTGAGAAAGAAAATGAGAAAAAAACTAATAGGAAAATATTAATGGGATAATAAAAGTTGGCCATTAAATGAAACATTTTTCTCATTTTTATCTAATTACGAAAGAAATAATGCAGAACTTTTCTGAGAAGTTAATAGCAAAGATCTTCTGAGCTCTGAGTAAGATTTGCTTAGTGTTCTTTATAAATAAAATACCTGTTAAAATTTTAAAATCATAAATCAATACAAATATTATTTAAAAGATTGTTCCATTAAATGATAGCAATATTTTGGTCAGCATGTATAACTGGATTTTATTTCTTGCTATGAAGAAAAATATATTGCAGGGCAATCCTGAAGCTTCATTATTATATCGTATTATATTAAAACCAGCAGTAAAAGTTTCTAATTTATGGTTTAGGAATTAAATAGTATTATAAAGATGAAGGAACCATTACATTTTTGGTCTATTAAATGGTAGGTACCATGAGAGGCAGGGTGGCATAGTAGATTAGTGGTCCTGGAGTCAAGCCTACCTGGATTCATTCCCTGCCTCTGCTACACACAAATTGTGTTACAATGTTTTGATGTCTCTGGCAACTGTCTAAAAATGTTAAGTTACAGATGAGTTGCATGTGAATTACCCTGGGTGGATAGAATTTCCACACTAGTGGTTCAACAATTGGTTGAAATCACCAATCCAGACCAAAAAAACAAGGGGTACCTCAGCAGTGTGAATTAGCTAATGTGTTTTCTAGTATATCCAGAAAACAGAAGCCTGCTCATGTAACAGAAGTAAAAGGGGGTAGACTAGGGAGTGATAAAATCGAAGAATTCCCCAACTGAAATGATGGGACATAAGGGAACTTCTTCCTTCTGCCAGACCCTTTTAATCTAAATAAAATAATTAGTAGATATTAAGTTAAAACTGCACTGAACAGCTATAAAATAGTGCAACAAAATGTTCATTATTTTTCCTCTAATAATTCTCCCAAACCAAATATTTTAAGTGCTTTTATAACATTAATCAACCAGACAACAAATATTTATGACTGCTTATTTAAAATACATATGCTCAACACTGTGATCGATAGCCCCTTAACTTCAGGTAACTCCCTAGGCCCCACGACACACTTCTGGAAATCTGGTACTGCTCCCCAGTGCGGCGATGTCTCATAGTCTGGCCACATTGGTTAAGTTCCCTTCTGCTTTGTGGCTATCCTAGTCACAAAGCTATAAACAAGCACACTGGTTTCTCAGAATCCTCAAGATAGCCAATTTACTTCTAGCTATTAGTTTATACTTTGGGAATGTGGCATAAAAGTTATTAAATTTCAATATTGTTGCCACATTAGGATGATTAATATGTACAGATATTTGTAACAAAAAGTTTCATGTGTAGTATATGTAATTTACCTAACTCTACTACACTTGATATGTAATAGTGGTACTACAAACTCAAGTATATGATTTAGAATCAACAGAAATAGATTTTCATGCAGAATAACAAATCACTGTATAGTGACAAAGTATTTTGAAAATCTTAACATGCTCTATCAGTATTATTATTGTTAATAACAATAATAATTAACAAAAATGATAAGAATCAGCTTCAGGAGCAGGGAGTGGAATCTAAAGTCTGGTCATCCTGTGCCGTAGCTGAGGAAGAATGGAGGTGGGTGAGGTCATGAGAGTTGGGCAGGGACTTTAGGCCAGATACCCTACTTCAGGGAAGGAAGTATTTCTTAATCAATTAATTTCCTTCAAGTTAGTTTTTCTCATTATATGAGAAGTAAATTATATGATTCTGTGACTTGGGATTAGTACTTGAGGTGGCAGAAAGGTAGGCCAGACTGCAAAATGCCTGAAAGAACCTTAGGCTGCCTGAAAGTTACATGTTTGGACATGGGAGTAAGGCAAAAATGATTAGTTAAAGAACTAACATTCAAAGACTTGAGTCAGAAACTGGAAGATAAATAGCTGTTGTTATTTTTAGTGGGAAGGGAAAGACAAAGTATCATTACCTAAAAATTCAAACTGAACTGGGGAGATAGCATAGTACTGACTTGGAAGCTGCAGGGCTTGAGATCAAATCCTCCTCCTGATGCTTCTTAATTGGGTGATTTGGGGCAAATTCTTTAACTGCCCTGATCTGAGTTTACTCATCTGTAAAATGAGGTCCTATCCTATGCTAGATGCTCATATGAGCCTGTGAGTGAGGGTCTTTACCAGAGTGGAGGTGGAGGAGGTGAGTAATTACCATTAGAGAGATCAGACACAGTGAGAATGGGTTTCAGCCATAGGAAGTCCAATGCCTAGGACAGCACCACACAGCGACTCAGTTAGGGAAACAAATCAGGAATCCAACTGGTGAGGAGCTGACTGAACAACAAGATCACCAACAACGCTGAGCTACTAACCTAGGGCTTTTATTCCTTTCCTTTTGGAAACAGGATTTGTCCTAGAGTCTAGGACAAGGTCGAACTTATATGCAGCAATTCTCTCCTGTCCCACTCAATTGCTTGGTAAAAAATACTTAGTATAAGTAATTTAGAGAAGAAACTCCATGAGGGTGCACACCAAAACACTAAGTGAATGTGAATATGATGAGCTCATTCATAAAACAGACAACAGATAGCAGAATGAATTAGAAATCAGAATCCAATAATTTGTTGTTTACAAGAGGCACACTTGAAAAAGAAAGACACACAGAGAGTTAACAAAAAGGGATTGGAGTAGAATCTATTAAGCTTTAGGCATAATAAAAAAAGGTAGTGGTGGTAATCAGGATGACAGACAAAGCAAATATAAAATTAGATCTAATTAAAGGGATAATCAGGGAAATAATGTTTTGCTAAAAGGTACCAAAGACAATACAGAGATATCAAAAAATTTTTACAGCAAGTTTTTCTGATAAAGGCTTCATTTCTCAAATACACACTGTGTATAGAACTGAGTCAAATGTATAAAAATAGAAGTCATTCCCCAATTGACAACAGTCAAAAGATAGAAACAGCCACTTTTTAAAAGAAAGCAAAGCTGTTCATGCACATATGATAAAATTCTCTAAATCACTTTTGATTACAGAAAGGCTGTTTAAAATAATTCCAAGGTACCACCTCATACCTGTTGGAAATCACAAATGCTAGAGAGGATGAGGGAGAAAAGGTAGACTAATGTACTTTTTGTGGAGTTGTGAACTGTTTCAATCATTCTGGAAAACAATTTGGAACTGTGCCCAAAGGGCTATAACACTATGCATATCCTTTGACCCAGCATCCAAAAGAGATCAAAGGAAAAAGGGAAAAGATCTGAATGTACAAAAATATTTATAAGAGCTTTTTTTTTGTGGTGGCAAAGAATTGGAAACTGAGATGTTTGTTAATTGGGGAATGGCTGAACAAGTAGTAGCATATAATAGTGATGGAATACTATTGTGCTATAAGAAATAACAAGGGGAGGGGGCAGCTAGGTGGCACAGTGAATAGAGCACCGGCCCTGGAGTCAGGAGGACCTGAATTCAAATCCGGCCTCAGCCACTTAACACAAAAACTAGCTGTGTGACCTTGGGCAAGTCACTTAACCCCAACTGCCCTCCAAAAAGAAAAAAAGAAAAAAAAAAGAAATAACAAAGGGGATGGTTTCAGAAAAACTTGGAAGACGTAAATTGATGCAAAGTGAAGTGGAAAGAAGCATGAGATCATTGTTTACAATAACAGCAATATTGTAATGATGATCACCTGTGAAAGACTTTGCCACTCTGATAAATATAATGATCCAAGACAACTCTGAAGGGTTGAAGATGAAAAATGCTATTCATCTCCAAAGAGAGAACTGATGAACTCTGAGTACAAATTGAAGTATAATTTTCTCACTTTATCTTTCTTCCTTTTTTTTCTTTAAAATATATGGCTAATATGGAAACATTTTGCATGACTTTGCGTATATAAGTGATATAATATTGTTTGCTTTCTCAGCAAGTGGGAGAGAGGTGGAAAAGAGGGAGGAAGATAATTTGGAGCTCAAAATTTAAGAAAAAAAGAATGTTAAAAATAAATGATAAACTTAAAACACACACACACACATACACCATCAATGTTCCAAATTTTATTTGGAATCCTGGGATGGCCTATTATATCATAAACCTTCTGTTAGAGAAGTCTACCACACAAATATATTTGGTATTATACTGTTTCCTACAGCCTACTTATCTTGTTTCAATACCTTACGTACAAGCAGCATGGCCCATTCTCCCAATCTGCATTCTCCCTTATATTCTCTTCTGCATTTTCCAAGTTGCACTTCAACCCGGTTGACTCCCTGTCTACACCATTCCACCATGTCTTCTAGAAGCCCTATTTTATTGTCAATAAATTCTCCTGTTTCTTCAGATTTTTCAACCTTAATACCATTCACTTGGACTTTGGCAAGAGAACTTCTTACTTCCTCCAAATCACACTTTGAATTGCCGCCAGAATAACTTTTCTTACACACAGCTCTGGTAAATACCTTTAAAAACTCCCCAGGACCATCCAAGTTCAAGCTCTTCTGCAAAGTGTCTTCTTGTATGTCTCCAGATCTGGGAGTTTCTCATGTAACAGGATCTCTGACTCTAGCAACACTCTATTATTATAGACCTTTCCAGGGTCCTTACAAGGTTATAATTATTAAGGAATAACTCCAGCTCAATTAGCCTGAATCTGCACAAGTTTAACCACATTGGATTGTGATTTTTTTTATGCCAGCCATACTTTTTGACACCCAATCTCTTAGGAAGAATAGGACTCATTAAATTTGTCTCCATGGGACCATGAAGGTTAATTGCACACAGAGCAATCATGCTCAATATCTTAGGTGGGAAGGGATACTGATTTCTTGTAATCTCTACCTTCTGCTAAATTGGTGTAATTTAGCAACGCCTCTCTATTTACCATGGGTAGAAAAGGCTTCTTAGCACCGGCCTCAACAACTAACCAAGTGGAAGACACCGCTCTTCAGTTGTTGAAGACGCTCTTGGAGAAGGCCTTTGCAGTTTGTGATCTGCTAGGCACAGTTCACCTTTTATCAGCTACCAAGCTGTGTGAGTAGTCAAGTTTGGGGGTTCAATACAGGCCAATTCAAACCTGGTTGTATTTAACAACAGCAAAATAGTGCCTAGATTGGCTAATTTATTTCTTCTCTTTATCCATTTCAGGATTATCTGGGTCCAAGGAAGTATGTATTAGATGCATGTTATCAAAAGAATTATAAATTTCTCTGGTTCTATTTCTACTGCAAAAATCTTCAATAATTTCCTTTCAAAAATTATTACGATACTCTGAACAGGATGGTAGCATACATTTCATTAAAAAAAAACTATGGCAGTCACAAGAACTCAAAAGAACTTTTAAGTAGTTGTAGTACTCAATAGATTCTTAATAGACAAGAGATTCTGACTAAACCAAGAATTAAAGACAAAGAATTCCTACAAAAAGGAATATTTTCAGGATGATCAAATCACATCATATGCATAGTTAAGTGGTTTTTGAAAATACATGTTTCTTTTGCAAGAAAGGAAACAAAATTTAGCAAATGAACTTTGGATGGGAAAACTTTAAAAGACTAGTGGTGATTTATTAAAAGAGTTAAAAAAACAAGAGTAAAAGAGAAAAAATATGTATGTAAGTATGTATATATGTATAATGTTTTGGAATATAAAATAAATTATGAAATACTGATGACAGGATGATTGAATTTTACTTTAAAGTTGTTCAGTTTTCAGTATTTGATTTTAGCATCTCATAGCAATGAAAAGATTACTAATACAGAAGATTATGCTAAAGAATGTTAGAATTCTGCATGTTGCTTTCATTCCTCTGGTCTCACTATACTTAATTTTTAGATTTTTGTCACATCTAAGAGGTTTCTTCAAATAACTGCATGGGGATAATGGTCTCAGGTAAAGGAGTAAACCTACCTGAGTAAGCTGGAGCAGGTCAGAAATTTAGTGGTGACCTAAGAGGGACTTGGCATTATGGAAAGGGTTCTAGTATCAATACAGTGGACTCTGGGACCCACACCAAGCATTCACTAAGCACACTTGAAAACACTGGCTCAGTCAAGTGTTTAGGAACTCTGGCCAAAGGTTCAGAGATTAATATGGGAAGTGGGGGTAGGGCTGTCCTTGGGCATCACCTCTAAAAATTTGAGTAATACTAGGAAAGGTTCCTAGGAACCTAAACTGAAAACAACAAGTGGCCAGGAGCCAAAGCTGGTCTTTCTAGGGGATCCTGGGTTCCTCAAAGTGCAATGGAGCTGGCTCAATTTTAATAAGCAGCTCTACCTCCTCCTGAGTTTTTGTATGGCAGTTAATGAGCTCTTCTTCCGCATGCTCAAAATTTTAGGGAACTTCTACTTCTTTACCTCAAGGGAAATTACATCATCTATTCCCAATGTGCTGTTAAATGAGGGCAACATCCAGCTGTGCTTGGTGGTCCTCATCCAGCTTCTTTGAGATGAGACACAGTGTTTTGTTTGTTAGCTCCTTGGCTGTCAGAGATACTCCTGGTACTGATGGAAAGAAATCCCCTGGGACAAGTTTCAGAGTACACTTCTAAGTCTAATATTGAATGGTCAACATACAAAAATGAACCTAGATCTGGGGATCTTTTAAGTGAGAAATTCCTGTGCCATAGTAGCCATGGCAATCAAGTTTTATAGTTCCAGAGAATAAGTCGTGCTCATTATGGAAGGCTTGGGAAAAACACATCTGCTATGTAGTGTAGTGAGTGGCTGCATTTGAGGGAAGGGTTTCCAGTGTAGCTATGTAGACTGCGATGAATGCAAGTGATCCATGGTAGTAGACTCAAAGCAAATGGGAGGGAGGTCAAAGAGGAATGTGAGATTTTAAGCCTGGATAACTAATTGGAGGAATCATAGTACTGAGAACAGAAATAGGGAAGTCAGTAGGAAGTGAATTTTGATAAGTTGCTGGCCTAGAGGAAGACAGTATTGTTAGGGAAAGATCCAAAATGATACAAAGTCTAATCACCTATCCAAGCAGGAGTAGGGTAGGTAATAAAAGGAGGTCCAAGTCAGTTGGTCAGTCAGTCAATAGGTATTTATTAAATGCTTTCAATATGCCAGGCACTATACTAAGGTCTGGGAATAAAAAAAGAAGCAAAAGATAGCCCCTGCCCTCAAGGAGTTTATGATCGAATGAAGGAGACTACAAGCAAATAAGACAACAAGCAAACCAGTAAGTACGAATAAACTATATCTAGAATAATAGGAAATAAGGGAGGGAAGGCAGTAAAATGAAGATGGATTAGGAAAGGCATCCTATAGAAGATGGGATTTTAGTTGGGGTTATCAACTAGGGAAGATGGCCGGTTTAGCAATAAAGATGGTGTGTTCTCTCCTAGACAAACCGAATTTAAGATATCTACTGGACATCCAGTTGTCTGAAAAGCAACTGGAGATATGTGACTGGGTGTCAGCAGACAGGTTAGGGTGGAATAGGTAGATTTGAGAATTATCAGCAAAGAGATGGTAATTAAGTCCATGGAAGCTGATAAGACCCCCAAGTTAAGAAGTTTAGAGGGAAAAGAAAAGAAAGCCCAGGTCTCTGGGACACCTATGGCTAGATGGCATGGTTTAAATCAGGATCCAGCAAACAAGAATGAATAGTCTGATAGGAGGAGAACCAGGAGATAATGGGGCCCTGAAAACTTAGAGAGAACAGATTATCAAGGAAGAGCTCAACTGTATCAAAGGCTACAGAGAGGTTGAGGAGGAAGAGGATTAAGAAGAGGCTACTGAATTTGATTACTGGTAAATTTGGAGAGAACAGTTTCAGTGGAATGACGAGGTCAGAAGCTAGATTGTAAGAGGTTAAGAAAAGAATGAGGAAAAAAAGTGGAGGCCCCTATTTTGTGTGGCCTTTTCAAGGAGAGTAGCTACAGAGGACAAAAGTCATATAGGACAATAGTTTTAGGGGATGGAAAGATCAAATGAAGGTTTTTTGAGAATACAGAAGACATGGGTCTATTTGGAGGCAGCAGGTAAGGAGTCAGGAAACAGAGAGACTGAAATTAAGTGATAGAATGGGGATGACAGAGGGATCAATCTGCTAAAGTAGATGGGATGGCATGGGATCATTTAAACAGGGAGAAGGGTTAGCCATGGCAAGGAGTAAGGCTACCTCATCATATGAGACAAAGGTGAAAGAGAAGATAGTGACAGGAAGCATCTGATTGATATGAATGAAGAGGAGGGGAGAAGAGGGAGTTCATGGTAAATGTCCTTGATTTAAAAAAAAATACGAGGCAAAGTTCTCAGCTGAAAGGAGGGAGGGGGAGAGCCAAAGGTGATTTGAAGAGGGACAAAAAGGTTTAGCAGAGCCTTTGTGGAGAGTTGGACAGTAAATTGATAAGGGAGGAATTACTATACCTAGCAGCAGTTAAGGCCTAGTTTAGGCTGCAGATAAATCTGTAGTGGACGCAAACAAAAGAGTTGTGTGATTGTACCTTTGTTCTGCAGCAAGTGTGTAGGAGCCAACTTGATAATTGTTGGGAGTGATCCAAGACTAAGGCTTGCATTAAATCAGTGAAATGATAAGGGAGCAAGGGACTAGAGAGAAGGGATGGTATAGAGTTGAACTGGTTCACCAAAGGGTAAAAGTGGGAATACAGAGGAGAGGGCCAGGGAGAGAACCGGAGGATGGAGGGACTGGAGGTTATGGTATGAGCAAAGAGGAGGGTTTGGTAAGGGAAGGAAAAGGGAAAGATGGAAAGCCAATAAATTATGGTTGTATAAGGGGATTTGAGAATTCTTGAATATGGAAGTGGTATATTTGTGAGTGATGGTAAGATGACCATGGGTATGATTTCCTTTGGGTATGGCTGAGGTGGGATGGAAGAATGGATCATGGAAAGTGAATAGGTTGAGGAACTGAGTGGTTAGGATGTTTGAGGAAAAGTCAACATACATACTGAAATCTCCTAGTATGAGGATGGTATGAGGAGGAGAGAAGAACTGTGAGTCATGTACCAAATTCATTCAGGAAGGAAAGGGAGTGACCTGAAGGTCTGTGGATAACAGCAACCAAGATTTTGATTGGGCAGTAGAGATGAACAGCATGAACCTCAAGGATGGAAATGTTACTGAGTGATGGAGGTAGGGAGAGAACTTGGAAGTGACAACGGGGAGCAAGGTGTAGTCTAATTGCTTTGCCTTGACTAGTGAGCTGAGGTGGAATGCATAAAGGTATAGCTGGTATTGGAAAGAGTGGCCAGGGAGGCTGTGTCATCTTGCAGGGAGTCAAGTTTCAGTAACAACTAGAAGATGAAAGGAGTGAGAGGAAAAGATTTATGATGAAGGTTAAGTTTGATGCCTATAGGCATTCTATAGAACAGGTATTTCAGAGGGCAAAGTGGAAAGGCTAGGTAAGAGTTAGATTGAAACTTTGGGGGTATGAGGGTTGAGAGTGGTGGGACATGGAGAATGGGGTTTGGATAATGACCTACAGGAATTCAGAATCACTGGGATGTTTAGGATATGATCAGAAGAGACTCAGCAGCAGGCTGACTACAGTAGTCCAAATGTGAGGTGGCTGTATTAGAGAAAGGGTAGTATTCAAGATGTTGCAAAGTTGAAACTGGCACACCTTGTCAAAAGACTAGATATGGCAGCGTGAGAGACAGTGAGAAGCTGAAGATGATGCCTAGATTGCAAGCCTGGGGAACTAGGAGGATGAGGGTGACTTTGACAGTAATAGACAAGCATGGAATATGGGGGTGAGGTAGGGAAGCTTTAGGAGAAAAGATAATGAGTTCTGTCTTGGATGTTCTAAGTTTAAGATGTCTACTGGACATCTAGTTTGAGAAGTCTGAAAGGTAGCTGGAAATGTAAGATTAGAAGTCAGCAGGGAATTTAAAGGCTGGATAGGTAGATAGGAGAATCATCAGCACATAGGTGATAAATCCATGGGAACCAATGAGATCAACAAGTGAAATCCTCAAGGGGGAGAAGAGAGTCCAAGAAAGCCCTGTGAGTTATCTATGATTAGAGGATGTGACACAGATGAGGATTCAGCAAAGGAGACTAAGAAAGGGTTCTGAGACTAAAGGAAACTAATAAAGCATAATAGGTAAGAGGAAAACAAGGAGATGCCGGTGTCCCAAAAACCTAGAAAGAAGACAGTATCAAGAAAAGGATGATCAACAGCTTCAAAGGCTGAAGAGAGGTCAAGAAGAATGTGAGAGGTGGTCTGATAATGGTTCCACTAGATAGGTGAGTGGTGTCAGGGAGATACAGCACCAAGTAAAGGGACTGAACCATGGAAGACTAGGGTTCAGAGACAGGAAATCTAGTACCAAATGGCACGTCAGAGACTTAAAACACAAGAGAACAATTCAGGAACACAATTTGAATTTGGGATACCAAGGTCAGGAAGTAAAGCTACCTCAATGGTCCTTTGCTCAGAACCTTATAAAGGCTCACTTGCTGCCAGAGTAAAATTCAAATGCTTCTTTCCCTGGCATTTGGGACCACAAACTGATACCTCCTCAATCTAGTCTTAACTTATATTATTACTCTTCCTTCACAGAGACTATCTTTTGGCTTAACTGGACTTTTTGCCAACACCCATACATACTTAGAACTTTCACATTTAAGCTCTTGCTCACATTAGGCCTCCCTCCTCCAATTTGCTGTTGAGTTTTTACAATATCCTTTAAAAGCTCAAATCAAAAGCCCCATCCTTCATGAAGCCTTCCCTCATCCCACCAGTTAAGAGTGACTGATCTTTCCTCCATTGGATCTCACATGGTACTTGGCATTTTTCTAATGCATTTATCATATATTGTATACTATATGGTTCTGTGCATGTGTCATAGACTCCTACTAGACTTTGAGCTCTATTAGGGCAATAACCACATCTTATCTGAACTCCCTAACTCCTCTAGTGCCTTGTACAGTGCTCTGAGCAAAATAGTCACTCAATAAATGTTGGCTGGATTGATTAGAGTTCTTTTTCTCTACTGAGAAATGGTACTGGTCTCAGGGTCTTGGTGTGAGGATAAAGCTTTAGGTGAAAATTCACCAGTTGAGAAGGTAAAAGGGACATAGGACAGGGAGTTAATCAGGTTGACTGCCTAAGCATCAACTTTTATTCTCCTTAATTTGACTGCCACATTATAAATAAGTATCCAAGAATACAGTTAATCTATGTATATGACTTGAGTCATGTATATGCTATACAAACATGCACAGATATAGATATATCTATATATCTCATTATTTATATCTGTATCTATCTATGGTTGTATATATATGTATATATATCAACTTAGCATTTATTTTCCGAATTAATTAATTAATTCAGCAGGATTATAACATTTTCAAAACGCCAATGGCACAACATTCCTCTAAAGTAGAAAAAAAAAGTCCTATATTGATAGGGACGTTGAAACACAGAGAAGAAAAAAAGATCTTGTGCAAGGCAAGTAATGAAGCCACAAATAGGAATGAAGATTATACTACTACATTGCACAACTTCTCATGGTACTTTACTAAAAACCAGAATTGAAAACAAAAATATAGTTAAAACCTCATTTTGGTATCCATAATAATTCAACCCTAATTTGATTTGAAGCTTATCTTTGCATTAATTATAAAAAAGTATTTGCTAAATAAAATAAAATTTTAGTAAGAATGTTTAACTTAAGATAAAAGTCTATTCAAGAACTTTAGAAGTATTCATTTATATCATTACTATGCTAAATATAATTTTAAAATTTAACAGTTCAGTTTTATAAGACCTAACTTTATCATAGTTTGTTAGAGAATATAGCTGAAGTTAATGAAATGATATTTCTTTTAACATATAATTATTATTTTTTATTAATTTTCAAATATTCAAGTTGGTCTCTTCTCTCATTAATTAGATTATGAAGTTCTATCCCAGGCCAAAAAAAAAAAATCCAGTTAACCAAAAAAAGAGAGATATCATGGATTACTACTTCAATATATTATTTCTTCTAGAAACCCACATGCTGGAAATTTGACAATTCCACTGCCTTAGAAAAACTGAAAATACTTACCGCTGCCCGCACTTCCCTCTCTTTTGCTACGGGAACTGCCGCTGCTGTCTCTGCCAGACTTTATGCGCTAGAGCAAGAAGAGGACAAGTTTAACGCCACAAGTCCTAGGCAAAGCATTGCAGTTACCCTGCAGATGATTCAAGGCTGGATATGGGCCAAAGGGCTGAATTTTTATCAACAGTGCTCTGTATACTATAAGACAGACTGTTTTTTATTACTCTTCTCCTCAAAGTTTAAATTCAAATCTACCATTACTTGAAGATTTATAAAGACACGAAAGAGACTGAGTTGAAAATTTATAACTGATATTTTTTAAGACAAATGCAACAACCTACAAAACTTTGGAAAGATATTCAAAATGGCATTTTACTTTAAGTTCTGACAAATCTTTGTCTAATAAAACTCACATCCAAATAAGAATTCCTTTTTATGAATGTTTACGGATGAAGTGTGCAGGGAGGAGATACAGAAGATGTAGAGGAAAAGAAAAGTAACAAGGGAATATTGACTCTAACAGCCTTAAATTTATTAATACTCAGCACAGCATTAGTTTTCTGGGGTATAGGGGGTAGGAAGGTTAGTTTAGTTTGTTTTTTAAATCTGACTTCTAAAATAAGGGTACTCTTAAAAGCTTCTAAAACATCTGTCCATTAAAAGTTCTACATTCTTGGAACTACCCCCCTCCTTTGCCTCGCACTACTAAAACATTATAAACATCTTCCAGCTGTGTTGTTTTTAGGTTTATGTAAAAAATTTACTGTTATTTTGTGTTTTGCCCAAGTCTTAGATTATGCGTATTAGCACTGGCTTTGCCTCTAATTAAATATCTATATTTTCATGTATATATGTTTTAATTATAAAAGTATAGAGTAATTCAGTAAACATGTACTCATTTGCTACTTGCTTACCCTGAAAAATGAACCCAAAGCTTTACTATGTCAATACATACTCTGGCTGAAACTACTTTTCATCAAATAATAAAATAAACATATAAAATAAAAAAACCCCCAAAATAGCTATTGCAAGAGACAAACTGGTTGTTCAAACAGGTTACATTCCTAAAAATTACATAGTATAATAATTTCAAAATCCTTCCCCCCTAAAATTATCTTTTAATTTTTCGAGACATGTCTATGTGATGAAGTAGTATGCAAGCCTCAGAACTTTTGTACGTAATAGGATGTAACAAAAAACCTTTTCAAACAATAATGAAATACTATGATTTTGATTTAATTTTCATTTTGAATTCTCAATACTGATTGATAATGTCTGGCACTCATATTCTCTAGATTTATGTTCATAATGCACAAATGAATTATATATATATTCACTCAATAGTTAAACTTAATGCTTATTTAACCTTAAAAATTTGCAATCTAATTTGGAGCCTTATGTAAACAATGTTTTGCACCATATCCTAAGGATAACAAATCTGGAATTTGACAGAGAAAACAAATTCCAGGGTTCAGGTATTTTCACTGACATGATGGCATAACCTTTTTTTTTTATCACTATTCTAACAGGTAATATGAAATGTTTCATATACAATACTGTGTTATCTCTGTAATAATTAGTATGAAAGTTCTTCCTGTTCAAAATCAAGAAAGGAGGCAGTTTCAAAATTACAATAAAAATATTCCTTTAAAAACACTGAGATAAGGTTCTAAGATAGAAATCATCACATGTATGTTATGTAGCATTTACAGTACATAAATTTCATCATTAGTCTACTCATTTCTATCCCAGAATACCAACTGTTTCCATCTTAGAGATAAGCTACCCAGGAACATCTTCAGCCTGAAGAATATTAGCACTGCCTGGATAATGGATCTTATCTCCTGGTCCTTGAATGGTCTAGAGAGTAGGGGTGCTTAACTAAGGCTCTGGAAACTTGTTTTCTTAAAGGTTTTTTTTAAATAATTATATTTCAATATGGTTGGTTTCCTTTATAATCCTATGTATTTTATTTTATACATTAAAAACTTTCTTTTAAGAAGGGGTCCATAGTTTCACCAGAATGCAAAAGGAGTTCATGCCATAAAAAAGCTAAGAGGACACCCCAACCCTAACCCTGGCATGATCCTGGAGCTGTAATCTAATCCTGCTCTTATGGACTCCTGAATGCACATAATGAATATAGCTGGGAATTCATTTTTACTTATTTAAAATAATTTTATTATTAGCATGTTTTATAAACTTTACATAAAATAAGATCTACTGAAAATGATACTCAGTTTTTACAATGAAGGATACACACAAACATACAAACAATGGTTTTATCACCCTAGAAATTTAAAAGAGACGATTATAAACCCAGAAATAAGAAAATATAAAGAGATACATTATCAGTGGGTCCAACTTATGAATGTACCAATTAAATGGACATATATAGAACAGCAGAAATTAAAAGCCTACAGGGAAATATCATGTCGGCAACCTTATTAATAATAATAGCCAACATTTACATAGTGTTTTAAAGGTTTACAAAATACTTTACATGCTTTACTTCATATACAATATTTTGCTCACATGTAATCAACACCAGTACCATGATTTTGTTAGTAGACAGGAAGTCAAGGATGTAGGATTTTAATGAATAATTTCTGAAGTTTATGATGACGCATAAAATGTGAACAAATGACCTGCTGATTTCCTGCTGCATTTGTTGCTTGCTGCAAACTTTTCTGTTTGCTTAATTATTTTTCATTTTCCGTGCGTACCACATCTAAAGGATATGTTTTTGCTTGTTCCTAAAGTAGTGAATTCTTAACTGAAATCAGATCTTTTTTAACAAGGGCACATGCTTATTCTGCTATGTCACATGGCTTCCAGCCATGATTCTGGATATGTGTGCATCACATTTTACAGTGATTTTTGAAAACCATATGACATTTCTAAAATCTAGGCAAAAGAATGTCTCCCTGGAATTTATATGTCACTTTATTTGAATGAAAATAATAGCAAATATTTGTACAACAATGCTTACAAACCTATTTTGAAACTTTAAAAATTCAATTTAGAAAATGGAACTTAACTGAGTTTGCAATTTATATTCTCAAAATACTAAAAATGGGGCCAAGTAAAAAGCATTTTTGGAACATTACTTAAAACTTGTTTGTTTCTTATGAGAAATGGTCGTATTGGTTTTATTTTGTTTCTTAACAGTTTCTTAATTCTTTGACCAATGTTATTTTCTTTCCTTCTCATATTAAGGACTTGATTTAAGCCTCACTTCCTGTCCTTTATTTTTCCATTCTGCTCTTTTCCAAACACACTGTTCAAGTTGGACAAATCTTTATAGCCATATTTCAGGTGTAATCATGTAGAAAAGTGAAGCTAAATGAAATAACATAAAAATTCTCTTTGCCATTGGTCTTAACACTAGTTTTTACATACAAGTTCACAATATATTTCATGTTGCCAAACTAAAGTTCTTTGTGTTTGGAACTGCTGACTATTCAGGATGAGTATTCCAGATTTTTTCATCACTAGAGAAGAACTCTTCCAAGCAGAGGGAGGAGAAGCATCTCTTTGGCTCCATTCTCACATTCTTACTTGTAGCACACTGTGACTGACTGCTTCCCCTGAGGAGGTAGTCTGTCTTAAAGCAGGTGTTTCAAAATATTCACTCAATCTTGAAAAATACCTCAGGGGAGCAGGAAATAAGGAAATTCTTCTCTTCTCCCTACATAAGCCTAAAACAGCAGAGCTTCCCTTGAAAGAACTATATAAATCTAGTTTCTGAACCATATTTCATAGGTTCTGCTAAAATGTATATGGTAAAGGAGGAGGTTTAAATTGAATGGAAAAGAAAAAATCTGCCATAGGATAGTACTGGAAGAACATGGTAATGTTTTTGTGGAAAGGGTAAAAGAAGTTGTTGTTTTTAAATCTACTAGCCCATATG
Source organism: Pseudocheirus occidentalis (assembly GCA_028646575.1). NCBI lineage: Eukaryota > Metazoa > Chordata > Mammalia > Diprotodontia > Pseudocheiridae > Pseudocheirus > Pseudocheirus occidentalis. Next base: position 143,687,958 of record CM053596.1, on the reverse strand, counting down.
CTCCAAGATTTTGTCTGGCTGTGATATTTTTGTACTAATGACATATCACAGATATAGAAGTCTAAAAACCACTAACAAAGCTGTAGATAAACTGTTTTCTAACAATTAAAAAAAATCCATGGCTTGATTTATTTCATTGTCTATTTTCTCTAGAAAAAAGGTGGTCCTAGAGGTAAGGAAGAGTCACAAGGAAGTGAAAAGGCTGATTCAGGAGATAAAAATATGGATATCAAAATACTCTGATCATGGTGGGCTAGTATCAACTATATAAATTTTAATTGTTTTCACTAACTGGCAATAATATACAATATAACTTGTAATGTTAAAAACATCTGTATTTTTATTAGTTTACTAGTTAGTGTTTTTTTTTTTTACTAATAATTAGCATGAAGGGTGAAAATTCGCCGGTCAAATGAATTACTGAATTTGGGGATATAACTGTAAATAAAATAAGGGTAAAAATAAAATCTGGCTTCTTCCTATTCTCCAGTCTTCTTGCACTTTATTGCCCCTCCAGCTGTGGTCCTGCAGTACTAGCCTACTCCATTTCCCCCTCTGTGGTCTGTACTGGTTTAAGCCCCAGGAAAAGAATAGTCTTCTTCCCCTTCTAAACCTCTTGGTATCTCTGGTTTCCTTCAAGACTACTTCTACAGGAGACTTTCCCTTCGAAAGTTATTTTCCTACCACTCTTTATGTATCTACCTATTTATTTACATGTTCTTTCCTTCATCAGAACATAGACTCCTTAAGGGGCAGGGGCTGTTTTTGCATCTTTTTTGTATCCCTAGCACTTAGCATAGTGTCTGACATACAATAAATGCTTCATAAATATTTATCGATTGATTTAATCATAAATTTTTATCCAAGTTGAAATGACAACCAGGTTTTCTACAGAATATCTGCAAATGACCTCTTGAGTGGTCAAGAACAGATTACTTAGGCTCCTTATTTCTTTTCTCTTTTCTCGCTGCCGCATCTTGGGCATTTTTATCGTTCACTGTGTCACCTCCAAAGAGTAGGCTCAGGTAGTGATGGGAGGTGAAGCAATTCAATCTCTTGCATAAATGACCTATGACATTCTTATTTTTTAATTAATGGCTAGTCTAAGAGTTGTCTATAATCTATAATGTAGACTATCTTTCCAATGAAATCACAGAAACTAAGAACTTTAGACAGAAATATCTGAAAATAGACTGGGTAATAACAACTAAAGTATGTATATATATGTATATGTATACATATGTGTGTGTATGTATGTGTATATATATATATATATATATATAAAGGTTTTATAAAAGGACAATTTTTTTCAGGTATCATAACTAGATGTCTTAAGCGACACTAGGGAATCTTGGATTTCTTTCCTCATTTAGATCACTAAAGCTACAAAATAGGAATAAACATGAAAATAACAGGCTTTAAAATCACAACTTAGTATGAGTTCATGCTTTACTTAGCTGTTTATTCATTATTTGTTATTATGGCACTACTAACATTATTTCGTTAATTATATGGAGTAAAGGAAAAATATCCCTGCCCAATGGGTTACAATCTAGGAAAGACAAAGCAATTGGATCATATGATAACTACGTGAGAAGTTAAGCCTGAAGTGTGATTTTTTTTCTTTTTCTTCTATTTCTTCATTTTATTTTTTTCCCTTCTCATTTAACTTCCCCTCTCCCCCTCAGGCGCTAACAGAAAACCTTTTTTAAAAAGCTAAGGAAAAGTTTTATAAGGTGGAGTTTTAAGAAAGATTCAAAAGATTGTTTAAGAAGAGAGAAAAGAAGAGTCTCTTGCCAAGTGGCAATGTGAGAGAAGGCCTGAAATGGTAGTAGGAGGAGAAAGTTAGTGAAAGAAAAAAGATGAAAATCATTAAGGAATAAATACAGGGAAAACAAAGAGTCTTCTGTGAAATTACAGGTTGAATGTTTCAGTTCCTTGTGAAAGAAAGTTATAATTTTGATTCTGAAGAGATGCTTGAAGTATTTCACATTCATAAGGTAGAACATTACTGCTGGAAAAGCCCTTAGAAAAATTCTGGTGTAACTAGAATTTTATTGATGAGGAAAGTGAGACCCGGAAAAGTGTAGTGACCCACACAACAGCCCCAGGGAGTTAGCCCCAGGCTCAGGGCTATTTCCTCCTCACCCCCCACCCCTCTAACTTGTGCAGGAGCTAGATGGTTTGAGTTGGGTGATTAATTAAGGGGAAAAAAGACAGTAGCAGTAGCTTCGGCAAAGTGCACTGTGGGAGTAGAAATAAAATCTCACTAATTTAGACCACTTAGGAGAAAGGATAGTTAAAATAAGTAAAATGCATGAACTTCCTTTAAAACAGAGATTTTTAACCTGGCACTTGTTTTTAGAGATATTTTAATAAAGCTATTTCAATATAATTGGCATCTTTTGTAATCCACTGTATTTTATTTTACACATTTAAAAACATTATTCTGAGAAACAACCCATAGGCTTCACTACACTGCCAAAAACATACATGACAAGAAATGTTAAGATCCCATGTTTCAAAGGAAATGTACTTTGTTATTTACAAGCACACACAGTAAATCAAACTAGGTTAACAAAATGTAGTCTAATAGCAATTTTTAGGAAATCTATTTTAACGAGCATCCAAGAATGATGTGTAATTATCATGTAAACTGTTTTTGCATGTAGTCAAACAATTCTGAAGTGACTGAAAAGTTTGCTTTCATAAATATTTTCCTGTTGTCATATTCACAACTATCCATATGTACAGAGTAGTATAATGGAAAGGTGGCTTAACTGCAAGTTTGAGGAAATGTTTCACATCCTGGCTATACCACTTACTATCAATATGTGGGCAAGTCATTTAACTTTTCTAGGCTTTGGTTTCCTCATTTGTAAAATAAAGGAGTTGGACTGGATGTTCCATAGCTCTAATTCTTTGAGCCCAAGACCAAGTTTATTAAACAAAGGTCTAATCCCTATCGATATATGTAGTAAATTGAGCTTTACCATGAAAGGAGTAGTTTGTTTTTCTCTAGGTACAGGTGGATGGAATAGTCAAGCTAACAACCAAATTTTTGGAAAAAAGCAAAAGAATGCTAACTGTGTATATAGCATATCTGAAGAGATCAGAGGAAAGGGAAATGGAAGAACTAGGTACTAAATGGTAAGGAAAGTAGTTTTAATTACATACCCTGTGTACATTTACAAGGCTACATTCATTTGCCTATAGAAAAGAAGGAAACCAGACAAAAAATAGTATTTGATAGAATAGAGGAAAAAAGAGCAATGAGGAAAAGAAGAAAAAGGGGAAGAAAGAAGCAGAGAAAAAGAAAGAAAACAAATGTAAGGATGAATCAAAGGTCAAAATCACAACTGCAAAAGAAGAGAAGTGTAGTTAAGATAGAGGTCGTTAATAAAAGAAGCATTAGGACAGGCAGTATAACATCCAATGTTAACTATGGAGACACAAGATTAGTACATGAGACAGAGAAAGTAACTAGCAATGTCACAAGAAAAAAGGAGTAGAGAATTCAGGTTTCTGTGAATGTTGGAATTAGATTGTAAAGACAGTCAGTTTATTAATATTGGAACAGTTTTTACAAATACAAAAAGGATGAGTAGAGAATGGGATGAATAGATTACATTGAAAAATTCTCCCAATTCAATTTATCAGCTAAACAACTAACAAGACTGCTTTCGAGTGACTGGGATTAAGAAAACAAGTCTGGCTAGCAAACTTCAGATTTCAATTTAACTGGAAAACTTCTTTTATGTTAATTAATGTAGCTGATCTTAAATAAAAATTCAGGTTTTAACCTTGGTAGTCATTAAAGTTATATCTTCAATGAAACTAACAATAAGAAATAATACGCCTGATGAAAAATCACATACCTAGAAGGCTGACAGGCAAAGAAAGTTCCAAAAGAAATTTCTTCAATAGCTCATTTATCTCTGAAAATATTTTAGTAGAAGGTTGTGGATAGAACACCTGGCAAGATTTCTTAAGTTTCCTTACCAAGTGTGTGGCATAAAATTAAAAACATTCATCTAAGTCACATGATTTAGTCTAGTTTTGGGACCTCCGGGGAAGATTTCCTTATTATTGCACTGTTTAACAACTGCTAGGCCATGTCTACTCGTTGAGTAAGACTAATTGACAATTACTCAATGTTATACTGTAAAGTTAGTGGGCATGTTTATCCTGGAGAGAAGGGAGACTGAATTAATTCTGTCTACTTCCAAAAAGCAGAACTAAGCCCAAAAGGTGGAAGAAGTTAAAGGAGGCTTACTTGTTATAAGGAAGGGTTCTAAAGACCTGGGAGTGGAGGAGAGTGAGACAGAGAGCTCCTGGGAAGAGACAGTGATATACAAAAGGGAAAAAAGCACCAATAAAACATTTAAAAAGAAAAAGTAACTAGGAGGCAGACTTCAGTTCAGTTTGAGGAAGAATGTCCTAAAACAATTTGAGTGATCTGAAAATGAAATGGGATGCTTTAATGAAATTTTGTATTCCTGACAGTAATACCAGGAGGTTTGATGATTACCTGTCAAGGAAGTAGTGGAAGGAATTCATGCATTTAGGGATTTAACTAAATAAGGCATTTGTGATTTCCATGGTTCTTTGACACCAACTAATGCAGGAAAATTATTCAGTGGCTTGTGAAAAAAAAAACAAACTGGTCTATGGCCTAGTCAAGTCATTCCCTTTGTATAGATTTGGCCTTGCTATCATGAATTCTTTCCTTTTTTCTAACTCAAATTTCAGGGAAAGATGAGGTATTTCTGTAAGTCAGCATTCTGGGACATAAAGGTAGTGTGGTGTAGTGGACAGGATGCTGGACTCAGAGTCAGGAAGGTGTGAGCTTAAATCCTGCCTCAGGTATTTATTAGCTGCATGTTCTGGGCCAATCAGTTCACCCTTCTGTGTTTCAGTTTCCTACATGAAGACATTGGATTTGATGGGTTCTAAGGTTCCTTTCAGCTGTAAATCTCTGGTCCTGGTATCCAATGACTGTGTCTGAATGTTATCATACTCTTACCTAAAAAGCAAATTTATCAATGGGAAAATGTACTGATGTCACATTCTCATGCAGCATGAACATGTATCAAAGGTGTCAAACTTCTGTTGTGTTCTTCTTAACAATTTCCTGCCGTTTTTTAAACCCAGTTCTTTTTATTTTGCCCTTAGTGGAGACAGATGACTATTATCCAGTCCACAGGTATTTATTAGGCACTTATTACATACCAGACACCATGCTAAGTGCTAGAGATACAAAAAAGGGCAAAAATTACCCTCCTACCTTCAAGGTGTTTACATTGAAATGGGAGAGACAACATCCAAATATATAAAGATATAGAAGATAAAGGAAGAGCAGTATCTACATAAATAGCAGTTGTTTTACAGTACAATTAATTCTGCTCTCTAGGAGAGTCTGAGATATGAATGAGATCTCCTGGCAAATAAAAATTCTCATGAACAAAATTAACATGTAATATAGTCTTAATGAACTAAAATGTTCAGAAAATACTGTCTTTTGGTTAAGTGAATTTTTAGGGTAAACAAAGGACACTCTGATGACTTTCTCATTCAGTCACTGTTGATAAAAATGTTTTGAAATTATAAAATGCTCACTCTCCTGCTTTTGTATATATAATACACTGAATATAGCTGAATCTTTGATCATAGACTCAAAGGACTGGAGAGAGATCTCAGGAGATCATCTTAGTCCATTCTATACTGGAACATAAATCCTGTTTGTAATGCCATGTGTCATTTATCATTTTCTGATTCTTATTACTTTGATTTTATTTTTTTGCAGTTGTATATATAGAGCTTTAAAGTTTTCAAAGCACTTTCTATACATCACCTAATTGGATCCTCATAACCTTGAGAGGTGGCTGCTATAGGCATCATTATCCCCATTTTTGTTGCTGTTCAGTTGTGGTCCAGTCATGTCTGATTCTTCATGATCCCAGTTAGGGTTTTCTTAGCAAAGATGCTGGCGTGGTTTGCCAGGTGGCTGAGGCTGGATTTCAACTCGGGTCTTCCTGACTCTTAAGTCCCACACTTCATCCACTGAGCCACCTAAACACTTGCTCCAGTGTGACAGATGAGGAAGGCTTCGGTCCTGAAAGGCTCACTGATTTATCCATGTTCACACAGCTAATAAGTGTCAGAGATGGGATTCAAACCCAGGTCTCCTCTGACTCTAAGTCCAGCACTCCTTCTATACCACATTGTGGTAATAATTGATTGATTACCCAAGCTCTGCCAGAAAAAGCAGGATGACAGAGCGGGAAGAATGCTGGATTTGTTGGCAGAGGAGCTGGCTGTGAATCCTAGCTGTCATTTACCAGCCACACTTAACGGTGGGACCTTCACTGTGTGGCCTAAAATTTTCTCTCTGTAAAACGAAGGGGTTAGATTAGACAATCTCTGGGGTCCCTTCCAGCTCTAAATCTATGTATGATCCTATAAAACTCCAGTGAGGGGAAACCCACTAGCTCCTCAGACAGTTCATTCCACTTCTAGGTGGCACCGTGATGAAGTTTTTCCTTTTCTTTAGCTGAAACGGGACTCTCTGTAACTTCTACCCCTTGTTCCTAATTCTCAGATGTGCTTCTGATTTTGTGGACTTGCTACCACCATCCAGCTGCCTTCTCACTCTGGAGTATTCCTCTGCTATGTTAGCTGCCTTTTCCCATGGGTAAGTTCCTTCCAGAGGCTTTCATTTCAGACACAGGTCCAGCTGGCTATGCTTCATTCCTTTCTGGGTAGTGTTTCTTGAGAGCAGGGACTGTCTTTTAGCTTCTGTTTGTACATGTTCCCAGCACTCAGCACAATGCTTGGCACACAGTAAGCAATTACATTTTGTTGCCTTGATTTGCCTAATTCTTTCCTCTGGGACCAAACAAGTCTATTTCCTCTTCTGTACATGGCTCTTCATGTACCTGAAGATAGCTATGACATTCCTTTTCTTCTCCTTTGCAAGCCTGATGACAGAAAAGTCTTGCAGTGTCTCAAGGCCGTGATTAGAATTATCAGAGAACACAGTACAAAACTGATAGATAAAGGTATAAGATTCATGTTGCATATAGTATATAACTGGTAAGTATTGGTTGAATGAGAATATATTAAATCAGATCTGTCAGAAGGAACTAAGAGCTACTGTTTTAAATTAAATCTTTTCTTGCTTTCATATTTTCCAATAAAAATGGAATATAGTTTAAAAAATCCAGTTAACTGACCATTCCATTTAACAGAATTTGAGTAAGTTAAGGACTTCTGTATACCACAGTGTTTCAAATGACCTCTTTCATTAGTCAGTGCTTTATTATGACTAATGGGACCCCTAATCACATTTCAAGGTATTATTGATATATAAATTTCTATCCTGAGAAATGAGGCTGAGTAACAGACAAAAAACAAACAAATCTTTTTTAAAAACCACTATGTATTTATTACTTATTGTATAGTGAAACTGCAAGGTAGCCCTCATTTTAGGAGACAGCTTTCCTAAGTAGAAGAAACATTTGTATTAAGTATATTTTAAGTCTGTGAAGTTGGCTGAAAGACCAATCATGAATTCAGAAAGGACCATCCATGAGATCAATCATATGTTTCCTGATCAATTAATGCTCCTAAATTGTTAAAGTTTAACAAAACATGAGACTACTGATTTTTAAAAAATGGCATCAGGATTATTGAATGGTGAATGTCTCAGTAAATTTTGGTACATGGATGTAAGGAAATATTACAGCACTAAAGAAATGACTACAGAAAAAAGAGTGGGAAGACTTAACAAAGACCTGATGCAGTGAAGTAGACAGAATGAGGAAAACAGCATAAAGACTACTTTCTTATTCTTATCAGAGAATAGTGCCCTGCTGGTTGCCATTCCCTCTCAGATTACCTTTCATCTATTCTATATATACCTTATTATGTGATTAACTATTTGTAAGTTGTCTCCCCATCTGAGACACAGGCTATTTTTTCTTTTTTTCTCTTTTTGCCTTTCTTCATATTCTTAAGCACTTAACACAATGGCACATAGTAAGGATTAACAAATGCTTATCATTTGACTGGCTTACAGCAATGTGAATGCAAGTAACAGCAGCAACGAAATAATTGAAATTGAATCTTGCAAAATTACAATGACCAAGTTTGGTCCCAAAGAAGAGATATGAGTAATGACCTCTCCCTAAGCTTCTTTACATAAGTTGGGAAGGTGGGAGTCGGTTACTGGGTGTGCAGCACTGAATATAACCTCAAACTTTGTTGATATGCTAGTTTTTTTGAATTCTTTCCTCCTTTTTACTCTTTTTTCATAAAGGATGATTCTCTGGGAGAGGGCAGGGGTGAAAGATGAGGAATACTTAGGAAATGGAAGTGATATAAAACAAAGACCTCAAAAATATATTTTTAAAAGAAGGTGATATCAGAAGTGGGTTTTTAAAATATAGCTATACACAAGGGCAATTCAGTCTCAAATTGTAGAATTGCCAAAGATAGAGACTTACATAGACGATGGGGATTTTACTAGCATGTTTGATGGCTAAAGAAGGACTAAAAATTCTACAGGCCCAGAGGAGAGTGATCCTTATTTGGAAGCAATTGAGACGGCACTGGCAGCATTCGTGTCCCCATACTAGCTATCCACATGAGATCTAGCCAGTTCTAACCTAACCTTAAACAAACCCCACTGGAATATGCCTGAGTTGTTCATCTCATTTTGCTTTCTCCTTTCAGTGATAAAGTGGTAACATTCACCAGATAGCTATCAATTTACAGAGCTCTTGCTAAATGTGGGGGAATGATTGGGAGAGAAGTGAACACCTTTCCAATCTTTGGATCGGTAACCTAAAATTTAAGACACATACAAGAATCATCAGTTTTAGAATATGATGGCCATGTGGCTATGAGAAAGTCACGTGAAGCTCTCTGTGTTCCAGGCAACTCTCTAAAACTTTCACTTAAAAAAAAGTGGCCAATCTTCCCTGGTGAAGGGAGTTGCCATACCTTAAGTTTCCCTCACCTATGAAATCACAAATAAATTGAAAAAGGGTACTAAAACTCATGTAATACTATAAACTTCCTGAGCACAATATAATCTTTTTTTGAGGATGAGAAATGTATATCACAAGAATGCACATTTTACAGGTGGCATTTAATAAATTTCTGACTAAAAATGATGACATACAAACCAACTTTTAGGGCAAGTTAATTTGTTTTTCATAATGGATCTAAATAATGGTTTATAGATTTTTTTTTCAGGTTTTATTCACAAAGAAGGCCTTTAATAAGAATATGAGAAGAGATGTGGAGAACCTAATTTAATCTAGTTTTTTACCTCAAGACCATGCCTTTCCTGCTGTCTCTTCTTGGAACTTTTTTCAGGGCCTGGGGCCTCCTCCTTCTAGAATATTCAACTGCCTCAAAGGCTTTCTTAACTGGAGTTTCTATTTTCAAGACCCCATTGTCTTCTCCCTCTAATAAGTACCCACTAGGACCTCCAAGCAGCCTTTATTCTTCTACTGGCTCTCCATATGACTTTCCAACTTCAAAGCCATGCCCCCACATTGGGGACCTTCATTCCCCTACCTGCTTTTGTGTGATGTCTTCCCCTATTAAAAGAGAAGCACCTTGAGAGCTTCTTTTTGCCTATCTTTGTATCTCCAGAACTCAACACAGTACCTAGCATATAGTAAACATTTAATAAATGTTTGCTTTCCTCCTTTCCTTCGTTCAGCCTAGCTAGATGATATTAAGATAATGCTTAATATCTGGACCAGATTAGGAATCATCTAGGTTCTGCATTTTCAGTTCCAAGAGAATAATGGAATATGTAAGTTTCACATTCCAAAATAAGACTATACCTCAGGTCATAAGGAAAAAAGCAAATACATAATTTATCAGTATATCTGAGGTTACAAGCTAAAAGGAATATACATGCTATATGAGAAACAGATCATATATGTTCTAATATTTCTGCTGGATTTTGCACTTATGACTCTTGCTCACAAAGTTTTATGTATTTGAGCCTCTTCTTACTCATAGCCATTGAACAGCTAGGAAATAGAACAGTAACCAGATAAAAATGCTCAAGAACTTCCTTGGAGTTTTCAAGTTTGGAATTCACATCTCTTCTTGACAAATTCAGAATGATAGCTTTTAGTGCATGGTGCTTGGTTAGTCTTTTCCAGCAGCTACCTACTATGATCTCATTTGATATTTGATATTTATAGGATTTGGGTAAAGTGCTCACAGTTTTTTGGAAGGGAGTTGCTTAAAAATAATAGAATAATCAGGCATATTTAAAAATAAGACAATATAAACAAACAACCTTAAATAAATATATAAGAGTGCTTCCTCCTCTCCAACTAAAAATAATAAATCTTGCAATTCCATGTTATTAAAATTAATTTCCAAGGCTACTTATTATAATTATCTAATCCCTAAAAATACAGAATGACAAAATATTCAATAAATTATATGAAAAATTAAATATAATATAAAATCACATTTTCATTTCATATATAAATATACATGCCTTAAGCATTTTCATTCTTTTCACGAGAGATCTACACAACAACTGCAGAAAATAACCTACAAGAATGCTCACCTCTCTAGGTTTGTTAACCTTAAGAGGGCCTGGTAATATTTAGATGAAGTCAAAATTAAGAACTCTGTTTGTATCTCTCTCTATATATGTCTATATACATTATATACACATGTACACACATACATTCTTTTATACATACATATCTGTGTGTATCTTTAAAAGTGCTTTCATGCATATTAATAACATTTACAATTCTATGCTACATTATATAATAGGTTAGAGGGGAAAAAATTATTAGTAATACACACACACACACACACACACACACACACACAAGTCGGTAATTGTCTCCTACTCCCCATGGGCCGTAAGTCTATCCAATTAAGATTTTACTTTCTATATAGGTTCAATGTCTAATTTTTTGAGTAGAGCCTGCAAGTTATTTCATGAGGAAAATTATTTCTTTGTTTGAAACATAAGCTACCCATTCGAGGGTGCACTCATTCATTTAACTTACTCTTGAAGGAATCACAATTATGTCATAATTTTTGGTTACTCTTGCCTATTTTACTAAAGCAGAAAAAATATATTAGCTTTGTTTTTTGGCATGCATCTGTCTAGATGCTTCCACAATCCCCTCACCAAAGCTATAAGAGACTGACATTCTTAAAGTTAACAGACATCAGTTTTTGTCCCACTTGAGATACCTGTTCCCTTATTTCCTTCATTTTTTCCAGTCTCTTGAGTTTTGTTGCATATTCCTGAACTTCTTTTAGTCCAATATCTGTGCAGAGGCGAACTAAGAAGCGTAGACCTAAATTGTATTAAAAATATGTTGACTAAAGCACTTTATTTAGAACATTTGTAAATACAAAGTACTTAATAACATTTCTAATAAATAGTACTTTTTCCCTTTACAATGTAATTGCAATATAGAAAGAGATATGTGAGTCATTCTAAGGTATACCAAGAAGAGAATGTGTCTAGGTCAGTGCAACCCATCATTGCCACTAGAAAAAAATGGCATAAATCTATGTCCTTGAGATGGACTACAAAGCATTGCCTACTGTGTATAGCACATTGCAAACAGCTTTTCTAAGCATGCAGACCAATAAGAAAAATGATCAATGTTGATTATTCCACTTCTGAAACTGCAAAAAATATCATTCCTATACCTATTAGATTTTAGCATACTATAAGATTCTTAGTACCAAAAACAACTTTGCTACTGTATTTTCCAAAATTCCTAATTATGGATTATTAAAGAATCAAGAAAATTCTAAACCTGAAAAAAGACTCAACTTTGTAAGAACTACATCAAAAAACTTGTTTTTTTCCTAGTTATACCTCTGTAGCATTACATCTGTGAAGATTCAGTGGATACTAACATTTTAATTATTGCATTATGTTAGATTAGAAGCAATATAAAATATCACACAATCCTCAGATGATATAGAATTATGATTCAAATGTATAGTCTCATCAGATTTAAGTAGGTTATTTTCATCTTCTAGGTCAATACATCTCTTTTTTCTTTTTTTTTTTTGCTTTTTGGAGGGCAGTTGGGGTTAAGTGACTTGCCCAAGGTCACACGGCTAGTTTTTTGTGTTAAGTGTCTGAGGCCGGATTTGAACTCAGGTACTCCTGACTCCAGGGCCGGTGCTCTATTCACTGCGCCACCTAGCCGCCCCTAGGTCAATACATCTCAATGCTACTTTTCAAAAGCAAAAAAAAATATATAAATCTCTACAAACGTACACAGTTCAACTATTATTTTAATTGAAGTAATTATCAAAATCTCATTTGACCGGGGCGGCTAGGTGGCACAGTGAATAGAGAACCAGCCCTGGAGTTAGGAGGACCTGAGTTCAAATAAGGCCTCATACATTTAACACGTATTAACCGTGTGACCTTGGGCAAGTCACTTAACTCCAATTGCCCTGCCTTCCCCCCTCCAAAAAAAAATCGCATTTGATGTGAATACAAACATTCTAAATATAAATGATTTTCAAAACTTTTAAAGGTTTCATTGTAAAGATATGTAGTAGATGTAGTAATATGTTTTTTAAAAAAAACAAATACAAATATGTTGTTTTAATAATAATGCATTCAGTTTCAACAATCACTATTAAACCTCCAGAAAAACTCTGGACAATGTTATATTTCTTATAAATTAAGTTGAGCAAAAACAAAACAAAGGTGGTACTTAGGATTGGAGATTTAGACAACACCTTGAAATTAACTCAATATGCCATAAAACAAATCATATTTGTTTACTGTATATGAAAATCAAGTAGTCCATTTTAATCTACATATTATTCAGTTATACAATAATGTAAATCTGTGTAGCCAATTTTTCCTCAGTCCTATAAGCTACCATAAAATATATGTCTACTCCAAATTAAAGTCTGGGTATAAGCCAAATGGTATTCACACATGTAATTGCCATGCTTGATTTGTAGGCATATAAGTTAGTACATATTTTAGTAAATGCAGTATATGTAATAGAAATGAAAATATGGAAGCCTATATTTTGAAAGCCACAATATACAGTATCACTTACATTCAACATTTTCGGGAAATTTTCTATGAATCTCCTTATAAGTATCTAAAGCTTTTTGGTAGTTTCCTGTAAATAAACAAAGAAGTTTTAGAAACGAGACAGTCTTGTATGATCTTAATTCCAATGCAAGACATTGCAACTTCTAACAGTCTGATATGAAAGTTTCATATTTATCACAAGCAAAATGCTAATTTTGAATAAAAATATTGGGACAAGCAAATTTTGAATTTTCAGTGGCTCTGTAGCCTCACGAATGTGAGGATTCCTTTTGTACCACTCATCTTTGAGATCCATCCATGCCTTTTCATTCTAGAAGGTCCTTCTCCATGATCTCTTATAAGTCTTCCACAAAGGATCCATTAAGGATGTTGAAAGTCTTCCTCTATATGTCTTTTTTTATATTTGGGGATACCAATACAGAGCTTGGGATGTTCATCTATTACCCCATGTGACTGGACCACCTGCTTTTCAAAGCATACATTTCCTGGATGACCTATCTTACACTACTTCTTGAGAACACATTGTCTTTGGAAACATGCTACGGCTTTATTAAAAAAAAAAACCAAAACATTAAGTTCATGCTATGTGCTAAGTACTGTGTTAGGTGCTGGTGATACAAAGACAAAAAATTAATTATTTCTTGTTTACATTCTATAGGAGGAAACAAGTGCATATATGAGTATATATAAATATGTCCAGAGTAATTTAAAAGGCAATTCATTGTGTTCTCTGCATGCTTAATTCCTCAGGGACTGTGATGTTCTCAGCTGTGCAGCCACTACAGCAGCACTGGAAATATATCAACTTCTGGGCTAGGAAGTAGCTTGGAATTGCTCTAAACACTCTGCAACTGCAGTATCCCAAGCACAACAGAGCCTGTTTTCTTCCTCCCAGGCACACGATTCTCCTCCATGGTGGTCGACATTTAAAGTAGAAAGGGACCTCAGAGGCCTTCTACTCCAATCCACTCTTTTCATCAATAAGGAAACCAAGGTCCAGGGAAGTTAAATGCCCAGGGTTATTATTCTTTGACCATTTATCAATTGGGGAATGACTTGTATTACAAATTTAACTCTGTTCTCTATATATTTTAGAAATTAGACCTTTAACAGAGGTACTGTTTGTAAAAACAAATGTTTCCCAGCTTTCTGCTTCCTTTCTAATCTTGGCTGCATTGGCTTTGTTTGTGCAAAAACTTTTCAATTTAATGTAATTGAAATCATCCACTTTGCATTTCATAATTTTCTCTATCTCTTGTTTGGTTATAAATTCTTCCATTCTTGATAAGTCTGACAGGTAAACTATTCCTTGCTCTCCTAGTTTGTTTATAGCATCAGCCTTTGTATCTAAATTGTGTGTCTGTTTTGACTTTATCTTGGTATACAGTACAAGATGTTAGTCTATTCCTATTTTCTGCCATACTGTTTTCCAGTTTTCCCAGCAGATTTTGTTAAATAGTGAGTTCTTACCCCAGAAGCTGGAATCCTTGGATTTATCAAACAGTAGATTGCTATAATCATTGACTACTGTGTCGTATGTACCTAACCTGTTTCACTGATCCACTACTCTGTTTCTTAGCCAGTACCAAGTAGTGTTTATAATTATTGCTTTATATTACAATTTGAAAGCTGGTATGGCTAGGCCACCTCCCTTGCATTTCTTTTCATTAATTCCCTTGATATTCTGGACCTTGCCATCCTCTTCCAGATGAATTTTATTACTATTTTTTCTAGCTCTAAAAAATAATTTTTTGGTAGTTTGATTAGAATGGCACTGAATAAGTAAATTAATTTAGGTAGAATTGTCTGGTACTTATGCCTACAGGATAGTAGAGCACTAATTTTTTTCTTCAACACTGGCCTGTGCAAATGTATTTTGATAAATACTAATTTACTGGTCAAAGGATATGAATAGGCAGTTTTCAGAGGAAGAAATTAAAGCTATCTATAGTCATATGAGAAAATTATAGTCATAATCACTATTGATTAGAGAAATGCAAATCAAAATAGCTCTGAGGCACCACATCACACCTATCAGAATTGCTAACATGACAAAACAGGAAAATGATAAACGTTGGAAATATGGTAAAATTGGAAGACTAATACATTGTTGGGGGAGCTGTGAACTGATCCAACCATTCTGGAGAGCAATTTGAAACTCTGTCCAAAGAGCTATAAAACTGCATACCCTTTGACCCAGCAATATCACTTCTTTGTCTGTATCCCAAAGAAATCATAAAAAAGGGCCAAGGACCCACATGTACAAAAATATTTATGGCAGCTCTTTTTGTGGTGGCAAAGAAGTGGAAATTGAGAGGATGCCCACCAAATTGGGAATGGTTGAACAAGTTATGGTATATGAATATAATGGGATAGTATTGTGCTATAAGAAATGATAAGTAGGCAGACTTCAGAAAAACCTGGAAAGACTATATGAACTGATGCTGAGTGAAGTGAGCAGAACCAGGAAGACATTGTATACAGTAACAGCAACACTGTACAATGACTAACTTTGGCAGACTTAGGACTTCTCAACAATGCAAAGATCTAAGACAACTCCAGAAGTCTTGTGATGGAAAATGCTATCCACATCCAGAGAAAGAACTACAGAATCTGAATGCAAACCAAAGCAGACTATTTTCTTTTTTTTTGTTTTGTTTCTTCTTTCTCATGGTTCCTTCTATTGATTCTGATTATTCTTTACAACATGATTAATGGGAAAATATGTTTAATATGAATGCATATGTAAAGTTTATATCAGATTGCATGCCACTTAGAGAGAGGGAAGGGGAAGGAGGAGAAAATTTAAAACTCAAAATCTTATGCAAGTGAATGCTGAAAACTAAAAATAAATAAATTAATTAAAAATATGAAAAAAATTAATACCAGGACCAATTTTTATTAATTAATGATTATTTTAATCTAAGCATTTTTCAACTTGGTAATGTCTCTTTGTGCTGTCAGACATCCCTGCAACACAAGTGATTTTGAAGTTCTAGTTTACAGATTCCTGAACAAGGAATATTTCACAGTTAACACTAAGCAAGGGTTCAAAGTTTAGTTAAAAGTTGAATTCAGGTACCAATCTGCTTCAACAAACTGAACAACAGTCACTTAACTCTTGGCATACCTTTGGAGAATCGTTTTCTTAAAATCTATTCAATCCCTCTTTGACCCCTTTCTAGGAAGTCCCTTTCCAATTAATCAATCAATAAACACTTGTTAAATATCTACTATGTGCTAGGCACTGTGCTAAGCATTCCCAATGGTAGGGATCTCTTAGTGTGTTCATTACCCTAACTGGTCAAGGTAGATCAATCAAGGGCCCTAACTCTAGTCAGGTCACCACCCTAATTATTGTACTTCAAAAGTGAAGATTTCTTCCTTTTTGGTATCTTTTTCAAGAGGTGATTGGTGAATTCTTTCAATTTCTATTCTGCCCTCTGGTTCTAAAATATCAGGTCAATTTTCCTTGAGAATTTCTTAAAGGATGCTTTCTAGGTTCTTTTTTTGATCATAGCTTTCAGGTAGTCCAATAATTTTTAAATTGTCTTTCTGGATCTATTTTCCAGGTCAGTGGTTTTTTCAAGGAGATATTTCACATTGCCTTCTCTTTTTTCATTTGTTTGGATCTGTTTAATAGTATCTTGATTTCTCATAGAGTCATTCACTTCCATTTGCTCCAATCTAATTCTGAAGGAATTATTCTCCTCAATAAGCTTTTGAGAGCGACTTTTTATGGCATTCTTCTCCTCACTGGCTTTTTGGGCCTCTTTTGCCATTTGAGTTAGTCTATTTTTTAAGGTATTATTTTCTTCAGTCAGGTTGTTGACTCTCTTTTCACGATTTTCTTGCATCATTCTCATTTCTCTTCCTAATTTTTCCTCCACTTCTCTTATTTGGTTTTCAAAATCTTTCTTTAGCTCCTCTATGGCCTGTAACCAGTTCATATTTTTCTTGGAAGCTTTTAGTGCAGGAGTTCTGTGTTATCTCCCTCCTGTTCCATG
>CM053596.1:143653105-143670340 GCA_028646575.1 Pseudocheirus occidentalis | reverse complement strand
CAGATGTGCTTTCTGTCTTTTGGAGAGTTTTGGAGCTTGAAAATCTGTTTAGAGTCCCATTTTATGAGTTTTTTTAGCGTGTTTGTGTGGGAGCTGTGGTGCTTTGCTGCTTCTACGCTGCCGTCTTGGCTCCGCCCCCTCAACCCTCTCATTTCACAGGTGAGGAAACTGGGGCTCAGAGGGATAAAGTGATCTTCTCAACTTCCTACAGAAAGTACAACTATCCCAGCTGGGAAAGCTACAGTGTGAATCATTAAAATAAACAATTTCCTTAGTTATCATCTGACGTATTTTTCTGCAATGCTACTTAGTCCTACAAGTGCTGAAACCTTGTACAGTCATTTAATCAGCAAACTTATTTATTAAGCACATAGCATGTGTCAGGCACTGTACTAAGCACTAGCGATACAAAGAAAGGTAAAGAACAATGCTTGGGAATATATTTGCTGATTAATTGATGTGAATGAAGCAACAGTTAAAGGATAAGTACTGAAAAGCTTTTCACTTAATAATCCTTTTAAAAAGTTCTATCATGAGATGATGTTTTTAATTAACAAATATTTTACATTTTTTCCACCACAATCATAAGTAAAATGAAACACAGTGAGAAAAAATGGAAACATTATCCAAAGCTATAAATGTTCTAATACCTGACACATAATTTATAATGTCTCCCACATATTATTTAAAGGGGTAAATATCTCAACACAAGACATAAAATAACAATCATTACTTACTGAATGAGAGCAGCTCTTTCAAAGTACTTAATGGCTTTTTCACAAAACTGGGTGTCAATGTAATAGGCTCCAAGCCACTCAATGACCTCGATGTTAGAAGGGAAATACCGATATGACTGACAAAATAAGAAAGGTGAAAAGAACATAATTTTAATGATAAACAGCATACTTCTTTTAGTTCTCAAATATCTTACTCATTTAAGTTACTAATTTTCCAGATGCCAGAAATCTGTAACACATGAATGAAAGCAGTGTATTTATATACTAACTTAGACAGTACTTTCTGTAAGTTTGGGAATTGCAAAACTATTTTTTAAAAGAGTCGATTGAAATGAAACTGTCATATTTTCAATTATATATGTCTTTTTAATGCAATGAGGTACACTGTTACAAAAGAATATACAATCCAAATTCAAATATTACTTCTAATGGAATAAAAACAGTGAGTGATAAACAAGATGGCAAACTTATAACCATATTTCAAGACAAAAATGAATTTGTCCTGTAAACTATACTTCCTTCTCATTAAAATTTGTTTGTAAACAAAACTTTTTCCAAAATTCTAATGTATAAGAAATCAAGTTGCTTTAAAATGTACTTTAAACATTTCCTAAATTTACTAATTATGCCTTCTTTATAACTTTATTTCTATAAATTCTATAAAATGCTTTAAAAGACCAGTAAAAAATAGTACAGGTAAGTATAGGTACCTCATAGTAATACTGAAAAGCTTGAGATTTATCACCTTCATTATCATACAGTTCTCCTAGTTTAGATAAGGCACGAGAATCAGTTGGAACCACACTGATCAACTGCATCAACCACTCAATGGACTGGTTAGGATCTTCCATTATTTCATATCTTCAGTAACTTTAGTTAAGGACAATGAATGGGGATTCACAGACCTAAATTTAATTAATGAACATACTATAACAGCAACATTTCACAAAAAATTATTTTTAAAAATCTGTAGTGGAATACTATTTAAACTCCCTTCACAAGGTCTTTCCCTGAATAATCCCCTTCAATCAATAAACTGCTTTTACTTCCTTTAGCATATAAACAGCATTCTTATCATAATCTCATCTATATTTTTTCCCATTTAGCTTTTCAAGTGGGTAGAGACCATGTCTTTTAATTCTTCTATTATCTCCCCAGTGTTTATTAAAATATATTACATAAATGGGTACTTAATATATGTTCCTTTTTGAATTTCATTTTTATATAATATGCCTGCACAAAATGAAAACATTAGAAAGTGGTGCCCTGTACTTCCAATGATCATAGATTTTTCATTATTTGCTAAATTTAGAATAAGAAAAAAAGAGAGTTTTAAAAAACACTTAACTGGTATCTTGAATTTCTTAACAAGTAAGTGGAGTTATTATGAACTAACCACTGAGGATGTATAAATTACACGAACAACAACAACAACAAAAAAACCCAAAATCATTAGAAAAGGATATGGGAAAGGGAAAACAAGAATCATATATTTGAAACAGATTTTTTTGGACAAAGTCCAAATAAATATGTAGCAAGACTGGCCATTTTTAAATGGTACCTCATGATTGTGCATATTCTATTTTTATATTTAAACATTTACACAAAAGTTATGGAACCATCATACATTTGTATAAACTTATGTGAACCCTGTAACCTTTTATATGTTTATTATCACTGCCTTTTTAATTAAGGAGGCAGATTTAAATGCTATTCCAAATAGCTTAAAAGGATTAAGATCAAATGCCATTTTCCCAAACCACGTGAAGAAAATTCTTAAGAAATCTAAGGGTTATGGACAAAATTCACATTAGAATAGGGACTATAATTATAATGCTTTGGTTTATATTTGTCAGGGTGACTAGCATAGTTCACTGCACATGGTTGGTATTCAATTAATATTTGATGAAATAATTCTTCAGGTAATTCATATGTCCTCATCTTTTGAGAAAAAATTAAAGAGAACCTTTAACATTTAGCTACCAGGGAATATTTTAATCAATTATCATAATAGTTTAAAATATGATACCCAAATTAAATCTTTATGGTAATAATTATAGTAATAGCTAGCATTTATATGGAACTAAATAAGCTATTACTTCAGTTACTAAATAATATCTCAGAGACCATGAAGGTTTCCAAAAGCGTCTTATTTACTTTTAGGGAACTGGTTATATCTCAAAGAGTAACTGCCCTATTATTTTTAAACCTGTCTTTAAAAATTACAAATACCCTGTACATTATAACTATCACTTACTTCATCATAGCATCAATTCAGTTAAACTAAAACCTTTTGAATTAAGCATCTCCCTTAATTGTCTTACATAAGATACACATTTGCTATTTGGTAAAGAACTTGGGCACTGTTCCGTAGGATGGCATGGAGTTTCAGGAAACAATCCAAAGCCTCATCTAGGCGGTTTAGCTTCTTATATGTTAAGCCTAAAAATAAAAAAGTATTAATTAAATAATATCAAAAGTAATTAGCTCATTTTAAGCTGACAATTCACAATAGTAATTAGCTTGTTCAAAACAGAAAACTTTCAGATACATACAAGTTCAAATCTAGCCTCAGACGCTAGCTACGTGACCCTGAACAAGTCACTTAATACTGTTTACCTCAGTTTTCTCATCTGTAAAATGAGCTAGAGAAGAGAATGACAAACTACTCCAGTATCTCTGCCAAGAAAACTCCAAATGGGGAAGAGTTGGACACAACTGAAACAACTGAAGCCTGTCAGGCTCATAGCAAAGAATAATATAAACTCCCTACATCTAGGGAGAGACTGTGTAAGGAAGGATACAGAGAAGAAGTCAAAGCAAAAACCTAAATCAAGCCACCCAGAGACTAAACCAAAACCTAAAAATTCCTTCAAAGGGTAGATCCACTGCATCAATGACTAAGCAAGATCTGATTCCACTACCTAAAAGTATTGGGGGATGGAGAGACAGAAACTGAGGCTGGATATATAAGTAAACTGAGAGCAACACAGAAGGGAACCCAGAAAAGTGTATCTCGACAACAAATCTAAGTAGAGCCTCAAGAGGAAAAAAGACAGCCTAGCCCTAAGGACTATAAGAGTACCTCAAAGAAATAAAGCAATAGATGAAAAATATAATGGTGAATTAAATCAGAGTATAGGATAATAGAATGGGAAGGAGAATTAATAACTAAGAACAAAAAGTACTAAACTTTTCCCACAAAATGGACTCACTGAGAACCAGAATGGTTTAGACAGAAAAAAAATAAATCCAAAACCCAAAGAGAAGTAATAAAACAAAACTGAAAAAAAAAAGATGAAAAAATAAGATATATACCAGTGGTTCTCAACCTTCCTAATGCCGTGACCCTTTAATACTCATATATGAGTGTATCTGCATGTGGGTGGACCCTCCTGGAGACAAACAGAGGAGAGGTATCTTGGTTCCTAAGACCATTGGAAATATATGTTTTCTGATGGTCTTAGGCGACCCCTGTGACCCCTGGTGAAAGAGTCATTCTACCCCTCCAAAGGGGACACAGCCCACAGGTTGAGAATTGCTGGCATATACTATTAAAAATAAGTAACACAGAAAACAGGCCAAGGAGGGATAATCTAAGAACCATTGAACTACGTGAAAAGCATGCCTTTTATGCTTTCTTGAAATTTGGTATCCAGGCCTACCTTTCTTTCCTTCTTTTCTTTTCCTTTTTTTCTTTCCTTCCTTCTTTTCTTTCTGTGTGTGATGATGGCTGCTTACAGAATTTTTTTCTTTGACCTTAGAGGTTCTGGCTACAATATTGCTGAGAGTTTTAATTTTGGAGTTTTTTTCAAGAGATGATCAGTGGATTCTATTATCACTTTGCCTTCTGGTTCTGACAGGGTTAGAAAGAAAGAGTTCAAGTACCAAGGAACCATAGTCAGGCTTACAAGGAGAATGGCAGATATTGCTATAAAGGAGAGGAGATCCTGGAATGATATTCCAGAAGGCAAAAGGTAAAGGCCTGTAACTAAGAACAACTTAATCTTGCAAAAATCAAGTATAATCTTATTGGGGGGAAGGGTGGGGGACTTTGAATTTTAAAAGAATAGAGGATTTTGAATCATTTCTCATGAAAAGACCGGAGCTGTGTGGAAACTCTGAAAGAAGAGTCAAGAAAAGCTTAGAAAGGTAAATACATTTGAACATCTGGAAGAGACTATACAGAAGAAACAAATGTCTGTTCAGAACACTAATGTCTTTATGGGTCACAGAAAGAGTTAAGACAAGCAGAGAGCCTAGAGATAGTTTTGTTCTGTTCTTGTAGTGTTAAGAGGAATGAGAGGGAAGAAAGATTTTGGAAGGAGAAGTAACATTTCATGTAATGGGGAAAATAGGCATTATGTAAGCTGGAAAAAAGAGGGTTAAATATATTAACACACACATTTGCAAACGCACAGAGTTTGGTGCAGAAATATATTAAACTCAGCAGGGAAATAGGCAGGGACAAGTGAGAGAAAAGGCAGGTTTATTAAGAAAGTTAGGATGGCTAAGGAATTAAGTTTAAGCAAAATAAACATCAAAATTCAAAAGGTAGAGTTTATAGGAGAGATTAAATGGGAAGGAAAGCTAAAAACCTGTGATTGAGGGCAGGATAAGAGAAAGAAGAGATATAGCTGGGTGGAAATAGGCTGCTTCAATTATATATAACTAGAGTTAAATTCCTTGTTTGGAAAGAGTGAATGGAGGCAAAGACAGGAAAGAAAGTACAAGAGGATGGAGGAAAATACACAATTAACAATCATAACTATTAATATAAATGGGTTGAATTCACCTATAAAATGGAAGAGGAGAGCAGAATGGATTAGAAAGAAGAATCTGTTGCTATATTACAAGAAACACACTTGAAACATAGAGTCACAGAGAATTAAAATAAGGGACTGAAAAAAATCTATTATGTTCAGAAGGCCAACAATCATTATCTCAGGGCAACAGTAAAATAAACATGACAAAAAGAAATACACAGGAAATTACCTTTTACTCAAGAGGATCACAGATAACCAATAATCAATCAATATCAATATTTACTTATATGCACTAAATGCCACAGAAGTTAAAATACTTAAAAACTAGTCAAAATACAGTTAGAAACAGATAATAAAACTATAATAGTGGAGAACTTCAATGCACCCTTTTCAAACTCCATTTAAGGAAAAGGTTCAGGGCAACTAGCTCATAATTTCCCATCTGGCTGCCCTACTGGACTTTATTGTTATATCCAGAAACTCATCTTCCTGCAAAATCAAGATCATATCAACTTTGAAACATACATCTTCCCAACACTCCTGCTCTTGGGTCCCCTCCTTCCTTCTGACTGGAGAGGGTAGAGAGTGAACCTAGAGTTCTTCCCAGATCCTCCACCTAAGGAAGAGTTGAGGGTAACCATCTCATGATTTCCTTCTTCCCACAATCACTTCTCCCATCCTTGTTTTTCAATTTTTATGTGTTGTCTTTTCTCATTAGATTGTGGGTTCCTTTAGAGCAGGCACTGATTTTACCTTTCTTTGTATCCTCAGCATTGAGCACAGTGCCTGGGTACATAGTAGGGCACTTGATAAATGTTTATTGACTGACTTTCAGCCAACTATATGCTAATGAAACTGATAAGGGGTTGGCAAACTATGGCCTACAGACCAAATCTGATCTATCACCTACTATTATATGACATGAGAGTTAAGAATGTTTTTTTTTTTTTTACTCTAAGGTACCTCATACCCATCAGATTGGTTAATATTACAGAAAAGGAAAATGATAAATGTTGGAGAAGATGTGAGAAAACTGGATTATTAATGCATTACTATTGGAGTTGTGAACTGATCCAATCATTCTAGAGAGTAATAGGAACTATGTCCAAAGGGCTATAAAAATGTGCATATTCTTTGATCCAGCAATACCACTACTAGGTCTGTATCACAAAGAAATCATGAAAAAAAGAAAAGGACCCACAAGTACAAAAATATTTATAGCAGCTTTTTGTGGTGAACAAGAATTGGAAATTGAGGGGATGCCCATCAACTGTGGAATGGCTGAACAACTTGTAGTATATGAAGTAATAGAATACTATTGTGCTTATACAAAGGTGGATTTCAGAAAAACCTGGAAAGACTTATATGAACCGATGCTGAGTGAAGTGAGAAGAACCAAGAGAACATTGTACACAGCAATAGCAACATTGTGCGATGACTACAATAGCCTTAGTTCTTCTCAGCAATATAATAATCTAAGACAATTCTAAACAACTTGTGATGGAAAACATGGACATCTAGTAAAAGAACTACGGAGTCCGAATGCAGATCAAAGCATATTATTTTCAATTTTGTTTTATTTTTTTCTTTCTCATGGTTTTTATCTTTTGTTCTGATTTTTTTTCACAACGTGACTAATGTGGAAATATGTTTAATGTGATTGTGCATGTATAATCTATACCAGATTGCCTGTTGCGACAACATATACAAAAGTTTCAAGCTGGAAGTCATATAGAAAGATCTATGATCTTTAGAGTGAAGCAGGAAAGCAGATGGTAATGCCTCTTCTTTAATATTATTTACACTAATAAAATTATATCACTTTTGATACTGAACCACTGATGGAGTAGTGAACTGACTCTGTCATTATGGAAAGCAACTTGGAACTTTGCCCCAAAACTTACTAAATTATGCATATCCTTTGACCTTGTGATGCCACTACTAGTCCTATGCCAGGGAGAGATTTAAAGAAATTTAAAGAATTAAAAAATACTTATAGCATCTCTTTTTCTAGCTTCAAAGAAATGAAAACTAAGAGGATGCCCATCAACTGGGAAAGGACAGAACAAATTATGGCATATGAATGTAATAGAATATTATTATGCCATAAGAAATTATAAAAGGTACAGTTTCAGAGAAATCTGGAAAAGTCTGTATGAAGTGATGCAGAATGATACGAGTAAAAACAGTAAAACAATTTATACAATAACAATAATGTAGTAAAGAAAAACAACTTTGAAAGATTTAAGACATCTTATAGATGCAGTGACAACTATGATTTGAGAACTGATGAAGAAGCATGCTATCCACTTCCTGACACAAGTAATAGATCTGAGGCACAGAATGAAATGCATATTTTCAGACACAGCCAGTGTAGGAATTTGTTTTGCTGGACCATGTGTATTTGTTACAAGGGTAGTTTTTTTTCCATTGTAGGGGGACTAGAGGGAGAAGCAGGTAGCAAAAGGGTTGCCTCCTTTAAAAAAAAATAAAGAAAAGAGGCAGTGAGGCATTTTTTTAAAAATGCACAAAAGAGGGTGGAAAGAAGGCTAAAAGGAAACACAATCAAGATAGCTTATCTATACACTTAAAAAAAAAAGCAAGCCCCCATGTAAAACAGATTAGTAGTTTAATAGCAATTCTCTTTTTCCTTTTCTACTTTATACATGGAAATGTTTATTTTACTTGGTGTCTGTCTAAAACAAACTTTAAAAAAACCCTTAAAATGATAAATACTTAAAAGGTCACTCTCAATGTCAGGGTATAGAGAAATATACTGAATTCTCCTTTGGATTCACATTGTATTTCAGAGGCAACCCTCAATCCCAGTCCTGAATTCTAGGCAATATCAGGGCCCTTTCTCTTTGCAAAGTAATTCTAATTCTCAGGCTCATGTAGTGAGTGCCTCATCAGAGAAGGGTATAGCTGCCTTTGTGGTTCCCTCGGGGTTCTGTAGCCAAGAAATATTAAACCTCAGGCCACCCAGGTGCAACCCAACAACATTAAAATAATGTTGAGAAATATTTAATGAGATAAATGAAAATATAATGCAACACAAATGATACTAACTTTTGATTTTTTAAGTCAATATGTAATCCAGAGATTGGTTTCTATTTGAGTCTGACACCATTACTCAAGCCTACCTTATCTAGATAGTCTGATTAATGGAGTTTTCAGCTTGTTACACTTACCAATATTATAAAGTGCCTCAGTACACGAAGAGTCATTTCTCAGAGCTTCCTTATAAAATTCTGCTGCTTTTTCATAATCTCCATTTGCAAAAACAGTATTTCCCTTATTAGTGAGAGCCGATGGATTGTATCTATCAGAGTTCACAGCTAAATCTGCATAGCTATTGGCTTGAGTAAATTCATTCTCCTAAATAAAATATAAAGAGTATACAATTTTAATTTTCTTTTTTTCCTCACTTAATAGTATTTTTCCCAATTACATGGCAAAGACAATTTTCAACATTTATTTTTTTTACAAGATTTTTAATTTCAAGTTTTTTTCTCACTCCTTCTCCTTCCCCCTCCCCAAGACAGCACACAATTTGATATAGACTATACATATACAATCATATGTAATTTTAATTTTCACAAAAAGTTATTTATCTTTTTTGGACATACTGATACCTAAAACCATGATGACATATTTACCTTCATTATTCTTACTTCATTTTTCAAAGATATCAATCTACAGCCTTAATTAGAATCTAGTTTTTTTTAAATCAATATTATAAAAACACTATTCTGTTAGAAACAACTTTCTTGGTTTTAGGTATAACATAATTTATGTGTAGATAACTTCTTTCACATTGTTCAAATTTCTAGCCATTTATTATTTCACCATACTGTCATTCTCCAGATCAAATTGGTAGAGAAATTATGCCAGTTTTTCCTACTCTAATAAGCAAGTATATCCCCTACCTCGCTATCCCTTGCCAAATTCTTTGACCAAAGCCCAAGAATCATTTATGTGGCCAATGTACAGTCCATCTTTGCTTCATTCAATTCTTCACATCACCACCATAAATTTCTTTCGTGCCCTTCTCTCAACCATTTCCCCCTTAAAATACTCCAATTCCTTGTTTCTATAAAAATTAGATTTTAACTGTTAATTTAATAA
The DNA here is from genome assembly GCA_028646575.1 of Pseudocheirus occidentalis. Taxonomy (NCBI): domain Eukaryota; kingdom Metazoa; phylum Chordata; class Mammalia; order Diprotodontia; family Pseudocheiridae; genus Pseudocheirus; species Pseudocheirus occidentalis. The sequence continues at coordinate 143,660,709 of CM053596.1, read as the reverse complement.
ACAAAAAAATTGTTAAAAACTCACCTACTATGTACAGGCAAAAAGGACACAAAAAAGAAAAACAAAAATCCCTTTCTTGAAGAAGCCTCTATCTTTCCTGGGAAAGGAAATGTGTGGGACATGTTTAAAAGCATCTATAATATAAGGTAGAGTGATAAGGGAGAAAATAAAGGATCTTACAGGAATACTTGAGGAAGCAGAGAACATTTTAAGGGGGAACACATTCCAGGGAAGAAGCTAGAGGAGGGTTTTTGCAAATGCATGGAGGCAAAAGCCACATCAAATTAAGGGTTCAGCTGGGCTTGTAATGTAGAGTGTATGTTTGGCAGTAATGTGAAATAAGGCTGGAAAGGTAGAATGTAGACCAATTATAGGTTAGGCTAAGGAATTTTTATTTTATCCAAGAGGGAAAAGGGAGGCACTGCAGGAATTATTTTGCTTTTTACTGTGATGTATGGATTGGAGAGACTGGATCAGAAAGATCAAGTAGAAGGATATTATAACAGCTGAGTGGTAATGAGGGACTAATGTAGAATGGTTTCTGGGTGAGTGACCTAAGAGGTCTTTTATAAATATAATTGACAGGACTTGGTAATTGATTAGATATAGAGGTTGAGGGAAAGTACCATCAACAGAAGGAAAGAGAAAGAAAGAGAAGACTGGGGGAAGAGATAATGGATTATTTTGATCATGTTGAGTTTCAGATGCCTCTGAAACTGTTAACTAGAAATGCCCAATAGGCATCTGTAGGTATGTGAAGTTAGGAAGATGGAGGTTCAACTATTACTTCTGACATGTACTAGGGAGCCCAGGCAGTTCTCTAAGGCTGTAAATTACAGACCAGTCACTGAATGACACTGGTGGAAGAAGCTTCCAAACAGCATTCCTCAAACAGATACAATCACAAGTATAGATGAAAAACAACTGTTGTTCGTACCTGGTATAAATGCCAGTATATATTGTGCTCCTGTTTTACCTACTGAGGATCTTCCCCCCTTTTGTATTTATCTACAATACCATTCTGAATCCTTTAATGATTTAGTTCATTTAATGCTCTAAGTGTTCTCACATTTTGTTAGCAAGTATTTCCTCTTGGTTGCTTTAAATATTTATTTTCAGGCATGAAAGGACTGCTTGTTGGTCAAAAAATGGCTTGAAACAAATGTCCCTCTGCAAACTTTAAAAAAAAACTATTTACTTATTAAATATCTGTCTTCATAAAGCATGTTTATTATTTCTAGGTAGATAAACGTTAAGTCCATGTTTCATCCAATGTAATTTTTATAAATGCTATATTTCAATTTCTTTGATTCTCCCTTGACCTTTTCAGAAAATCTGTGATGCTAAATGCTTTTTAATATGTGTTTTCTTGAAATGGTAGATTCAGTTTATTTAGTTTTTCTCTTCTCTAGGATGTCAATACTATTGAAATTGCTTCACTGTGGTTTTTCCTCCATATCTATCATGTGACAGATAACACTGTTTTTGAATAGCTTGGGAAAATTCAGTGTCTTTTTGTGGGGATTTGGAGAGTGCTATATATCTAGCAGCAATTCTCTGCATTGTGTGCGAAATACAGTCAAATCTGCTATTCATTACTACTATATTTTGGGGTTTTTTTTGCTTTTTGGAGGGCAATTGGGGTTAAGTGACTTGCCCAAGGTCACATGGCTAGTAAACGTGTCAAGTGTCTGAGGCCGGATTTGAACTCAGGTCCTCCTGACTCCAGGGCCAGTGCTCTATTCACTGTGCCACCTAGCCACCTCACTACTATGTTTTTTTGAAGTTATTTTTCTTTATACTGTACTTACCATATTGATAATTTTCTCAATTTTTCCTTTTATTCCTCTGTATTTTTTCAATTTTCATTTAATTTCTATGTATCCATTCTTAAGCTTTCCTCAAAATTTTTTATTTGATCTTTTGAAATAAGTATTGATGATTCTCTTTTACTGTTTCAATGTATTATCTATTTGAGAATATCTATAGATATAACTCATATGGTTTTGTTTGGGTATTTTGCTTTTGGCATTTTAGCTGATTCAGCTAAAATGAATGTTATCAGCACTTTGTATTGCTTATTTAAAAACTTAGACTGGTACTTTCACGTGTGATTTTGGCTATTTCTCTACCCTCTGATATTTCTATTTTAAGAAACTGTTTATTATTTATCATTTATTGTTTTTTCTTTGTGGAATGTGTAACAAAGGTTCTCAGTTATCCTTTAACTCTGACATCTTGGATCAGTCCTTTCTTTTAGTTAGGCAATTCAAATCTCCAGGGTTCTCTGCTCTTGAATCCTTCACTTCTTTCTCTTAACCTTGCCAAATATCAATTACTCCCACTATCCTTCTCCTCTAGGTCTAGAGGAAATCAAGCAAAAAAAGCTAATTGGGCACATTCCACATTTATGTTATCTCATGAAACCTCACGAAACCAAGAAAATCATTTTTGTTTTCCTTAATTGATTCTCCAATCCACTCAGCATAGATGTGGTTCCAAATCTTCTCTTCTCAAACCTCTCACACTTCCTCTCAGTGGAAGACTTCACCTCAAACTTCACTGGGAAAATAGGGCTCTTTCACCAGGACCTCCCTCTTCTCCCTGCTATTGCATTTAAAAAGTTCTTGACAACTTCTTTTATTCTAACCTCTGATGAAGAAAGAGTGACCCTTCTCATCAACAAGGTTAACTATTCTCCATGTACATTTGATCTCATCACCTTCTACCTTCTCTGACATTTGATTTGGGTACAGATATTTTGATTGGCTCAAGGGTAGGAGGTAGATGGACAATGGAGGGCTAGGCTAGTAAGAGTAAGAGATTTGGGCCTAGCTAGAATGAAAAACTTATGGCTTCAGGCAAATGCCTCATCAAATGGGAAGATTCAATCAGAGTTCAAGGGAGTTCCCAGAGCCTGCACCTTATCACTAGCTTCTGAACTAGATTGTCACCTCCTTAACATTTGACTTATATTCTTCTCTGTATTCTTAATCTTACACAGTACCTTACATAGTCAATAAAAATTTTGTTATTTATGATGATGCTATACATACTAAAGCATTTCTGTTCACCTGTAATTAACCTGATCCTTTCCTGAATCTCAATTCATTTATATCTTTTTCGATTCTTTGTAGAAGCATTCTCACAGTTCATATAGACAACAGTATGAGTTTAGTAATATAAAAAATACTGCATTATCAGTCTGTGGAAACATACTAAAAAAAAACAACCCTCATTTTTAGCAGAATTGAAAATAATAAGAAATAATGTATCTCTGGTCTTAAAAAAAACAAACAAGGTGAAATTGGTACAAGAAAAAAGTCTTTCATAATGAGCTGATTAACAATGGAAACCCAAGCCTTAAAAAAGAATATCACTTATCACAACCTTCCCAATCCAGAAGGGATATGGGTTATAAACACATCTAAGGGCAGTTTTCAAATTGATCCCACAGAAACTATGGGGTTCTCTTTTGAGAAAAAAATTGATTTCTCCTCAGAGAAAAGATTAAGGTCCCTTCTATACTCTGGAACACATAAAGGGAGTAGTCCAGGAAGGAACTGAGTAGTGACATGTGGAATGTTAAATCTAAATTATATTTTAATACAATATAACCTTTTTCTCATTCAAGATTCCCCTAAGTGGTAACTCAAATTATCTTTGGTTACAGTCATGTTGGAGGACATGAGGTAACTAGACTAGCTTTGGAACTATGCCAGAAATAGCTTGGATATTACTGAAAAACTAAATAAATTTGTGCCTAAAATACAAGGTATAGTAAGTGTTAGTAGTTAGTAGTTAGTGTTAGTGTTAGTAGTTTTCCTTGCCAAGTTACAGTTACTTATAAAAGAAAAACTTACCAAGTAATAAAGGAATGAAAGGTTGGTTGCAGCTGCACTTTTAACTCGACTGTCTTTTTTTTCAAACATTTTTAGAGTTTCTACAGCCTAGAAATAAAGCATTTGCAAGTTATATATATGAGACCATACTAGAATTATTTCTTTAAAAATAAACAAAATCAATGCACAGATCATTTTTATTTGTGGTATCAACAATAAGTACCAAAATAAGTACATATGTCCTTTCCAAAATGCTACATTTTGGGAGGGTACTTAAGTTTCAGATTTTAAAAAGCATAAGAAATTTAAATGACAGACTATTAATGAAATGGGATTTTACTGCCCCATAGGAAATGATGAATACAAAAGTATGGGAAGATTCATATGAACTGAGGAACCAGAACCAGGAAAACAGTATACACAGCTATAACACTGTTAAGGTCAAAGAATACAACAGCAAAAAAAAAAACCAAAAAAACCCCAAAACCAACCCACTTAATGCTATGTAATTATGATGATGAAACCTGGTCATAAAGAAGAGAGGAGAAATAAATCTCCCTCCCTTCTTGGCAGAATTCTCCAAGTGGAGTCTGGCCAACATAGAATACAATGAGACAATTCAACCTGACATTACATTCATTTTTTGGGCAGATACAACACACTATTGATTCATTCAGACCCTGTAATCAACTAGAATCACCAAGTTGATATCTGGCTATCTCTCTTCTCTTCTTACAATTTACCCATAATATATTTCACCTTGTTACATTCAGCCCATCATTCTAGCTTAAATGTATGAATAAGTCATATAGCTCATAGATTTAGATCTGGAAGAGATCTTAGAAGTCATATATTTCAAGTGCTTTGGTTTATAGAAGAGGAACTAAGTCCTGAGAGGTAAGTAACTTGCCTGAGGCCTCACAGGTATTAAGGAACAGTACCAGAACTTGAACCCAGGTCACTCCACAGTATAACAGAGCAACTCATCTAAAATTGGTGCTATCTGTCCCAAGAAGAAAAGATTTAGGAGGTCCATGATAGTTGTATTCAAGTATATGAGAGGCTATTAGGTGGAAGAATGGTTGGAGTCATTCTCTTGACCTGAGGAACAGATCTAAGAGCAATGGGTAGAAGGCAAAAAGAAGTCATTTAGGCTTTTTAAAGGAAACAACTTCTTAACAATTATAGTTATGCAAAAATGCCTCAGAACATAGTGAGTTCCCCATTACTGAAGGTCTTCAAACCAAAGCTGGATGATTATCCAATGGCTTAATGAATCCTAGAGCTAGAGATTCAGATCTAAGAGATCTGGTCCTGAATTTCATTGCAGAAAGTTACCAGGTATGAATATGGGCAAAATATTTAACTGCTTAGAAGCCTTCATGAGAATAAACAGAAGACAAAATTATAGCTTTTTGTAGATGGTTTACTTAGAAAACCCTAGAATGTATGCTAGCCCCTTTTGTTCTGTTTTGATGAATTAGTCAAGTCATCAATGTGGGCAGCTCTACTTGCTGCCCATTAAATCCTTCTCATCCCAAGAAATTCTTGTCCATGGTTTTATATAAATCCTCCACAGAAGATCTAGCCTATGCTATGGAGGTTTTTTCTGGATCTTTGAATATTTTGTGGATACCAGCCAATACAATGCACCAGTTTGTTATCCTTAGCTCTCTAGTCTAAATTTATTCCTTACTGAAGATTCTCAATAATTAATTAGGCTGATTTATACTGGCTAGTCTGATGTCCTGATCTGTTTCTTAGTCACTAAAAACCTTACATATAAAGACAAAAGGAGCTAGAGTGCACCCTGGAATTTTGCATAGAAAAATGGCTATGAGAACTATTCATCCATAAAAGTTACTGCTGTCATCTAAATGAAGTTGATACAAAAAAAGACCAAAGCAGAATTTTACTAAAGAATCGCCCTGGATGATTGGCAAATGAAAAGTAGACCTTAGAACATTATTAGCAATGACTTAGATGACAGTAGTAGATAGAAGTTAAAAAAAAAATACATTCAACTGGCAAAGGAAGTAGACTAGTTATGTAACAAGAGTGAGTGAGAGCTGCAGTTTTATGCATGAAATGCTAAAATAACCAGTAGAATCCTCTATGGCGGATTTATGGAAAGATATGCCAAAGAATTACAGAGCAAGAGGTCCTAGATGGGTTGTAATATGCACAAGTAAAAGAAGTACAGATGCAGACGAGAACAGATTCACTGAAATACAAGTATGTTGAAATAAGCAACTGATACTTTTAAAGCTATTTTCAAAGTAGAGTTTAGATATTAACAAAATGCTAATATGCACATTGGCACAAAAATTAAATAAGAAAAGCAAAAAACTAAATATATTTTACAAATATATAAATTTTGTTTTTATATATTTTGTATAATACTATAGATTTACATCTTATAAATATATATTTTATAAAAATATTTCCAATGAAATTTCTTATTAGTTAAAAACAACTAGAAAATATTTGCACTGTATGTGTTTCTTAGACACAAACTACCTTTCCTCTTAGAATAGATGAGTAATTTAAAATAAATCTAAAAAAAATCTAACCTGTTAGAATAAGCTAATAAAAATTAACTCTCAGATCTACCTATCTTGAAGAATTATATGCTAAATGTATTAAGTTCTAGTAAATTATAGTTAGCATAAGCTATTCATGGATTTCCTACTTCCAATTACTTACATCTTCTAGTTATGAAACTGTTTTTCTTCAAAAAAAAAAATCATGAATTAAACTAAGGGCCTATCTTCAGACAAATTTACCTTCCAAAGACTTGGAACTTAAAAACCTTTCTTTCTATGATATTTTCTCAATGGGGATTTAAATTTTGAGGAAAAGCAAATGTCCTTCTATGAATGAATAAATGCTTGATAGTATGTACTTAGTGGATAGAATGCTGGACCTGGAATCAAAAAGACTTGAGTTCAAATCTGCATATTTGATTTCTACTATATTCTCTGAAAATCTTGTTTAAAATTTCTTTAGAACTTGGAAGAAATATCTAAAATATTTTTGCTTATTAAAAGAATAACTTTCTAAAACATTTGCAAAAAACACCAAAAGATATACTTGTGGAGGACAAGAACTGCTTTAGTTTGCTCTTTGTGCCCTCAGTGCCCAGCACAGTGAATGGCCTTTTGTAGTTACTATAAAGATGCACATACCTGTGCTGTGGAGGGAGAGGAGCAAAAAGGTTTCATGTGAGAGATGGTATTTGAACTGAGTTTGAATGAAATTAGAGATGTCCATTTCTAATCATTCTCTTGAACTCATGTGTGTAATGGTAATCAATTTGTTTGATATTTAGGGCTAAGTGGATAGGATACTTAGGGCTAAATAGATCAGATACTTAGGGCTAAGTAGATCATATACTTAGGGTTAAGTAGATCCTAGTAACTTAGGGCTAAGTATAGAACTCTGTCCATTGGTGAAAAGGTGTGAATTCCCCTGTTGAGGGAAGAATGCTATTGGTTGAGACACTCCCCTGTTGACTTGAGAGAAGGCCGGTGCTTTTAAGGAATAATTTTATAGAGTCAAGACAGATTTTGGATTTGGTTACTCAGTGAAGCTGACTGAAGATATGAACAGGATGGGACTTTGCTGGTGGCCTGGCTGATCCTTGAGTTCCAGGCAAGAGAAGTCCTGAAGGGTTTGAGGTGTGCTGAACCCGGTGAACTTCAGTGTGTGCCGGGGATTGCCCTGAGGATTGGACAAGGACCTGGGAACTGTTCATCTCTG
>CM053596.1:143632160-143652605 GCA_028646575.1 Pseudocheirus occidentalis | reverse complement strand
AGGACCATGTCCAGAGGCACAAACAGGGTGTTACAATCAAGACTTGCAAATTAACTCAGTACTTTCTTTAGATATTCATGAAACCAATGAGAGCATCTACCCAACAAGATTATACTCTCCTTACATATCAGCCTAATGACCTTTGTAGAACTGGGGAGCTAATGTGTCCAAGGTCCCTGAAAGTCGTGGCCTACAACACACACCAACTCTTCTCAAAGTGAGCCCCAAAGCAAAGCCTCACATCAGGGCGTATATATAGGCTTCTCCTGCGTCAGCCCTCTTGACCCACTGTCCAATTACAAAGTAATAAGGTGTGGCTATTCCCAAAAAACAAGCCTCTCGCCAGGGGCTCCAGGTGACCACCAAATCAGGGATCATTCTCGGAGCCACTTAAGCAAAGGGACTAGCAGCAGGAAAGAGCTTCAGATTCCCATTACAGTATTCCATCCCCTCAAAAATCTTCTAATGTAATGAAGAAACAGCTACAGCTGAACCTCATTATTCACAGAATTCATATTTGTAAATTTGTCTACTGTCTGAAATTTGTTGCTGACCCCTGAAATCAATATTCAGGGCACTTCTGAGGTCATTCATGGATATGCACAGAATGGTGAAAACTTTGAGTCACACAATGTGTGTATGGTCCCAGCTAAGATTGAACTTGAACAAGGCTCATACTGTATGTAAACAAGTTTCCTTTTCACAATCCACTTTAGTATCACTTAAAAAAAATTTTTTTGTACTTCTTGTTGGTGTTTTAAGTGTTTACACTGTCCCTCTAATGTAGTGCTGAAGAACTATCTAGCATTCCTAAACTTGAGAAGGCTGTAACGTGCCTTATGGAGAAAATGTGTATTAAATAAACTTTGTTCAGTTGTGAGCTGTAGTACTGCTGTTGGCTGTGAACTGAATATTAACAAATCAGCAATATTGTGCATCCAGAAAAAGAAAGAGGAAATGCTTATCTCTACATGAGGTTGCTCTGGAAAAGTTCTGAAAGTAAATGTTGTGACCAGAAACTTGAAGGAACCTAACCCTGTTTTTCCCATAGGAGTAATGGTTCTGTATTCACTAATTCAGTGTTTGAAACTTTATAGAACGTAACTACTGTGAATGATGAGAATTGACTATATACATATATATATATAAAACCACCTAACCTGGAGACTGTTGTATTTAGCATTCTGTATCTGTAGTCTCCCATTCCCTACCAGTGAAGATCTTTCTTATCATCTGTCCTCTAGAACCAATATTAGTCATTGCATTTACAGTGGGTTCAGCTACCTTCTGGCTTTGTTTTAATTTGTATTGCTTTAGCTGTGTATGCCCTTGGTTCTACCTTACTCTGCGTAAGCTCATACAGGTATTCCCGTGTTTCCCTAAATTCCTATATTTGTTATTTTTTATGATACAAAAATATGCCATTACATTCATATACCACAATTTGTTCAGCTTCTTTCCAGTTGATGGGTACTCACTTTGTTTCCATATCTTCACTAATACATGCAAAAAGACTTCTTTGCCCATTTGGTGTATGTAAGGCCTTTCTTTGAAGGTCCTTCACCTCTTTGGGGTATATTCCCTGAAGAGGGATTGCTGAGTAAAGGGAAATGAAAATTTAGTAACTTTTCTTGACTGATTCCACATTGTTTTCCACATATTTGGCCATTTTGCTGCTCTGTCAGCAGTGCCTTAGTAGCACAGTGGCTGCCATACAAATATGAAGAGCCAAGCAACATCACAGCTTGTATCTCCCCCTAATGTAAACTTATTCCCAAGGGAATATGGTTTCTGATGCGGTATTTGTATTTTGTAACTAATTCTGAGTTGCATATTAATGTTTTAGCAGAAATGTGTGATTTTTACACTTTCATCTTCAAGTAGAGAAATGGGTAACCAGTGATGCAGAATGTTCTGTATACTGTCCGAAGCAGTTTTTTACTTTGTCACCTGTTTTTACTTTACTGTTTTTCTTTGCTAAGCTTTCCTTGTTTGAATAAAGGAAGGATTAATAGGGAGATATTTGGGATATAAAAAGCAGGAGAAATAAAAATTGGAAAAAAAGTTATTTTTTTTCTCCCTTTAGTATTAAAATTTGCTAAGTTATTCAACTTAAAAAAAAAAACTTTACTATTGTTGTTTAGTCCTTCAGTCAGATCTTACTCTTTGTGATCCTACAGACCATACTGTCCTTGGAGTTTTCTTGGTGAAGATAATGGGGTGGTTTGCCATTTCCATCTCTGCTGGTTTAAAGTAAACAGAGGTTAAGTGACTTGCCTAGGATCATAGTAAATATCTGAGGCTGGATTTGAACTTGTCTTCCTAAATCCAAGTCCAGTGCTCTATCCACTGAGCCATTACTCTTACATTTATTTTGTCTGACATGTTATTTCACATAAGGCTGTATCTCTAGTTTCATCATGTCTATCTTTAGGGATATTACAATTTGTTTCATAGGTTTTTTTTTTTAAAAGAAACATATCTTTTCCATTAAATGAGGTATACTTGTACTTGTTCTTTACAATGAGTTCTCATTTTATTATGTATATTAACATGAGAATATGTAAATTTGACTTAAATTTTTAAAATCTGTTTAGTATTTATATTTGAAAGTTGTATTTAGCCTTATAAGTCTACTAAAACGCTTGCAAAGGTAATATTTAAGATCATCTGATGATACCTTAACTAATATGGAAAAAATGAAAATAAATTAGAATTGAATGTCACTCATTCATTTAATTTTTTTTCTTATTAGGAAGACTGAAGGTAAACATGGGAAATATTTATTTAAAACAGAGGAATTATTCCAAAGCCATCAAATTCTATCGAATGGCTCTAGATCAAATTCCAAGTGTCCATAAAGAGATGAGGTGAGTTTATACCATAATAACAACAATAACATGACATTTATATTGAGCTTTAAAGATCATAGAACACTTTAAATAAATGATTTTTTTTGAGTCTTAACAGCAATCTTGTGCAGCAGGTACTGCATCTATTTTTATCTCCATTTTACAGATGGGGAGATTGAGACCCAGAGAGGTTAAGTGACTTGCTCAAGGTCACACAGCTAGGAAGTGTCAGAAGGAGACTTCAAACACAGATCTTTTTTCTTTTTTACTTTTTGGAGGGAGGAGGGCAGGGCAATTGGGGTTAAGTGACTTGCCCAAGGTCACATGGCTGGGAAGTTTTAAGTGTCTGAGGCCAGATTTGAACTCAGGTCCTCCTGATTCCAGGACTGGTGCTCTATTCACTGTGCCATCTAGCCACCGCACTCAAATCTTTTTTTAATGTCTTTCATAAACAGAATTGACTCTACTAACTCATTGTTGGAAGGGCAAGTGTTTTCATTTGTTTTAAAAAATAAAATGATTCATTTTTAGTATCACAAACCAGTTGTTCTTGTGACCAAGGTATACGTTTACAAGGTTGCTTGCAGGCTATGGTTAAGAATGCATTCTGTGAGCAAGTAAGTAATAAAGTTCCGTAATTAAAACCTAAATCTGTTATGTTCTACTGAACATCTCAAGTAATGTCAGCAGGGGTTCTGGGTTCCTCTAGTACAGTAGTTCTCAATCTGTGGGTCACAACCCCTTTGGGTGTCGAATGACCCTTTCACAGGGGTCACAGGGGTTGCCTAAGACCATTGGAAAACACATATTTCTTATGGTCTTAGGAACTGAGACACTGCTCCTCTGTCTCTAGGAGGGTCTGCCCACATACGAGTATTAAAGGGTCACAGCATTAGGAAGATTGAGAACCACTGCTCTAGTATGCCCATGCAAATTTAGGTGTGAAGCAGCACCAGAAGGCATCGCCCCCATCTCATATATGAGAAGAAGAGGTGGAAGTGTCCATGTTCTTCAAAGAGTCATAGGTAGGATGGAGGCCTAGGCATATGAGGAACTTTACAGTTCTGTGTCTGCTTAGTAATATCTACTCTGGCTACTGTGGGCTTGCACTCTGAAAGTGCAGCCAATATTAGATGCATTCAGCATGCTGTATCTTTTCATTAAAATTTATTTAGAATCATCATCTTCACTAACAAACATTTTTTGAGCATCTACTATGTGTAAGGATCTGTGCTAGAAGCAGAGGATACAAGCATCCCCTTACTTTCTGTTTATATGGGCTTCTATCATGTTAGGTGGACCCCTGTGGTCTGCTTTTTGAATCATATAATAATAGCTAGCATTTATTTATGTAGCACTTTAAGGTCTGAAAAGTACCTTACAGATATCTCATTTTCTCTTCACTATAACCCTGGGAGGTAAATGTTGTTGTTGTTCAGTCATGTGTGACCCTACATAGCCCCTACATGAATTTTCTCCATGGGACAAACATACTGTAATGATTTGCTATTTCCTCTCCAGTGTGTCCCCATTTTATTGATGAAGAACCGAAGCAAATAGGGTCACACAGTTAAGTCCGTGATGCCAGGTTTGAGCTCAGACTTTACGGACTCCAGGCCCAATGCTCTGCCAGTGTACCTACCAGCAGTCATTTGATAGGTGTAGGCAAACTTGTCAAAACTCATGAATTTTTATAATTTAAACTTTAGACTAAAATTCATATTTATTCATTTTTCCTTTTTTGTAAAATATATCTCTTGCAAGATTCCATTCCAAGTTTCTTTCAGTATGGGAAGGCACTGAACTGATGTTCAGTGATACGACCACATTATATTTTGTATGTCTGAAGTTTAGTTCCATTTCATGTTTTGTCCAGTACTGCATAGTTAAATCAGGATGAACCAGAGAATTGAAATATTTTTCTTGGAACCTAAAACACATTGTTTCACATTTTTCAAAACTATTTATTATGGTTTTTTAATTTTTTTCAAAAATTACAGCACCAAAAGTTTATTTTTACTCTTCCCTCTCTCCCCCAAAAAAGAGACACTTTTAGGAGGCATAACATAATCCTGGCCCTTGAAGAGTTTATAGTCTAATCAGAGTTGGGACATTTCAATGAAAAGATATATAACAGTACACAGTAGCATGTGCTAAATATCAAATTGTGATACTTAGTTGAGTTGAGTCTGGGTTTGTCACCAAGCCCTAAAGTATTCAGGAAAGGCTTTTATGGGGAAGGTAAAACTTGAGCTGACTAGGCCTTAAAGGAAGGATAGAGGAAAGAATTGAATGAGGAGAAGAAGGGAGCAACCATGTGAAAAAAGGCACAGCAGTGGGAATGTGCAGTATTTATACAAAGAATAACTTTAGTTGGATCATGTGGTTGGTGTAAGGAAATGCTTTAGAGATGGGTTGGAGAAAGATATAGGGATAAAATTGTGAAAAGTCTTAAATCCCATGTTGGGGATTTTGAATTCTAATAAGATAATCATGTATGCTTTTTTTTCAGGATTAAAATAATGCAAAATATTGGTGTTACATTTATTAAAACTGGTCAGTACTCAGATGCTATTAATTCATTTGAACACATAATGAGCATGGCCCCAAATCTGAAGGCAGGCTTCAATTTGATCCTGAGTTATTTTGCTGTTGGAGATCGGGAAAAAATGAAGAAAGCTTTCCAAAAATTGATTTCTGTTCCATTGGAAATTGATGAAGATGACAAATATATTTCACCAAGTGTGAGTATTAAGAGGACTTTTATGTTGTCAACTTTTTTTTTTATTTTGTTAGTAAATAATGTATGAATCTTAAGTCATGTGAGAGAGACACTCCAGCACATATGTACCTTCTGTTTACCTGGCCCTTTTTTTAAAAGAATTTTTTTTCAGTAAACTAAAGTTTGTTTTGTTTCCCTTGCTTCCCCCATCCCTGAAAAACAGAAGAAAACATGGCCGTGAGAAACAAATTCCTGCATTGACCATGTTCAAAAAATGTTTCATTGCGTACTCCAAATCACTCTTTGTCAGGAGCAGATAGCATGCTTCACCATTGGTCCTCTGGAACCATTGTGTTTATCAGAGTTCTTTAAAAAGAGTCTCTTTAAAGTCAGTCTTTCAAAGATGTTTTTCTTTACATTTTTTAGTATCTCAAACCAGTTGTTTTTGTGACCAAGGTTATATTATTGTTATATTAAATTGTTTTCCTGGTTCTGTTCACTTTAATATGCATCAATTTATACAAGTCTTCCCAGGTTTCTTTGAAAGCATCCCTTTCATTATTCCTTATGGCACAGTAATATTCCATTACTTTCATATACCTCAGTTTTTTAGCCATTCCTAGCTCTTGAACATCCCCCTAGTTTCTAGTATTTTAAAAAGAACTAGTACAGATATTTCTGTATGTATGATCCTTTTCCTCTTTCTTTGGTGTCTTTGGAGTATAGTTGTGGTCATGCTAAGTCAAAGGGCATATACAATTTAGTAAATTTTGAGGCATGCTTCCAAATTATTTTCCAGAATGGCTAGACCAATCAATTAAAATAGCCCTATGTGAATTAATGTAGCTCTTTTCTCATAGTATCCTCTTTATTTGTCATTTTCCTTTTTTGTCAACTTTGATTATAAGGCAGAATCTCAGGATTGCCTAAAATTTGCATTTCTCTAATTATGAGTGATTTGGAGTGTTTTAAAAATATGCTGACTCATCTTTTTTTTTTTTTTTTAATTTCAATCTAAGTAGCTTTGATGGGGGACCAGAAACTTTGTGCACATAACTTTATTGAAGGAAAAACTGAAGTATAGAAAAGTTAAGTTAGTCTCCAAGATTAGGTATGAATTCTATCCCAACTTTGCCATCTAGGCAATGATGAAGTTTGGTTAAAACCCATACATGACCAGATAGTAATGAAGGGATTTTCTAATTTATTTTTCAGGATGATCCTCATACTAATTTAGTGATTGAAGCTATAAAAAATGATCATCTAAGGCAGATGGAGCGTGAAAGGTAATATTCTGTTTTTAATAGTTCAGATTCTTAAAAGTCTGATTTTTATTATTAACTCTACAAAGTTTTATGTCCATTAGATGCATTGTTTTATAAATTCAGCACAAAGTACTGAATTTATATAGTATTGTGACATTTATGACCATGCTGACTTGCTTTCTGTTTGCAGATTTTGTCCAGAAACACAGCTACATTCACTTCTTATTTAACTTTCTTATTTCCAATTGTTGTCCCTTGTAAGGACACACTCATCCCTGAATTTTGGGGTAAGGGGATGGGACGAGTGCATGATCCATCATGGATGCTGGGACACAGCTCCTGTCATGTCATCGTAGCTATCATTTCCCTCTCGATGGTGTACTAGTTCAATTATACTTCCCCCAATATGAGGACTGTTTTGATTTGTTCCCTTCTTTTTGGGTGTCCGGAGGAGGACCTAGCATCCAGTTTTATGCTCATGTTGGCCATAAAACCGTTCCCACTGCCACGCTTCTTCCATATCCCAGGGAATGGGGAAGGGGAATCTGGTGCAGAAGATCATTTCATGAGACATAGGAGATGGAGATGGACCCAAGAAATGCTTCTGGGTGAACTGATACTGTGGATCCCAGTTCCCTTGTGGGAAGAATGTTTCCACATCATTAACAAAATCTTAGTAATTTTTATGTCCATTCCTAGGGTTGCTTATCCCTTTTCTTCCTCCTAGCAATAGTAGTGGTGATGCTAAGTCAAAGGGCATATACGATTTAGTAAATTTTGAGGCATGATTCCAAATTATTTTCCAGAATGACTAGACCGATCGATTAAAACAGCTCTACAGGTATTGTTGTAGCTCTTTTTGCTTGAACACCCTGAATGTTCGAGAACTTACCACTCCACAGTAAGCTGTTCTGTTCTGTTCTGTTTTCTCCCTCATTAGACTGAACTCCTTGGGCACAGCAACTTGCCTTTCTTTGTACCTTCGGTGCTTGGCAGAGTGCCTGGCACACAGAAGACACTCCATAAATGTTTGCTGACTGATTAATAACTCTAATAACAATTCTTAATTTTTCTATAGGTAGTTTAAGGTTTAAAAAGTTTTTTTTTAAGTTTCATTCCTTTTATTTTTTATTTTGCTTTTTTTGGGGGGGTAGGGGAGGGAAATTGGGGCTAAGTGGCTTGTCACATGGCTAGTAAATGTTAAGTGTCTGAGGCTGGATTTTAACTCAGGTCCTCCTGACACCAGAGCCAGTGCTCTATTCACTGTGCCACCTAGCCACCCCTATTTTTCTTACAACAATGATTCAAAGTAGATATTCAGATTTTATTATCTTCATTTTAAAGATAAAGAAACTGAGGCACTGATTAAATGACTTACCCAGGGCTATTTCCAGAACAGTGGAAACTCTTCCTTGTAGTAAATAAAGATCTGCTTTTGTATAACTTCCATTGTTGATGTTCTGACCTTTGAGTCAAGTACATTTATGCCTCTTGGATATACCATCCCTTCAGATATTTGAAACAGTTAGTAATGTGTTTCCTAAGTATTCTATTCCCTGGGCTAAACGTCTCCATTTCTTTCGATGGTTTGCTATGTGGCATTATTTTAGTGTCCTCACAATACATATTTGCCTATCTTAATTACTTTTCTAATTAAAATGTGATTTTTTTTTCATTTATTTTCAGAAAAGCTATGGCAGAAAAATACATCATGACAGCAGCTAAACTCATTGCTCCTGTAATAGAAACATCTTTTGCTATTGGATATGATTGGTAAGAAATTGCTTCAAGTCTGCTTATATAGCGATCTCTTTCTTCAGTTGTGAATCTTGTTTTCAGATCCTTCTCTCATTAATTGAAAAAGAAAAAGCATACAGGTGTGGTTTTCACTTAGCGTATATATTTAAAAACTTTATAAAATGTCTTCAGGTTAACATGCATTATTTCATTTGATATACAAACCATAATAATGCTATAGATACTTTAGTACTTTTATACATTGATTCATGTGTAATCTTATGGATGCAAGTTCTGCCAAGTGTCCATATTACCTATGATCTTACCCTGTGCTACCCTTGTCCATGTCTGTTCCATAAGTGACTATGTAAGGGAGTCTACCCAATGTGCTGAGGTCCTTCCACTAGACCTTCTGCTGTTGCATGGATACAAGTGGAGCACGCAGACTGTCCATCCTTCACTCTGACTTTAAGTCCTGCCCACTATCAGACTTTTCTGTGATAGTTTTTTTGGTTGCTTCTGCACAGCCCTCTCTCTGTTGGTATTAGGTTGTGGCCTACTACAATCTGCCCATCATACTGCTCATCATTTTCCCTTGAATGACCTGAAATTTAAATGAGACTTCACTTATTCTGTGACTCATAAGCATGCAGCATCACTAGAGGAATATTAATGTTAAAAAGGTGGTCCTTCGTTTTAGGGAGAAACCTGGGATCATTAAGAGCTCTGTATAATTTTCCGAAGGCAGTTCACCCAGCTCTCTTCTTTCTGTTCAATTCCAGTTGCAATTTGTTGTCTGTCTGCTATATCTGTCTGTCTGGACCAGTTCTTTAAGTTGTCCTTCCAGAAGCATATCAGAGAATACACAATAGGCCTACTTCCTTCATTCACTTTTTCTATGTGGATAGCCAGGTCATGTAGGGTAAAGATATATTTTCTTCTAAGCATCTTCTAGGACCCATATGGGTGCCTTTGTTTTTATCAAGCCATACTAAATTTCACAGACCACCAGAATATCGTTTAGTATGTACAATTCTACTACAGGGTCGGAACATTGTGTTTGTATGTCTTACTGTACTATATGTATTATTCATAATTAGGTAGTCAATAAATAACTTTTGATGGTGCTGATATATTACAACTGGAAGCAGTAACCTCTTTAGCTCTGAGTGTTCTTATCCAGGATTAACAAAATTCATAAGCACTCCTGGCAGATTAAAAGTATAGTTATGGGAGAAAAGGAAGAAAGAGGAGGAAGACAAGGAGAAGAGGAAGAAATGTGAAAGAAGAAGATGAAAAAGAGGAAGAAGAAGATGAAAGGAAAAGGAGAGAAATAAAAACATGTGAATATATGGTGTTAAATGATAGATTATCCCCCTAAAATTGCCTCTTGTTTTCTTGATATAAAACTTTAGTTTAAGAGATTTAACAACCATAGAATGATTCAAAGCCTAAGAAAAATATAGTTTGTTTGAATTTTTAGTACTACCCATAGTAGTCATTAGAGCTGGATTCAAACCAGTGACTTAGAACAGGGCTTCTTTTTTTTTGTTGTTTTGTTTTTTTTGTTTTTTGCTTTTTGGAGGGCAGTTGGGGTTAAGTGACTTGCCCAAGGTCACACGGCTAGTTTTTTGTGTTAAGTGTCTGAGGCCGGATTTGAACTCAGGTATTCCTGACTCCAGGGCCAGTGCTCTACTCACTGCGCCACCTAGCCGCCCCAGAACAGGGCTTCTTAAACTTCTTCCACTTGTGACCCCTTCAGTGCTTCTTGGGATTTTTTTTTTTTGGAGGGGGGAAGGCAAGGCAATTGGAGTTAAATAACTTGTCTTCAGTGCTTCTTACATATATCCAAAACAGAATTCATCTTTCCCTTCAAACCCTTACCCTTTTCAAAATTTCCTTAGTGTTTCGGAGGGTACCATCATCCCATTCACCTAGGTTTGCAGCCTTGGTGCCCTCTTCATTTCCTCAACCAGCATATCCAATCCATAGCGATATCTTGCCATCTCTGCCTTCCCAACATCTCCCACAGAAGTCTCCTTCTCTCTCCTAACATGGTCATTATTCCGATTCAGACCTTTGTCTCCCTGCCTCAAAGCTTTCTGCATTCCAATCATTATCCAATTAGTGAAGTGATTTTACCTTAGCTAAACTGATTTAATTTTAAAATGATTTTAAAATCTCCTTAAGTGATTTTAATGATATTTCTAAAGCACAGGTCTGACTGTGTCACCCTCTTGCTCAATAAATTCCAGTGACTTTCTGTTACTTACAGGCTCAAATATAAAATCCTTTTTGGCATCTTGTGCTCTTTATAACCTAGTCCCTTCCCATCTTCCCAGTCTTCCTCTTTCTTCCTCTCTGTGTACTCTACAATGCAACTCAGTACTTTTCTTCATATACACCACTGCCCCCATGCCTTTGCACTGTCTGTTCTCCAATCCTGGAATGCTCTCACTTCACCTTTGTCTTTTAGTTTCCCTCCATGGCTTCTTTCAAAACTCAGCTCAGATTCTACCATCTTGGGAAGGATTTTCTGAATCCTTCAGCTCTTGGTGCCTTCCTCTTTGAAGATTTCCTACTTTTGATTTATTCTTCATATATCTCATGTCTGCTTGATTAGAATGTGAGTTTCTTGAGGGCAGGGAATGTTTTTATTTTTTTCTTTTGTATCCTCAGGGCTTTGCACCATACCTGGCACATCAAGCATTGCTTAATAAATGTTTGTTGAATGACTAAATATAAAATGAGAGTAATACCTGTTGTACCTTATTACAGAATTGTCATAATCAGATGAAATAATGTATGTAAAATACTTTGCAAACTTTGGAGCACTGTTCAGAAAAATAATATATTATGTAATAAAACATCAAAGTTTCACTTTCTCTCAAGATATATATATATATATATATTATATACAAATACACACACACACATATATATAGTTAGACCTTATATATATATATATATGTGTATATACATTTTCAACATTAACAAGTATGTTTTTTTTAATTTCATTGCAGAAGATTAAGAAACACAATTTTAAACATTTAACTAATACATTCAATATCTGGAGAGTTTAGAAAGAAATATTTTACATATTGTTACAGTCTCCCTAAGAATAGCCACACAGTCCCATTTCTCAGTGGTGTGTTTAGTATATATTAAGAGTTATATGTAACTTTCAGGATATTCATGAAAAAAATAATTAGATTTGACTCATTGGAGACATGGAGTGTTTAATTTATTATAAATATTTATTATAAAATGTCTGGGGCCTTATGCTCATAAGCATAGCTGATTTTGGTTCTTACTATCTGGGCCACTTGTCATTCATTGAATGCCTAATTCATATTCTTAATGTGAAATTCAAGCCTTGAATAATAACAGAACTTGCACAGAATGACTATTAGGTGTCAAAACTATACCCAAACTCTGTATTTAATATATAGGCATCTAAATTCATAGAATTTTAGGGCTGGAAAGGAACTTAAAGGTTATATCACTCAACCCTATTTTTTACAGATGAATTACTAGGGCCTATAGAGATCAGGTAACATGTCTATGGTCACCTAACTACTCATTGCCAGAGGAGGAACTTATTTAACAATCCAAGTTCACCTGACCTTGAGTCACTACTGCTTTTACACACATTATATTTGATTTTTCCAGTAACCCTGTAAGTTAAAGTAAACATGATTACCCTCATTTTCCAGATGAGGAAATAGAGATTCAGATGTTATGCTGTTCTAGTTTGTCCTGGCAGGCAGAGTGCCGCAGACCACGTGCTCATGGTACATTCCTTTTCTGTTCCTCTGGTAATAACAGGAAAAGAGATGAAAGGCTGTCCGAGTGTTGTCCAGTCTTTTGCCATCTTATGTTTCCCCTAACAGCGGTGATACTTTTGGCTAGATCCCAGGCATTCACTTGGTGTTGAAACTCTGTATCTCTAGTATTTTGGGTCCCTTTCCACTATTAGGAAACATGACTTCTACATTGTACCCACATCTATAGAATAAGGAACTGTTATTCATGGCATTTGTAGCAACCAAAAGTATGTTTATTTCTTAAGGTATGTCATGTGAATTGTGAGTGATAAACATATTATATCCCATATTCATTTGATATTTTGAATTGCAGCAATTACATAGCAAATAAGGATAAATAGTGTTTAGTCAAAATTAGAGGAAACTTAGAAACTTTTGAAGTAATCCAAATAAAAATGTGTTTACTTAATAAAAGCTAAGTAAATTATCCAAACCTCTTAAGCATATAATGATTGTTTGTCTAGAAATGTCTTGACTTGCCAGAGAGTTTAGCTTACCTTAACTGACCTAAAATATGATTTTAAAATACTAGTAATTTATAGAGCTAAACATGTGCATCATTCATTTTGTTTGAGAGGAAACAGAAAAAAATTATTTTGGTCGTACTTCCAAATCTGCTTATCAAGAAGGAAATTATAAGTTTAGAGATAACTCATAGCATTAACTTGATAATATTGTTTGCATTACACATTGCTTTGTCCTATAAGATATGCATCTTAAATATGTCTGTTTTGAAATGCCTAAATTGGCCAACTTTGAAGAACCACTTCAAGCCATTCAAAATCATAAGGGTTAAGCAAAATCAGCAGACTCTTCCTGTGTAAAAAAATATTCATTTAGTGACATTCATCCCCTTTCAGATACATTGAAGTATTGTTCTTGAAATTGAAATGTTCCCCAAATACCCTTCAATATATTTTTGGTTTATTTTGCTTTGCTCTAGCATGAGGTTACTTGACAATTACAGTACTAATAGCAGTCTTTCAAAATATATTTATACTTGAATCAGTTTGAATAATATTAAACAGAAACAATTGGCTATTTAAAATGGGCATTTCTTTTAGTCATTTTTCAATTGTGTCTGACTCTTCATGACCCCATTTTGGGTTTTCTTGGCAAAGGAAGTGGAATGGTTTGCCATTTTCTTCTCCAGGTTATTTTACAAATGAAGAACTGAGGCAAATAGGGTTAAATGACATTCCCACTCAGGAAGAAGAGTCTTTCTGACTCCAGGTTCAGTGCTCTATCCACTGTGCCACCTACCTGCCTAAAATGGGGATGCCTGTTTCCAAATGGGTAGTTTCCAAATAAAGGCAGTAAACATGTCATCACGCAAGTATAGAATCTTGTATCTATCTCTTCATCTTTTGGACTCAAATTGACTTGCCACAGGATCTGTTTTTTTGATCAAATCTGAGAAAAATCCAGTTGGTATTCTATTTAACTACCCAAAATTTCTATTAGGGAATATTCTTCCTGGTCTCACTAGAGTCCTTGAAGGTAGTAATCAGAACTAATCTACTTCAGTTGAAAAAACTCAGCAAGCATTTCTTACCCCTTTTTCCTTAATGCAGTTGTAGCCTATTAGAGATTTCTCATCTCCTTGGCTGGATGGATTTTGTATTCTAGCCAAAGTAAGCTACTAACCATTCAGAAATCTGATTCTCTTGTCTTAGCCTCTTCGATTCACATAGTTGCCTCTTATATCTGGGGCACTTCTTTTGCATCCACTCTAAATTCACTGCTGACATTGGAGTAAGAAAGCCTCAGTCTAAATCTTGCATCAGATACTTAGTAGCATGGTAACACTCAGAAAACTATTTATTAATAGCCTCAGTTCCTTAATCTGTAAAATAGGAATAATAACACCTATGTCATAGCAGCAAAGAGCAACTCTTTTTTAAATGTTCTTCTTCCTTAATATTCTTCACTGTTGTTACAACTTCAAGAAGTCTACTTCCCACTCTTGAGGAGTCAGTAACAACTGTGCCAGCTGCCATGTTCTGCAGAAGGTCTTTGCTTGTTTTCTAAGAATTAACTAGGCTATTTTGTGAGAATCATTTGTCATTTCTTGGAGTCATTTTTCTTTTTTTTCTTTTTTTTTTTTTTGAGTGCAATTCCCTTTGCACTTATCCTGTCTGTCATGTTCTCGACTTGAATGATCTTTGAAGTGCTTGACTTCCCCACACCCATGGTTGTTGCAATATCTTTAACAGTCATTGAAGCATGCTCTCTGAGAACTAAAGCTTTTTCACAATTCCTCAGAGTTATATCCAAAGCCACAGAATTTAAAATGCAACAGAAGAAAGTAATGAAGCATACACTTACAGCACAAAATTTAGTACTCAGCTAACTGACAACTACCTAAAGGTGGGGAAACCAGCTCAGTCTGGTTTCATCTCATCAAGGTCAGGTGTTCTAAGTGAGCCTGATTATTAATAGAGACATATAGGCATGATCATTGTTGTCACAAAATGAAACATCAGAATTAGTGTTTATCCCAAGTAGATTACGCAGGATTTGTGGAGCTTAATAAGTACTTATTAAGTGAGTGAATGTAAACTGATGTTCTGACCCCCAAAGTAAATAGTCATTCTACTAAAACACTCTGCCTTCAGCATTTGAGATGACTTACCAAAATCTTTTGAAAAAAGTTGTTTTAGAAACAGTAAAGCCAAAAAAGTGATGTAGTAAATATATATTTCTTTAACTTTTCTGTTATAGGTGTGTTGAAGTAGTGAAAGCTTCTCAGTATGTAGAACTTGCAAATGATCTGGAAATAAATAAAGCAATTACATACTTGAGGCAAAAGGACTTCAACCAAGTGAGTTTTTGCAATATTATTAAAGGTTATAGTGCTTGAATGGAATATTACATAGATTAATGCTATTGCATACATTTAAAATAGGATATTTTACTTTTGCTTTAATTAAAATGTGATTCATAATAATAATGTTCTTTATCACTTCAATTTAAATTAAGATCAGTGTAAGAATTTCTAATTCCTTAACCATGTTACCATGGTTAACTTCCTTACAAGATAAGCAGTTCTCAAACTCTCAATGGTTGGTCTATGGACAGCTTTTTAAGTATTATGTTTTCAGTAAGGCAGTGCTTATGTTTTTGGTTTTGGCATGAAACAATAATTTACATGTGATATTGAATAGTATTAGCAATACTTTCACTTTGAATTACATTAAAAAACTTGTTTAAGTACATCCACATAAATATATAATATCATTTGGTCATTATTTTACTAGTATATCATTAGAATAATTTTGACTTTCTAGGGTATTTTTTGATTGAGATATTTTTTCTGTGGGATGTGAGTTGGGAGATTTGGGGTTGTACGTCCTTCTGACATAGTCTATAGACAAAATAGTCCACAGACAAAAACATCTATAGACTTGTCTACAGACAAAAAAAGTTTGAGAATTATTATCTTGACTGACAAAAATGACAAAGGTTTTTTGTGAATAAATCTTCATAATATTCCATTACTAACTTATATTTTCCTCCACAAGTTGTTTATGACTTAGCTGTTGAAAAGATAATGTATCATATTTTTCCTTGTTTCTTGGGATGAATTTGAATCAAAATGAGGTCTGATACCAGTCTTGACTAAGATCAATGTCTTGATGTTAACAATAATTTTAATGGTGTTTTTCAATTGTCGTTTTCACTTTCTCTTCAACATTGCTGCTTTTATTTGTTCCTTGCTTTTTGTTTATGTCCTGTAAGTATGAAGAGGTAGGTATAATAAAATGTAGGTTTGAAAGGAACACTGTTACGTTAAAGATAACCAAGATGCTATACGCAGTAGGCTCGTAATAATTATTTAATGACCAGAATTAGTATAAAGTAGAGAGGATAAAATGTGACTTGTGCTCTGTGCTTCCATACTTACAAAGAAGATGCTTCCATCTCAGGAGCAAAGTTTTTTGTCATAATTATTTGCGCCTTTTTCAGAGCAGTAGGAAAACATGTTTTTGTCTAAAAACAGACCAAAATAAGTAGGTCATAAAGGATTAAATGAATTGTAGAGGTCATTACTGGCCATTAGTAACAACCCACAAGGTTAAATACTGAAGGTAGGATTATATAATTCCAGGAGGAAAAATTGAAATAAAGAATATAAATAGGTGACATATCTATACTTATAACGATAAAAAGAAAGAACAACATTCAGATTGGACAATAATTATCCTTTGGTCAACTTTATTTTTAGATTTTATCTTATTTTCTATTTCTCAAATGTTAGCCAATTATCATAGCATGTTATTTTAAAGTACTAAAGTAATATTTTGTAAGTACATATTCATTGGATACCTGAAGAACCATTATAGAAATGTCCATTTAAGGAAAATCAAAATGTGAGCCAAAAAGCTGACAGTGTTCTTTCCATTAGCATTAATCTGTTTAGAATAGTGTCTTATGTAGAATTTTGGACTGTTGTTTGTTGTTGTTGTAGTTGTTGTTCAGTCATTTTTTCAGTCTTGTCTGACTCTTCATGGCCTCACTTGGGATTTTCTTGGCAGAGATACTTTAATGGTTTGCCATTTCCTTCTCTAGAACATTTTACAGATGGGGAAACTGAGGCAAACAGGGTTAGTCACACTGCTAGTAAGTATCTGAGGCTAAATTTGAACTCAGGAAGGTGAGTCTTCCTGGCTTCAGGTCCAGCCCTCTGCCTACTGGGCCACCTCGCTGTGCCTTAAAATCTTGATTGTGTATGCCAAATTATGTTTCTATTATCTTTAATTCCATTTGTTTTAAAAAGTTCTGTATGTACTATAGACTTATCTTTATAATATTGTATGTTGTTAAAATGTTCGTTTTAAGTAGTTACTCATATTATTGACTTTCAAATGGGTTTTTGGATTTATAGTGTACTTTTTTAAAGGCAAGATATATTTTATTTCACTATGAATGCTTATCTCACAGTTAATATGTACTACACAGAAAAACATAAATTACAAGGTATCGTTGATAAATGGTGAGTTTGACTTGCCTGATCTGATTTTTAAAACTTCCTGGAATGGCTTGCTTATAGTATGACATACCATTGCTGTACCACTTTGCATTTAGCTTTGCAGTTAGCATAAGTATCATAAAACTTTACAGTACTACCTTGTTTTCTCTTTACATTCTACCCTTTAGACTTTAGTTGGCATGAGTTATAATCATTCACATACTATATGCACCTAAGCAATACATCTGTATGTGTTCATTATAAAACAGTACTAAAAGGAAAAATTATGTATTTCAACCTGCAGTCAAAGTAAAATGAAGCTTATAAAGTTGAGAGATACAGGGAGGCTCCGGTTCTCACATTAACAGTTGGGTGATTATGTGTAGAGGCTGTGAGGTAGCTACTCCAGCATGAGCAACATGAGCTAAGGATGTTTGTGAGGCAGGTTGGAGAGGTTCCATGGCCTTCCACAGAAGGATTCTCTATTCTACATAAGGAAGTAAGAAGGGCTCAGCAGCAAAGGCAGCATTCCAGGAAAATAAGGTGCTCATAGAATCCTAAGTTCTTCATTTCATTTCAGCAAACATTTAAAGCTTTAGGACTGCATGCCTCAACTGTTTGATCTAAAATAATGTGAAACCCGTAGAGGAAAATTTTAAACTAATGTTGACAAATATCCCTTACTTTATGAGATTGTCCCACATTCTGCTGCATTATCTTTGACTCTGTCAACATATTTACTGGGTCTATTATTTGAGTCCTATCAAACGTTACTGTTGTTGATAATATCTAATACTAAGACTTTAAGTTTGCAAAGTAATTTATAATACATTATTTCATTTTATCCTCAAGGGAAAAAAAAACTGTGAGGTAGGTACAGCAGGTATCTTTATCCATTTTTACAGGTGAAGAAACTCAGGCCCACAAAGGATAAATGACTCACTCATGGTTACTTAGCTAGTCCAGGGTGGGATTTCAGTCTGGGTCTTCCTGCCCTCATTTCCAGTGCCCTATCCATCAAACCACTTTGCTTCTATCCATCACCTCTAATGATTTCAGTTAGCCTACAATTCTCCTTCCTCCCTGACTGATTAAATATGCTAACTAATATGGGCTTTCAGTATAGATACAACTACTCTCCTGTGTAGAAAGATATTGGGGGACAGGGACCATCTGCTGCTTTCAGTATATATTTGATTAATGAATAGATCATATGGGTCATAGATTTAGAGAGAGGAAGGATCTTAGAGGCTCTCTAGTCCAACCATCTTGTTTAAGGAAGAAGAAACTGAGGTCCATAGAAGTCAAGTAAATTACCTGAGGTCTCTTTGATAGTATATACCAATGCCAGGATTTGAATATAGGTCCTTTTTCTCCACATCTATATCCTTTTCCCTCTGTTCCACCATTAGAATAACTTTTCCCCTGTCTGCCTCTTTTTGTGTCTTCTATAATTTTTGGCTCCAAGTTTCTGCTTACCATGCTAGATATCTGTTTACCATTTCTCGCCTAAGGTTGGGTCAAGAGAATCACACACTTGGTATGTTTTTAAGTATTTTTTTAACCTGGATTTTTCTAGGGTTAAGTAAATATACAGTTATAAAACAAACCTTAATTCATGGAAATTTCTACAATAAGGTCAAAACCATGCCGCCTTAGGTGTTCTAGTAGTAGTATTTAAAAAGGAGAAAAAAAGATGAAGAGTGCCTTAGATCCCTGGTTATTTTAGCATTTCATGCATAAAACTGCAGCTCTCACTCACTCCTGTTACATAACTAGTCTACTTCCTTTGCCAGTTGAATGTATTTCCTTTTTTTTAACTTCTGTCTACTACTGTCATCTAAGTCATTGTTAATAATGTTCTGAGGTCTACTTTTCATTTGCCAATCATCCAGGGCTGTTTGAATCATATGGAAATGTGAGACTTATGAATCCATGAATAGCTTATGCTAACTATAATTTACTAGAACTTAATACATTTAGCATATAATTCTTCAAGATAGGTAGATCTGAGAGTTAATTTTTATTAGCTTATTCTACCATTCTATCTGAGTAGTTTGGTATTATATTTTATACCTAGTCATATATAATATATAATATTGTTATATATATTATGTTAAATAATGGGTAGCATTATGATTGTTTCTTTTTAATCACTTTCTATCACCACCAAAGACTATTCTCTTTCTTTGATAAGAATGTATCATGCCTTTTTCATACCTACCTGCTGCATATATTTTCTTCAGTTATATTAAAATTTCAAGAGGAATTTATCCTATAATATTTACATTTTATTTCTTGATAGCCCAAATTGGTAATAAAATGATCTTTTGGGAATGTTAAATTATTTGAGCACTTGGATTAAAACTATATAAAAAACTGATATAGGAACAATCTTTTATGCCAAAATACTTAAAATGTAATCCCTTTTTCATTCGAAGGGCTCAAAACCCAAGGATGGGTTTTGTTTTGTTTTTTGTTACAATTACATTAAATTTAATATATAATTTTTTTGAAATAAGTGATAAGTTAACAGTTTTCTATACATATACATTTGTATAAATCCTGTTTTTTCTTTACATATTTAAATGTTCTAGGTTGTCAGGTTTAAGTTCATGATAAAGAAGAATTTTTTTAAGATTTAAATGAAGAGGTTAAATGAGGCTGGAGAAGGGGTGATAGATTGAGAGAAAAAGAGGATGGAGGAGAGTAGAGGTTGTAGTGAGAATTTAAAATGTGTCAAAGTGAAAAAGAGGGAAGTTGAAAAGACAAGAGATTATAATCAGGAAAAATTATCTAGCATGCTAATTTCAGTACATCACATTGTAAAGCCAATCAGCAGTAGATTCCTGAGAGAATGCTAATGTCAACAGCTTTTAAGATTCGGATTACACAGTATTAGTGAACACTCTGTTTATTCCATTACAAATCTAGATTCAGTACAATGTTCACAGTTTCAACAATTCACAATATTATATACAATCTTCAGAACAAGGAAAGTCTCAATATTATATCTTATTACAGAAAGGAACAAGGAACAAGAGAAGAATCAGCTGGTTTCCCTAAGGGA
>CM053596.1:143555745-143631660 GCA_028646575.1 Pseudocheirus occidentalis | reverse complement strand
CCCCCCCCCCCCCCCCCCCCGAGAGCTAGTTAAACATTAACTAGCACACTCATGATTACCTTTATACTGGAAGTATCTAAATAATAATAATCTATTTCAACTATAAATCTGATGATCTTACAAACCATTTCATGAGAAACTAATACTCTTGTTCTCTGTTCTACAATGACTCCCATAGTACTCTTCCCTTGTCATATCAGTTCTGGAGTATATATATAGTTTTTGAAATGATATTGACAAGTCAAACTGAGTACAGAGAATGGTCACCAGAATGCAGAGTGAATTAGAAGTCATAAAAGGATTAGATGAAAAAAAAAAACACCTTACTATTTTTAGCCTAGAGATGAGAATCCTGGGCGAGGAGTTATAGTCTTTAAATATTTGAAGGTTTGTTATATGGATAAGTGATTAGACTTCTACTTGGCTTCTGAGGGCAGAACTAGAATTGAGACAGAAACATTAAGGGATTCTAAAAATCAGTGTGGTCCAAAAGTAGAATGGCCTGACTTAAAAGGTAATGAGTTTGGGGCAGCTAGGTGACGCAATGGACAGAGCTGGGAGTCAGGAGAACCTGAGTTCAAATCTGACCTCAGACACTTAACACACTTATTGTGTGACCCTGGGCAAGTCACTTAATCCCAATTGCCTTGCCAAGAAAGGGGGGTAAAAAGTAATAAGTTCCCTGGACCTGGATGTTTTCAAAAAAATGGTCAGCTGACTATTTCTTGGGGATTTTTTAGAGGTAGTTCAAACTTCAAATTAGGGACTGAACTAAAGCAGAGAAGTCAAGTACTGCCAAGTGGAACCAAATCAGATTAAAATGTAACTGAGAAAATTTAACAAAATGAACACACAATAAACCATAGATAACATTACATTTTAAAACTAAATCAATGTGACTTGCAGGGATTTTTTAGGTACACATTAGTGGCTTCCGTTTCTATTTGAGCTTGACACCACTGAATTAAAGTGAAGTCTCTTCAAAACCTACAAACTGATGATAATAATAATAATAAATAATGTCAACACAGATTCATTAAGGCTACACAATTATAAATCACGGGCAAGAGCGGGATTATTTATTATATTATATATAAACAACTTTGGAATAAGCTGATCACAATATAAAAATGAAACTGCCAGCATTTTAGAAAGGAATACCTACCTGCATTGCTAAACATTTTGTTCTTCACTATAACTTGATATGTGTTTAGTGCTTCAGCGTACATTTCATTAGCTGAATACTGACTGGCCAAATTGAAAAGAACCTAAAGAAATTTTTAAAAAGAATAAATATGATAACTATTATTATCTTATAATTAGGATAGCTACTCACATTAAGGCACCTTTTAAAAATAAGCTAAAATAGGAACTATTTTCCAACATGATTAGGAACCAAATTAAAGAGACAAAGAATATTTTGCCTTAAAAATGAAATAGATTTTTAAAAATTCCTTGTTATATGAAATGGTTCTCTGGGAAAGGGGAGGGAAGAGGACAGAAGAGGAAATTTAAGCAATGTGAAAACAAAAAATATCAATTAAAAATTAGTTTATAAAAAGAACCCAAAAGTTAATTTACATAAGTACCTTTAAAAAGTCATTATTTTTCAGTTTCTCTCTAAATAATATTAATGCACACAGCCCATTTATTTTAAAGATATTAATAGAGAATAAATGTCTGTTGATGATTGTGAAAAAAGTAAGCAAAGTATTAAGTCAGGCCTAAGTGCAAATTAGGCACAATCTAGAAAGACCTTCAAGAAAGCATTTTGTAAATTATTTAAGTCTAATATAGAAAGTCTAAATGACAGGGATTTCACAACCATCAGAGATCCCATGCCTCAAGGAACCAAAGGCACCGAATGCTTTTTGCTTCCAGAGACTAAAAGATTGAAATCTTAAAATTTATTCCATGTATATCATATCTTCCAAGTATGTTTCATCTCTGGCCATATGAGTAGGTTGTGGAGCAGGCATCAAGTATGTGTTCAGGCCAGTTCCCTGAAGATCCAATCACCACAGTTGTTAGATGTCACTGCAAGATGGTAGAAGTTCTACATTAAAAGAAACTCACATCCATGAAAGATCCCAAGCTTCAGAGAGCCAGAGGCACCAGAGGGCTGTACTGAAGGAGACTTGCAGAGTCTTTGAGCAGAGATATCAAAGATTCCCAGCCTCAAGGAATTAACAGTGTTTCAGAGGGCTTGGGGAACAGGAGTCAAGCGCTTTTTCCACATGTAGGGTATGTTCTTGATAGCCCTTGTCTGCCACCATCTTGAGATGAGGTCACAGGGCTGGTGAGAAGTGTGAGTTTAATCTAGTTAGGGAACTATCCCCTCCAGCACTGGATGTTTCTCTTTCTCTTAATTCCCACTCCTGCCCTCCTCACACAGATATTTCAGTCTATATATTAATATCCCCTCAAATATACCGACCTCTAATTTTATCAGTCCCTAACTCCATGGAGTCCAGACTGCATTCTCTATCTTCAAGTCCACCTCCGCCACACACAGGGATACTCACATCTTAGTTTTCCCTATCACCATAACTATCATATCTCCATGATTTCAGCCTAAAATTCTTCTCTTATTGTAACTTCTTCTGCTTCTGCTTCTGCCTCTCCCTCTGCCTACTCTCACCATATAATCATCAAACACCTTCTGCATATCTCTATCAGGATGTCTCAGAGGCATGTCCAAGACAGAGCTCACCTTCTCCCCCAAGCCTTCATCCCTCTTCCAAACTCTACCATTTCTTTTGAGAGTACTATCATCCTCCCAATCATCCAGCCTGCTAACTTGTCAAGTCTTGTAAACTCTTCCTTGACAACATTCTCACACCTGTCCACTCTGTACTCAGTCTCCATCTTCATTATCTTCACATCTCAGATGTTCATGATCTCTTATCTGTACTATTGCTATAGTCTCCTTATCAGTCTTTCTACTTCTAACCTCCTCTTCTCCAACAGAGGATTTCCTCTATATAGCTGTCAAATTAATATGCCTTAAACACAGGTCTGACCGACATCATGCCCTTATTAAAAAATAAACAAACAAAACCAGTCACTCCTATTGCCTACTGGATAAAACACAAACTCCTTAGTCTAAAATACAAACCTCTACAATCTGGTTCTCATTTACCTTCGCAGACTTGTTCCTATTATTCCTCTTCATTAATTCTACCTTCCAGCCAAACTGACCCACCACCTATTCCCTAAACTTGGCAACCCATCGCATTTCTTCTTTGCGTAGGATGTCTGCCATACTTGGAATGGACTGTCTAGAATATACTTTCTCTTCACTTCTACCACTCAGGATCTCTAACTTCCTTCAAGGCTCAATTCAGATCTACCTCTTCTGTGAAGTCTGATTCCTCCCAATTTATAATATTCTCTACCTTCTCTAATTATCCTGTCTTTGTGTCCATGCTGCAATCGCCTCTCCCAGCCCCCACCCCATAGTAACATGTAAGTTCCTTGGAGGCAAAGCCTTGTGTTTTTGTCTCTGTATTCCCTATGGTTAGCCCAGTGCCTTATATGCAGGCATTGAAGTATTAAATTGGACAGGACACACTAAAAATAACAGACATAAACATAAAAGTAATATTTTAGGCAACTCTTCAAAATTAAACCTTCATTTTCCCAAATTTCTTGTAAGAAAACTATGTTTAGTGGCAAAAAATAATTTACAACAATGGTGTACACATCTCTTGAAAAATACAGTAGAACAAGAAGCAAGTAGTGCTGACAATCAGGCGGTTCCATCTTTTTTTCCACCCCTTTCACAGCCTATTTTACTTACCTTTGTTTACTATTACTTGCCAGACACAGTAACAGCTCATGTAATACAGTCTTTTTTTTTTAGTTTCTTAAAATACCTGTATTTCACACCATCCTTTGTCACAAGGCATCCTGGAAAAATCCCAGAGCAGCTAAAATGGGTATCTTTATGACTAGGTTTCCTCACTTGGGAAAGAATCCCTGGCAGCTGGGGGGGATGCGTAATGCAGTCTTGACTTATTTTGCAACAATGTTAATATATTAAACCAACCTTATAATAATGTTTCAAAACCCCACTTCCCATTGGCCTTAGACTTGAATTAGACAGACTGATCTAAGCTAACTTGCCTATATAACATTGTTTCATTTGACATCAATGACCTTTTCCACAGAACTGATTAACAGAGTCAAGTGGGTTCTGTCTGCACTGTATGTAATCCATAAACAATGCAGAAAACAACTGGATTTCACAGATGTTTCAACACTTACAGAGTAAGTTAAGTCCAAGTTGATGTTTTCAGGCGATGTCACTTGTTCACGTTGTCTCACCAGTACTCTCTCCTTTCTTCCTGCATCTTTTGCTTTTTCTAGGGCCTTAAATCACATGATTTTTAACTGTTTTTGAACTTTTAGCAACTTATATATAATGACTACATGATTTTATATAGGAGCTTTAACCTCCTTTTTCTTTGGGAAAATTTTTTCCTAAAGACACAAAAACACACAGCTTGTAGTTCAAGTCACCAATTTTTAAGAGAAAGTTTATTTTCTTAATAGCATAACTAAGTGAATTTGCAAATTCTTTTAAAGCCAAAAAAAAAATAACTGATGATAAGCAGATGACTAGGACCAACATATGAGAAAAGTCCTGTTCTGGTACAATATTTTTACTGACAACATGAAGACAATGACAGCATATGCCTATCAAATTTCAGGAAGACATGAAGTAGTTGTAAAGGGTAGTTGATATGTTGAATTAATGAGTCAACATCCAAAAATATTGTAACAAGCTAGAATTATGAGCTAAATCAAATAAGATAAAGCTTATTTACTGTGGATAAATGTAATTTGCTACCCTTGGTTCAAAAAATCAATTGTATAAACACAGGATAAGGGGAAAGAGACATATAACCCTAAATTCATGTAGAAAAGATTTGGGACTTGTTTTGACTGAAGGTTTAAAATGAATATTAGCACTCAGAACAAGGGAAGTGATAGTCTCATTGTATTCTATACAGGTCAGACCAAACTTAGTAAACTTTAATTTGGTGTACTACATTTTAATGAGGCACATCTGGAAAACAGCACCTAGTATCATTAGGAGACTAAAACATCACATAGAAGGAAAAATTAAAGGAATCAGATGTGATTTAGAGAAAATGGGGAGGGGGAGTAACAGGAGAAGGACAAAATAAATCATGTTTAAATTTACTTTTTCCAATTCCAGAAAAGCCATTAATGGGCAGAAGTTACAAGGAATTGTATTTCTGAGAATCATAGAATTCTAGAAGTAAGATAGAGCTCTGATGTTAACCAAAGTTTTTCATTTTATAGATGAAGAAACAATTTGAGAAAAGTTAAATGACTAGTACCTAGGTATGATTCCTAATCCAGTGCTTTTTATTTCATCCGAAGAATGCTTCTCATTTTAATAGTAAACAAATAACTGAATTTGCTGTTGTAATCACAAATCGTTTCTATAGGAAAGTGATTAAACTACTAAAATCATTTAAATGTTTCCTTAAAACTCAAAACAAAAGTCCACGGGCTTTGAAAATTTTATTAGCTGCTCCTGTAGCTCATAAAAAGATGGCCATTATAAAAGCCAAAAGTAGTGGAAATGAAAGCAGAGAGAATCTATGAAGACTACTTTCAGTTTTATAGAATCAGCAATTTCATTTACTTTAAAAAAAAAGTTTTAATAATGCCCTGAGATACAACCAGAAATGAGACAGCAGAGTGTGAAAGACTGGGTATCAAAAACAGATATAGACAGGCAGACCAACCAACAAAATGGCAGCAGTTCCTTTTAGGCTTTAGAAAGCAAGTATCTAAGGCTCTCTCTTCAGTGAAGCATTAAATCCTGTCTGACAATGAAGAAAAAAATTCTTAAACGTCTTGACAAATTGGCCAAATTAGTCTTAATATCACAGCCTCAGAAAAAGCTTTACAATCCAGTGTGGGAAGTCTTTTAAAGTAAAAGAACAGTATTCTCTCTACGTTCTCATAAATTACACAATCTTAATTCCTAGAGTCAATGAACTTACCAATTTTAAGTCTCCACAACTGTTGGCAATACAGCTTTCTTCTACCAATTCATTTACTTTTTTTTCTAATTGTCTAATCTTTTCTTCTGGACTGAAATTAAATTTTACAAGCTATTATTTAAAGCATTAAATTACCCAAAATATTAATTAATATTTAATAGATTTTAACACTATCTTTGTGAAAATTTAAGAAAACTCTGTTACCATTACACAATTTAATGTTATTTCAGAGTCTGTGGCAAAGGAAAAAATTTCCACTATAGAGAAAAAGGTTATATCCTTTGACAAGCAGAATTGAAGCCCATGTCATTTGTTTAAAAAATTTCAAAACACTCATTACCAGGAAGAAGATACATGTGAAATTAAATTTCTAACTGCATAAAGGAATTTAAAGAAACAGGTTCCAGGAGGGCAAAATCATAATCTGAAAAAGTTAGAATCAATAAGATAACTGTGATAGCTGTATTATTTCAAAGCTGTTTCTCAAAATAACAAAATTAACTCTTTCCAATTAACTCTAAGCAAGACAGACTACCATGTTTACCACTCTATGTATAACAGCTCCTAAATGGAATTTTCTCAAATGAATGGCCTGACAGATGAACCACTTGACTCCCTCACTTCACTTGTTGCCCAAAAGGACTTTTTTTAAAGAGAGTTGTTAAAACTATAGTTTAATCAATTAAATGTTCTCTGATGTTCTCTGATGAACCTTACAGTTATGATATTCAATGTAATTCATTTTCAAGGAGTTGAAGACTGTATCGTGACGGATAGTATTTATTTTTAAGTTTATCATTGTAAACTACTCCCACTTTCCTAAAGACTCTGACAAATTCATTTTTGCATGCTACTTGTAAGAAAGGTAAAGTTTAAAAAATGTACAAGAATGCTTTGAAGACCTTGTGAACAACTAGTCTATTCTACAGATGGCTAGAAAAATGTAATATTTAAATTAAGATTTAATAACTAGAAGAATTGTCCTTATACCCAGAAGAAACAAAATGGTACTATGTGGAAAACACAATAGGTTATTCCTTTCTACAGAAGAATCTTAAAGTTATTGATCAAAACAATTCTATTAATAAAAAATATTCTTTTTATAGTACAATCCAAATCTTTCAGGATTTTAAGTACAGCAATTTTTAAAAAAATCTGATCTGCTAGATAATTGATAACCAAACATTGAATCCATATCAACTTCAAGAAAATTTTAGGTCTCTTTATATACAGATTAACATAAAAGTTGATGTTTTAAGAAAATTGACTTTTCAATGTTAGTCTGACAGCCTCAAACGTGTAGGTTATAGTTTCACAATGTTTTTTAGAAGCATTTTAAAAGCCATTGTTTCATATTTATAACATCATTTATTAAAATTCATATTTTAATGAAAATTCATATTCATAAAAATATTTTAAAAATATCACAGGAAGGAGGGACATATAATGAGTCTCTCACAACATATCCACTGTGGAGATGTCCTGCGTTATTACACATGTACAGCCTGTATTGAATTGCTTGTCCTTCCAGTGGGGGTGGATGACAAGGGAGGAACCGAAAGAATCTAGAATTTAAAGTTCTATCATCAAATGTTTAAAAAATATATATATGTAAATAAAATTATTATTATTATTAACCACATGCAACTGGGAATTAAGATATACAGGCACTGGGGTAGGGAGACCCATCCTGCCCTACCAGAAAGTTAGAGGAATGATGGAGGAGGACATAGGAGAGAGCAGATTGGGGGAGGCGCTTTACAGTGGGATGGCTGTTTTGGGGTTGTGGGTAGGGGAAAGATGGGGGAAAAATGTCTAACTCAAAATCTTGTGGAAATGAATGATGTAAACAAGAAAATAAATAATTAAAAAAGACAAAAATAAAAATAAAAATAAAAAATATCACCTAGCACACATATGAATATAATTCTTAGATGGTTTTACTATAAGTTCCAATAAACAAAGACTGTGTTATGAATATTATACTGATGCTGATTTTAAAAATACTGATGCAGCACATATTTTTTCAAAAAAGCCATCCCACCTAAAAACAATAACAAAACAAACTACATACCTGTCTTCATTTTTGGCTTCTAATGGAGGAGCAGGGCCTCTGGACTGGCCAAGAGGATCAAAAGCAGAACCTGAGAAGAAATTGGAAAATTTGTATTAAATTTATAATTCATTATAATGGACCCAACAATGAACTAGGTCTTAGGTCTCCAGAATAACATCACTGGATAAATTACTTAATTTTTCTAGTTGCTATGTGATTACAAAATTTACAAATAATAAATGTTTTGAATTTCATCATGTTTATACATTATTTTGAGCATATAGATAAAAGGAGTCCTTAAAATATAGCATATATTTTGTGAGTTTAATACCAAGAAAAATTATGAATAATCAACAAGTCTAATTTTTTAAGAACAGAATAAATTCAAATCACCAAATTAGAAGAAAAAAGGGTGAACAATCACTAGGACAAAAAAAAATTATCAAAAATCATGATGCATGATTCTATGCCAATAAATTTGATATCCTAAAAAAAACCCAGTATTTATTTTCAAAAGAGGAAAATACCAAAACGAACTAAAAAACTTAGACCAATCCCAGAAGAAACCAAACAAGCCCTTAAAGAACTTCTTTGCAAGAAAGACACAGAACAGAGCCAAATTTAGAAGCAAATTGTACTTGATTTTTTTTAAAGAACAAGTTATCCTATGGCTGTGAGTAATAGAATCCTACAATCTCTAAAAAACAGAACTTGAGTATAATCCAAAGTGCAATGAAGAAGACTATGGTGGGCAGGAGGAGGTCATAACAAATATAAAAAAAGGAATTACAAAGAAGTATAAAGGATGTCCTCCAGAAAATGCAGGGCAAAAAGATGGGCTGGTTATATAAAAGAGCAATCAACAGTTTACATTCTCCACTGGTAACTTTGCAATGTCATGAGAAAGCATGGAAAGACCCCATCACATTAGTCTGACCGCCCAGATCAGCTTTTGGGAGGATGTGAACAAGAGCATCACAGGATGGGCAGGCATGGAGGGGTTGTAATCTGTACCACTGGAGGGAATACCTACAACAAGAGATCACAGATCTATATGAGTATTTTGAGTATATGCTTACAAGTGTATGGACACATAGAGGTGTATATGTATTGTTTAATATATTTGTAGATGCACACATATACATGCACACCATAGAGGAATACATATATACAAACAGTATAAAAACTAGAGAAAATGAATTAAGAGAGATGATATAACAAACCTCTTAAAGCTGCTTTTGTGAAACCAGCTGCCCTCACTGCTGTCATAGGGCGAGCAACTCCATCCTTGAATTAATAAAGACCATTATAAGATTATTTTATAAAAAAAAGATTGACCTTATGTTAAACTGTTTAAAAGTTAAGATGGATCAAGTGCTGACTATTTGAATTTTAGTAACTTAACTCTTAGCCTGATTCTCCCCTCCTTGTGCTTCACTAGCCACCTGTGCAGCCAAAGAGAAAAGCCTGCCCTTACCTTCATCAAATTCTGACTCTGCAAAAACTGACTTACTCTCTATTTAATTGGAAAATTTACTTTACCTATTACTTGGCAGTTGGTGTTTATTATGATTTCCTACAAGGCACTGAAATTTACACAGAAAACTTGAAAGAGACAGCAAAGGAACAGTATGTCCTGGAGATTACTATGCCAGCATACCGTTGGTCCTGTGCCCAACCCTCAAACTGGGTTTTATTTCTGAACACTGTATTAAATTGTCTAGCAACTTGAAAGAAAATATAAGGGAAAATATCTTCTTCATATAAATTTAATAAATCTGATCCCTCCCTCACAAATTTATACCAGTCAAATCCCTAACCTATGGATTAGAGAATTAAACACATTATATAAGTAACATTTTTTCAAAACCTAATAATTTAAAATTATTATGAAAAGAAAACTTTACTGGCATTATTCTAGGTACTTTAAAAGAAAGCCACAAAATAAACAAGTCCCAAGTTACCTGAATGGACCCTGTCATTGGCCTCCCCAATGAGGATGTCAGTGATGTTTTAGACTAGCAAACAGAAAAATTCAATTAGTTTAAATGATTCTGAAAACATTTATCTTTAACCTTGTTTATTCATAGCAGTGAGGGCTTTAGTGATAATAAAAAAGGTATAAGATTCCACTTCCTTCATCATTCTGGCTCAGGCTAATTTTAAATCACTCTCAACCATGACAAACAACATGGTACAGTGAGAACTATGATAAGCTTGTAGTTAGAAGACATGGGTTCAAGCCGTGGCTCTAATGCTTGCTAATTATGTATCCTAACATAATTCACTTCACTTTTATAAATCTGTTTCCTCTTCTGTAAAATGGGAATGATAATATTTGTGCTACTCAAAGGATGAGATTCTTACAAGAAAACTTTAGATGGTATGATATCAATGTGAGCATGCCATCAAAAAAAGCACCAAAACCCAAGTCAGTTCTAGGATCCTGAGCATAATGCCCACTCAATTTGACATATAACAACATACCATATACTTCAAGATCCATGGTTCCGTGGTCACTCATTTACCAAAAGAAAAGGCTAATGTAGGAGTTAGTGATCTTTGTGGGCAAATAATTTCTCAGAACCTTCATTTCCTCACCCACAAACAGAAAATAATGCCTTTAGTGCCCACATCAGTGTTGTTATCAAGGTGAAATGATATAACAGTATGCAAAAGGCTTTGAAAACTTTAAAGTACTGTACAAATATAAGCTATTCTCATTATCCTATGCTCTGTCTACAGATCTCTTCAAGCCCCCTTTATTTTTAGGACCAAGAAAGGGACTCATAGGAGTCCAAAGTGCCATTAGACCAATCTAACATTTTTTTCTTAAATCTTGGACAATTACCTACTCTATATGTCACATGTAGGGTAGGAACAAATAGACAACTAATAATTTGAGCCATGTTGCATAATTTACATCAGTTTTCTGGTCTCATATTACATTTCTAATGCTCTTGCACATAAACAAGACCCAAATATGTGATTCTGAGATACCTTCTCTGTATTTCACTTTCACATTTAGTACTTCTTAGGTGCCTTATATTGAAAATGTTCTAACATTCATAAGGCAAAAATCAAACATCCATATAAAATAAAAGAATGAAATCTATACTGGATTTGGGTATAATAAAAATGGGTCTAGAAAAATCAAGGGGTAAATTCTATGATCACAGGTAGGGAAGGAAAACTAGTAATAAAAATACACTCAGTATAAGAATTGACCATACTTGAACTTTGACAACCTGCAAAATTGGCTGAAGGGCATATAATACAGAGAACTGGTAGAGGGAATACAACTGTACTTTGGAAAATGTCTTTGAGTGCTCAAGATGCTTTTAAGGACAGAAAATAACCCCCACTGGTAAGGCCTGTACTTGAAGGGTTTAAAGAGGAAAAAGTCCACTTAATAGCTTCATTGAAATAAAACTGACCCCATATCCAGTGGCTATCGGTCGAGTTGCTGCTGTGTTGGGTATTTTGGCAGTTATCTTGAGGAAAAAAGAAAAAATAAAGTAATTTATAGAATTAATGTGTTTTATAAACTAGGAAAACAGAATATGTCAAGGAAATGGAAAAGAGAGGGTCATGAATAAGGACTTTTTAATATTATGTACAAGAGTTCATATGTGGCTAATTTCTTAAAAATTATTCTTCTTAGGTGTTTAGGCACAATCATAAAACTAGAGTAGAGGCAGACCACTCTCTCATTCTGGGACTTAGAGAATTACAAAATCTCAGAGTTGGAAGTTTCCTCAGAGGACTAGCCCAATCCATTCCAAGCTAGGAATGTTTCTCTATAGTGTCCCAGCTAAATAATCATCAGGCCTCCATTTGAGGACTTCTAGTAAAGGGAGAAGTGCAGCTAGGTGACTCAGTGGATAGAGCACTGGGCCTGGAGTCAGAAGGAACCAAATTCAAATTTTGCCTCAGACATTTACTAGCTATGTGATCCTGGGCAAGTTAATTAACCTTTTCTGTCTCAGTTTCTTATCTGTAAAATGAGCTGGAGAAGTAAATGGCAAACCACTCCAAAAACCCCCCAAAACCCAAATGGGGTCATGAAGAGTTGGATACAACTGAACAGGTAAAGGGGAACCCATCACATCCTGTGGTAAATCTGTTCTACTTTTGGACAATTCTATGCCCTTCTCTATCAATTGCTTCTGGTTCTGATTTATGAAGATTTGCTGTTGATTATTAATGACGAATTTATGTGAGTTATGTTCTATTGAAAATACATGAATTCTTCCAGGCTACTTGGGATCATTTAGTTTAGTACAATGGAATGATGCCTTAGTACATAATCTCCCAATAAATCAAGGAATTAAACTGTTGCATTATTCTCTACTAATAACTCACATGATTAGCAAAATTAGCAAACGAAAGCATATTTCAAACAATTTATGGTTTGGGCATTTAATCTGTCTGTTTTATAAATGTGTCTGTATTTGAAAGCATGTAAACAAATCCTTCAATTTCCAGTATAACAAAATTTACTTACTGGAGGTCTCCTGCCATGACTAGTTCTCACAGCCTGCTGAAATGCTGTATCATTTTCCAATTCCTAAAATTAAAATGTATATGTTTAGCATTTAACATGCATTAGGAATTGAAAAGGGGTAAAATTTAATTGCCTAACTAAAACCTTCTATCCTTCGAAACCTTCCATAATCTGGCTTACTTTACCAATCTAACCATTATTTCCTATTACCATCATATACAAACATCCTTAGTCTTATCATACAGGTTTTCTTACTATCATTTTTGTAGCTTTGGTTTGTGCTAGCCCTCTCAATAAACATTTCCTGACTGCTTAGGGAAATAAAAAATAAAAATGCATCATTCCATACTGTCTAGTGTGGTACTTAGTGGAAAGAATGCTCAGCTTGAAGTCACTAGACTTAGATTCAAGTGTGACATTTACTTTATGATCCTGGACAAGACATTTAAGTCCTCAGATCCTTAACTGCATGCTTATATTTACCTATGTAGCCAAACTGTTCTGATAATTTAATGAGATCATGTATGTAAACTTCAGTTTTAAACGTTTAGTTTTTAGTGCTTTGCAAACCTTAAGAGTATGATGTAAATGTCAATTATTATTACCGACTTTTCAAAATCTGAACATACAGAAAAGATGAATGTGCAGTTTGCTAAAATACTAGGGTAGAATGTTTTGAGAGATGATTTTATTACTTACATGTATTCTCCTTCATAAAAAACAACAACAGAATTTTACCGTTCTCAGTGAAACACAAAATATAATGTAACTTTTCTAACATTTGAATATTAAAGACTGCCTGCCTGATTATCTTTTCTCCTTGAGCTTTATACCTCATAGGTATTCCTTTCTCTATCCCAGATTTAGAGCACCCCCAAAGTCTTAGTTTTACATAGCTTTTAAAAAATTTTAATATTTTATTTTTCCCAGTTACACATAAACACTTTTTAACCTTTTCTTTTTAACAATTTTGAGTTACAAATCTCCCCCATTCTTCTCCCACTCATGTATCACTGAGAAGGTAAAAAATTTGATCAAGGTTATATATATATATGTTCAGTCATGTAAAACATTTCATATTAGCCATTTTGTGAAAGAAAATAGAGACCAAAAAAAGAAAAAGAAAGTTTAAAAAGTATACTTTGATCAGTACTTTCTCTGGAGGTAGAGAGCATTTTTTCATCATATGTCCTTCAGAATTGTTGTGAATCTTTCTATTTCTGGGAATAGCTGAGTCATTCACTGTTGATCTTTGTATAATATTGCTGTTACTGTATACAATAGTCTCTTGGCTCTGCTCACTTCACTTTGTACCAGTTCATGTAAGTCTTTCCAGTTTTTCTTCTGAAAACATCCTTTTCATCATTTTTCTATAGCACAGTAATACTTCATCACAATCATATAGCAGGACTTGGTCACCCATTCCCCAAGTAGTTTGCAATCCCTCAATTTGAATCCTTTGTCAGCACAAAAAGAGCTAGTATAAATCTTTTTTGTACAAAAGTCCTTTTCCACGTGTGTTTTTGTTAAATTTCTTTAGTATACAGATCTAGTGGTAGTATTATTGCTGGGTCAGTTTTATAACCTTTTGGGCATAGTTACAAATTGCTCTCCAAATTACATAGCTTTTAAGCTCCTAAAGCTTAAAAGTGTAGGAAGAGTTA
This sequence comes from Pseudocheirus occidentalis, assembly GCA_028646575.1. Lineage (NCBI taxonomy): Eukaryota > Metazoa > Chordata > Mammalia > Diprotodontia > Pseudocheiridae > Pseudocheirus > Pseudocheirus occidentalis. The sequence goes on along the minus strand of CM053596.1, from coordinate 143,617,386 downwards.
TGGGGCGTCCTGTGTCTAGATACAGCCATGATACTCCAGACCACCTTTCCAACTCTGTCCCACCACTGTTCTCAAGCCAGCAACCTTCAGCCCTACAGGACTCTTCCACTTCTTGTGGAGTTTCTCTCACAACCTCTTCTCCCTAAAAGAAAAGCACCTAGCCAGCTTTCTTCTCTTTTCAAACTCAGCCCAGGCCATGAAGCCCAGGATCCCTCTTCCACCTTGCCTCTACCCAGGTAAATTCCTGTCCCCTCCCCATTTAACTCCTTTTTATATGCTTTTCTCTTGCTTGAACGTAAGTTCGTTGGGGGCAGGGAACCTCTTTCTGCTTGTATCTGTATCTCTAGTGCTTAGCAAAGGACCTGGCACACAGTAAACTTAGTGAAAGAACTATTTATCAATCTATTGATCCATCTATCATCTGTCTATTTATTTGTCTTTCATTCTTTCTTTACAAATGACTAAGGCAAAGGATATAAAGATATTAATATAAAAATTCCAGTAATTGGTCTGATGTTTATCACAGAAAAAAATTAGATAATTCTGTTTGTTCCTTAAATTTTATTGAGGATACCGATATTGTTTTAGGAAAGTTACCTTATATTCTACAGAATCTAGCATATTTAGATTAATAAACCAGCTTAAATATAGGTTAAGAAAATGCTCTGTAAATAAAGTTTAAGATGAATCAAATAGTCAATGTTTGAATTTTAGTAGTGCTCTTCTTGGTTCTCTTTTTTGCACAAGTGCCACCAGTATTACCTGCTTCCAGTCAATCCTGTCTGCAACTTGTGTGTCATAAATTATGTAGACATTTACAAATGATTTAGGAAAAAACATAAAAATAACAGAAATAATAGAAATTTCCATAGTCTAGTGCTTTTATCACTAGAAAAATTTTCTCTGGCTAATTAAATTTTATTGAGGAAGATACATGAAATTATATTAGGAAAGTAACCTCGTTTTCTTTTTGTTCTTCAAAAAATTTTTTTTTCTTTTTGGAAGGGGGAAGGCAGGGCAATTGGGGTTAAGTGACTTGCCAAAGGTCACATGGCTATAAGTGTCTGAGGTCATATTTGAACTCAGATCCTCCTGACTCCAGGGCTGGTGCTTCATTCACTGTACCACCTAGCAACCCCAGTATCCTTACCTTCTAACAGATCTTCCTACCAAAAATAAAGTTACCGTAGATGGAGGTTAATAAAATTAATGAATTCACCACACATTCAATAAACATTTACTAAGCACTATGAAGAGCAAGAGACTACATTCTCCATGGTGGGGGAAGCAGGAAAAGGGGACAAAGAAAAATAAGAAAAGTCCACTGCACAAATAACTATAATCTAAGGTGGAATGTAGTAAATGCCATAAGAGAAGATGGATTAACAGAGTTCTGCAGAGGGAAATGATCTGCCATGATCTTTGCGCCAGTACATTTGAACTAAGCTCAGAAAGTGCAGAAAACTGAAAACAGCAAATGTCTACGAGAACCAGCATGCCAATATTAGACAGAAATTTTGCAGTAGTAAATGTTTTACCTCAGTATCATAAGTTGGATTATAATCATTGTAACCGGAATAGAGATCATCTTCATCTGTCTCTGGAGCCAGGTGTACATTCTGCATCATTTGTACCTGTGAAGAGTTTTATATGCTAAATATGTTCTTAAGCATAAACTAAGGTTTCAAAATGATTCTAAAACCAAGATGTTTCCAAGATCTGACCAATCTGCTTATATTTAACAATGAATGTTATTCTTGGTAGTTGTACATTTTTTTTATATTATTAAAAAAAAAGTACTTCCAGTTCTGTCCTTTGATTCAGAAGGTGGAGGTGGCTATGGATTGGCTTTGCTTAACTGTTTCTTCGACTAATTGAGTGGAGAGGTAGGATTGAAAGGCAAGGTCTAAAGAAGCAGGTGGAAATAACTGTTGTCATGTTAGGGAGGTAGAGGATAAAGTCTACTAGCTCTGGAATCAAAGAAACTGGGTTCAAAACCTGCTTTTGATTCTTACTACCACAGTGAGCTTGTCTAAGTCAATTAACCTCCCTGGGCCTTTTTCCTCATCTGTAAAATGAGAGAGTTGGACCATACAGTTTCTATGGTCCCTTTTAGATCTAGAACTTTGATCCTATGTGGAAACAGTATATCAACAGAACTTTTAAATAATACTTAAGGATTGCATATTTTTGGGTCTGTATATCACATTATATGCTGTGACTGTGAAAGTAAACTCCCAGGAGGCAGAGATTTGGTAGGAACAAATTTCCTTACTGTTCTATGAGAGTTTAGCTTACATTTAAACTAACTGACTCATAGAGCTTGATCAGCCTTAGAAAACCTTTCAGTTGGGTTGTAACCATTTTAGCCACAGGCCCAGAACTAGGACTGGAAATACTCTAGTGAGAAAAAGACAAAAGAAATACCAACAAAATAAAAAAGAATCATGGAATTTCAGAGTTGGAAGAAAATATTTCACATCGTTAAGTATGACTATTAACTCTATCTGTGCAAGTCACAACCCATCCACGCATCTAGCTAAGTGATTTTTTAAAAAATTGTACTGATAACCTTTTAGATTTATATCAGTCATTTCTCAAACCCCTTCCCAAACTAACTCTCCCTTCTGACAAACTAACAACAAAAAACAAATCAGAATCACAGAGTGATCATATCTGACAACAGATACGTCATTTTGTCCTGGTATGAGGAAGAAGATGTATTTTATCATCTGTTATCTACGACCTTCATCTTTATAGAGTCCAGCTCCCTACTGTAAAGTTTTCATTTATACTCTTCAAGTAATTGTATCTGTAGTTCCTGATTCTGCTTATTTCATTCTGCATGAGTGCATACAAATTTTCCCTTGTTTCTTTGAATTTTTCAGTCTTAATTTCTTAGTGCACAATAATATTCAATTATGATAATATAGCATAATTTATTCAGTCATTCAACAAATGCTAATGGACACCCACTTTGCTTTCAGTTCTTTCCTATAACAAAAATAGTTTTGCATATTTTGAAATATACTGTCTGTCTGATCTTTGACTTCCTTGACGTGTATGACCAAGAACCACATCATTGAGTCAAAGGACATAGTCAGTTTAATTCCTTTTTTTGCATAATTTGGAACTGAAATCCAGAATGGTAGACCAGTTCACAATTCCACCAACAGCTATGAATGTGCCTGTCTTCTTATGGCTCTTTCAAATTTGACTTGTTCTCAGCTTTTGCCTTTAACATTTTGTTAAGTGTTGGGTGAAAACTTAGAGATGTTCTAATTTGCATGTCTTTCACTATTAGTGATTTGCAATTTGTTTTCATGAGGTCATTTATAGTTTGTAATTCTTATGACAAGCATTTTCCCCATGTGTTTTGACCACTTCTCTTAGTTTCATACTGGTAGTACATCAGACTTTTATCAGTGATATTTAATGCAAATATTTTGCCTACTTCAACATTTTTCTTTTCTTTGATTTTTTTTCCAATTTTTTTTTTTTAGTTTTATACACACTCATTTTTGTTTATGTTCTTCTGTATATTCTCCAGAGAGGAATAATCCACCATGGATGGCTTACCTATAATTTAGAACTCCCCCTACACACACACATACACACACACACACACACTCTGAGATGACTGTGTAGGGCATTATTTAATATTTCACTTCTGTCCATCCCTTTAATCAGGGAGATGATTCTCAGGACTCAATAAAACTCACATCCAAATTGAAGAGAAATATAATTGTGAATTGTGCAAATTTTCCTGCCAAACCTGAAAGGATGAAATGTGTTTTATCTGGTTTCCAATTTTCTGGATAAATTGGAATTCTAATCAAGGTCGGCTAATCCTGGCAGAAGGCCACACAAAGCAGAAGGTTTTTCTGGGTGAAGGAAACCAGTCATTTGAATTTAGGCATTGGTGATATACCATATACTTTGAGTCCTAAGGGACCCACAATTCCGGGCATCGAAATTACAAGAGGAAAGGACTGGAACCCAGACTCTTTAGTGCGGGCATTAGGTGCATGGGGCCTTCAGATCCATCTACTTAGGGCTGAGGAGAAGCTGAGTGTGCAATGGACACAGCACTGGGCTTGAATCAGGAAGACTTCGTTTCAAATCCTATCTTAGGCACTTAGCCGTGGGACCGTGGCCAGGTCTCTTCACATCTCCCTGAGCCTCAGTCTTCCCAACCGCAAAGAGGACATAATGAAGACTGCATCAGAACACTGTGAGGTTCAAATGAGAGCGCACAAATACAGTGTTTTGAAAGTTTTAATGCGCTACTAGAATACTTGCTGTGATTGCGCTCAGGACTAGGTAAGTGTATCCTGCGCTGCCCAGTCTTGCTGCAGCCTCAGCGGGGGATGGGAGCCCCACGGACGCCTGCAGCTCTCCCCAGGCCTGGAGCATCCCTACCAGGGATAGAAGCCGCCCCTCCCCGTCCCCAGACGTACCCCTCCTACCTCCCAGGAAAAAGTGCGGAAGTCCCCGCGGGAAAAGCGGGAGGAAGCAGCGGTTTTCCCGGGAAACGGCGGGGACACAGGAAGGGGAAAGCGAAGACCACAGCCCAGTTTTGCGTGGTTGGCAACCGAGGAATCCAAGGAAGCCGTTCCCAGAGTGCTCTGCGCGGGAGGAGGGGGTGGGGCTTAGGGCGGGAGGGCTGAGACCTAGTTGAGACGGCTAGAGCTCGTTAGGAAAGAGGGGCGGGACTCTAAAGTAGAGGATGGGGCTTTAATATAGACGGGCCGGGATCTGGTTGAGAGGGATGGGGCTCTAAGAAGGAAGGGCAAAGCTTTAGGAAGGAGGTGTGGCGGGCTCTAGGAAGTGAGGAGATAGAGAGGTTTTAGGGGGAAGGGGCAGGGCTCTATGAGGGAGGGGCGGAGCTCAAATAAGTGCGACTGTTTGTTTTTTTTACAAATCTGTTTTTAAAGAAACCCTTAGGGTGTGTCCTGAAAGTATTGTGGAAAACCAACCAGAGCAATTGAGTGATGCCGTTTGTTACTTAGCGAAGCTGTTTTTAAAGGAATCCTTAAGGTGTATTAAAGTATTAAGAAAAACAAGCAAACAACCAAAACGATAACCAAAACCCCCCAAAACTCCACTGGTCGAAAGATTTTTTCACGACTCACTGCGGAATAATACGAAATTGCAAAAACAAAATCCCAAACCGGAAGCAAAATAAATGTCCAAAAATAGGGGGATAGTTAAATTGTGATACGTTAGTGAAAGGCAATAGTGATTAAGGTTGACAGGTATTACTAGAAATACAAAAGAAATCTTGAAAGATTTATGAAATAATGCGAGGTGGAAAAACCTAAAAACACTAAGATCAAAAAAGGAAAAGTAGATCAGGAAGAAAAGGCAAAGTCTACTATTGTTGATTTGAAGTATCAGAAAAATCATGAATTATTTGTAAGTTCCGAGTGATCTACTGTGTTTCCAGCCAAGGGATATAAATGACGTTCAATTAGGAGAAATATTTACACCCTGAGGTGTCTGGGAAATTCTGAATCAAACTGAAGAGATTACTCGGTGTGAGTTGCCTTTAGGCAATTGGTGGAATGTCGGGAATTCCTAGGGTTCATTTAAATAAATACAAATTAATTGGAAGGAGGAAGAAGAGATTCAACCACCATCTTCCCTCCCATTACCCCATAACTCACTCTTCCAAACTATTTTTGTCAAGCGCATCACCATCCTTCCAGGTTCACAACTTCAGTCATCCTCAACTCCTCCCTCATTCTCCCTCACCCCACATATATAATTAATTCCCAAATCATGCTGCCTCATTTTTATCTGTTTTCCTCTGCTGCTAGACAGAACAGTGGATAGCTCGCTGGACCTGGAATCAAAATAGACCCAAGTTCATAATCCAACCTTAGCTTTGTGATCCTGGGCTAATCACTTAAACCCTCTGCGTCTCAGTTTCCTCATCTGAAAGATGGGGAAAAGAATAGCACCAACCTCCCAGGGTAGTTCTTGAGAAGCAAATGAGATCATAATTGTAAAGTGCTTACCACAGTGTCTGGCAGTTATTTAAATGTTAACTATTATTATTGTCGTTGTTTCCCCAGTAAAAATGAGTTAATTTAGGCAGCTTGTGCTATCAGCTTACCAAAAAAAACCCCCAAAACCCTAGCACTTACAAAGTGTTTTAAGGTTTGGGAAGCGCTTTACAAATAGTATCTTATGGGTGTGTGTGTGTGTGTGTGTGTGTGTGTGTGTGTGCTATTATTATTCCCATTTTACAGATGAGGAAACTGAGGCAGACATTAAGTGACTTGCCCAGGATCACAGTGTCTGAGGTCGAATTTAAATTCAGGTCTTCTTGACTCCAGGTCTGGTCATCTATTCACTATTCTACCTAGCAGCAGACATAAATTGACACCTAGCTTCCACCTAGCTGCTACCTATTTTATTGCTCTAAATTTTGGAAAACGCTTTGAATACATTATCTTCTTTGATCCTCACAATAACCTAGTTAGAAAACTAAAAGTGATACCTTCTTTTTATCCCTATTTCTTATTACCTCATTCTTTTTGTCCCTGCTTTACAGGTAAGAAAACTGAGACGCAGAGGTTGGGTAACTTGCAGGCATTAAATATCAAAAGTGGAATTCCCATTTAGGTCTCCCAATCTCCAAGCCTCTGGCGGTAGCGCCGGCGGGCGGAACCCTCAGGAGGGTGGAACTTGAAGCGTGTGGGAGCACGCAACCGGACGTAGCGGTGAGAACGCACAGCTTAAGGGGCGGGGCTTCGCTCTCTCTCCCCCTCGTCCCGACCTTCGGCTCCAGTCGGGCAGTTTCGTCTCGCCTCGGCGGGACTCGGTTCTTATAACTCCTCCCCCTGGTCTCCCCTTGCCGGAACTTCGCCATGGCTCAGAAGCCGCAGCTCCGCGGGATGACCAGCCTGCGCTTCAACCAGGACCAGAGCTGTTTCTGTTGTGCCATGGAGACGGGCGTCCGGATCTACAACGTGGAGCCCCTGATGGAGAAGGGCCACCTGGACCACGAGCAGGTGGGCAGCGTAGCGCTGGTGGAGATGCTCCACCGCTCCAACCTGCTGGCCATTGTAGGCGGCGGCGGCAGCCCCAAGTTCTCGGAGATCTCGGTTCTGGTCTGGGACGACGCCCGAGAGGGCCGGGACAGCCAAGACAAGCTGGTGCTCGAGTTCACCTTCACCAAGCCCGCCCTGGCCGTGCGCATGCGGCACGACAAGATCGTCATCGTCCTGCGGAACCGCATCTACGTCTACTCTTTTCCCAATGACCCGCAGAAGCTGTTTGAGTTCGACACCCGCGACAACCCCAAGGGCCTGTGCGACCTCTGCCCCAGCCTGGAGAAGCAGCTCCTGGTGTTCCCGGGACACAAGTGCGGCAGCCTGCAGCTCGTGGACCTCGCAAGCACCAAGCCCGGCACGTCGTCGGCCCCCTTCACCATCAACGCGCACCAGAGCGAGGTGGCTTGCGTGTCCCTCAACCAGCCCGGCACCGTGGTGGCGTCCGCCTCTCAGAAGGGCACCCTCATCCGCCTCTTCGACACGCAGACCAAGGAGAAGCTGGTGGAGCTGAGGCGAGGCACCGACCCGGCCACCCTCTACTGCATCAACTTCAGCCACGACTCCTCCTTCCTCTGCGCTTCCAGCGACAAGGGCACCGTCCACGTCTTCGCTCTCAAAGACACCAGGCTCAACCGAAGGTCCGCCCTGGCGCGAGTGGGCAAGGTGGGCCCCATGATCGGTCAGTACGTGGACTCGCAGTGGAGCCTGGCCAGCTTCACCGTCCCAGCTGAGTCCGCCTGCATCTGTGCTTTTGGCCGGAACACCTCCAAGAATGTCAACTCTGTCATTGCCATCTGCGTGGACGGCACCTTCCACAAGTACGTCTTCACCCCCGACGGGAACTGTAACCGGGAGGCCTTTGATGTGTACCTGGACATCTGCGACGACGATGACTTCTGAGAGACCCGGCCTCCCGTTCCCCCCCAAACCCCCACCGCGCTGGGGGCCTTCTCTTTCCTTCAGGTGAGGTGCAGGGTCTTTAATTTCTGAGAGCCCCCGTCCCCTATCTCTTCCATAGGATCATTCAACTTTAGGACTAGAAAAGATCTTAAAGATTTAGCAGACCAGCTCCCTCCCTTTTCATTTGCTAAAGAGAGAAGCCCCAGTCAGTGCCTGGCACAAAAAAAAAGTAAGTGTTTAATAAATGCTCTATCTTCCATCTGTCTGTCTATGCATTTTTAAATATCTCTATCTCTGTAACTCTTTATACTTTTTACTCTCTTATCTCTATAAATCTGTTTCAATCTCATTCTGTCTCTATTTCTGTTTCTTCCTCTGTAGTTCTCTTTCTAGGTCTGTCTCTCTTCCTGTCTCTGTCTGTCTGTCTGTCTGTCTGTCTTTCCATCTATCACCAATCTAGGCCCAGAGATTCCAAAAAAATTTGGGGGAGAGAGAGTATGAGAGGTAGGATAATTTGTCCTGTTGGAAAAACTGATACTTCATCCCCTCCCCTAGGGAGAGAAGGAAATGAATCCATCATTTAAAAAAGAAAAAGGATATGGGATATGATGATTTTTCATGTCTTAATTTCAGTTAGAAGTATTTTCTTTCCCCCTTGTGGGAAAGCAGAATTTTATGGGAGAGGGAAACTTAATTTTAAAATATTGAGTAATTTCTTACTTGGATCCAGTCAGAATACCAGATGCTGAGAATGCAAATGAAAAACAACTGGGCCTCAGCTCTCCTGGTGTTTATAGTATCATTAGGGAAGGAGTGGGGTAACAAAGTATAAAAATAGATAGGCTACAAGCTAGAATGTGATAAAATTAAAGGAAATGTCAAAGTGTTCTATAGTTTTTCAAATCTCTCAAAACATTTTGTTTGTATCATTGTACTACTTTGTACTTTCTAATCTGCCTTATGGTTATTTCTTTATGTGACTTATCTTCCTTATAGACTGTAAACTTCTTGAGGGCAAGAGTTGAGAAATTTAATAAATATTTGCTTTATTTGCTTCTTTCAGTGTAAACTTGTTTCCCCACAGCTCTTCAGTTAATAAGATACAGGCAGTTGGCAACAAATTATTTAATTATCTAAAAGGAAAGTCATCAGTGTGGGTACTTACCTTTATCAGATACAATTCTTCCATACTTTCTGATCCTCTGTAATAAATATTTTTTTTACAATTCTGTTACTCTTTTTTTTGCATTTAAAAACTTAATTCTAAGATGGGGTCTATAGGCTTCACCATACGTTCAAACGGGTCTATAACTAAAAAAAAAAAAGGTTAATAATCCAGTCATAAAACTTTATAGGTATTGGTACAGTTCATCACATTTCATAGATATCAGTGCATTGCCCAGGGTGTTCCTTTTATCTCTCTTGCAGCATGACTGACCAACTTCCTTTTTTGATTAGGTATTTCCTGGATGATAATCATTACACCACTTCTTACATGCAGGTAGGTCATTGTTGGAAATGGCATTGGCCTACTTGTGTCCACAGCGCATCTCTCCATTGCCTTTTAGTTAACATGCAATTTTGATTTGCGGAAGACTGTGGTATCCCAGCATTCACAGCCATACCAAAACAGCATCACCATGAAAACATTAGTTTTTGAAACCTGGGATTTTATGTTAAGGAGCAGGTTGGTATCATTATAAGGACTGGAATTTTTCAAGTGCAATGCAGCTTGCTGTCTTGGAACTATTCAATTCTGAGCCCAACTCATTGACCACCTACAGACTGGCCAGTGAACTGCCTATTATAATCTGGACAATAGGACTTTTTGATGCCTTTGTGTTTTCCTGTACTCTTTCTTGTTTAAGTAATCATGGATCTCATTGAGAAGACTCTGTAATAAACTGGGACTTAATAGCATGATGTTATCTTAAAAGAGGAGCATCTGGAGAATCCTAAGGCATCCCAGCAGATTCCACATGGACCCTACACTGAACATCCTCCGTGACAGTGGCAAACACCTCTAGCAAGCATACGATTTTATGCTTCACTTGACATTAATAATCAAAGAGTTGTTGAACAATTATCTGTGTTTGCATTTAACAAATCAGAACTTAAACGATCTTAACATATACATGAGAAACTCCTTGTAGGAGGGGGCCTTTAAAAGTTGTGTTTTGCCTTTTTTTTGTAATCAGCAAATAATAAATACAATGAGATCTTATAGTCTTTGTACCTTTCAGTTAATTGTATGACTAAAAATGTGAGATTTTCTAAACATGAGAAAGTACTTATATAGGTTTGAACTTACTGTCTTCTTGTTTACTTTATGAGATAGTTTTACTGTCAGTGATTTTTTCTTCTCTTTTAAAATCTTTTCTGTCTCCTGAAATAACTTGTAAAAATATCTCTCAGAGCTTTCAAGATTGTATCACCTTTATATCAAAGATTGGATCTGGGCCTCTTTGATCCCGCCAGTCTTCTTGACTTGATCTTACATTCCAGTACTGCTTCCTCATACAGTATTGAGAACTCAGGTATTTTTCAAATGTAGTAGTGGTTCCACTGTCATTGATGATAAAAATAGATCATTACAAAAATACTGGCATATGTTCTGTTTTCTATTTGTTATCTTCCTGCTAGTTTCATCTGTCAATTTTCTGGGGATAGTATTACTTATTTGGGTCTATTGCCAAACTTTTTGCAAGCTTGAGCCTGTCTCCAGTGCTTTTTTTCCAAAGCTTTTTTTCCCCCATTTTATCAGGCCATAATCTTTTGCCATTTTTAATGCTTCTTTTCCATTTTATTAAAAAAAAACCTTGAGACATTGTTTTAGAATCACCTTCATTTCCAAATATATCCTCCCTTCTATCCAGCCAGTAATACCTTCTGATACAGTTTTTAAAAGAAAAACAATTCATCAAAACAAACTCACATTTCAACGAAGGCTGAAGTATATGTAATATTCTATATCTGCACAAATAGAGGAGGATTCTTTTCTCAATTTTTCTTAGGATTAAACTCCTTCATTGTAATTATACAGCATTCAGATTAAAAAAAAAAAACTTTCCATCTGTTGAAAAAAAACAACAACCCAGTAGTGTACTCTGCATTGAGTCACCAGTCTTCCAGAAATCATTTTATGTAAGGTTAATCTAATTCCAAGACATTTCTGATATTGAGAGATATCCAAAATGACAGTCTTCCCATGCCCTCTAAAAAGTCTGTCCAAGACCAATTTAGGTAACACTTAAAGTGGTTCTCAAATCATTTAGTCTCTGGACCTTTTTATACTCCTAAAAATTATTGAGGACCACAAAGAACTTTTTTTGTGTGAGTTATATCTATCATTTATCACATTAGGAACTAAAACTAATAAATTTGTATTCATTAAAAACTTTACGTCAACATAAATAACATTTTATGAGAAATAACTTTTTCTAAAGTGAGAAGTGGCATTGTTTTATATATTTTTTTCTTAATAGTAATTTAATTTTTTTCTAATTACTTGTAAAGGATGGTCTTCAACATTCATTTCCGTAAAATTTTGAATTCCAAAATTTTTTCCTTCCTTCTCTCCTCTCCCCCCTCCCCAACACAGCAATCTGATGTAGCTTATATATGTACAATCATGTTAAACACAGTTCCACATTAATCATGTGAAAGAAGAATCAGAACAAAGGGGAAAAAACCAATAGAAAGAAAAAAAGGTGAAAATAGTATGCATGAATCTGCCTTCAGACTACATACCTCTCTCTCTCTCTGGATGTGGTTAGCATTTTTCCTCAAGAGTCTTTTGGAATTGTCTTAGATCATTGTATTGCTGAGAAGAGCTAAGTCTATTATAGTTAATCGCTGCATAATGTTGCTATTGCTGTGTACAGTGTTCTGATTCTGCTCACTTCACTCAGCACCAGTTCATATAAGATTTTCCCAGAAATCTTCCTGCTCATCATTTCTTATAGCATAATACTATTCTATTACTTTCATATACCACAACTGATTCGACCATTCCCCAACTGATAGGGAATTTCCAATTCTTTGTCCCCACAAAAAGAGCTGCTATAAATATCTTTGTACATGTGGGTCCTTTTCTCTTTCTTATTATGTCTTTGGGTTGCAGACCTAGTAGTGGTATTTCTGGATCAAAGGGTATGCACCATTTGGTTGCCTTTTGGGTATAGTTCCAAATTGCTCTCCAGAATGGTTGGATCAGTTCACAACTCCACCAACAATGCATTACTGTTCCAATTTTTCCACATCCTTTCCAACATCTATCATTTTCTTTTTCTGTTATACTAACAATCTGATAGGTGTGAGGTGTTTTAATTTGTTTAAATTTGTTGTTTTAATTTGTTTAAATCAATAGTGATTTAGAGCATTTTTTCATGCAATAATAGTTTTATTTTTTTCCTCTGAAAACTATTCATATCCTTTGACCATTTATTAATTGGGATGTTTTACGTATTTTTGCAAATCTTTTACTTTCTAGTTTAATAGAAGACAGCTAGATTATCATATCTGCTTCTGCATTCCATCAATTGTGATTTTTTTTTAAGTTGAAGTACATGAAGAAGCATGCTTCATGCATGTAGTTAGAAAAGGGAGGAATATTTTAATAGGCAAACAACATCTTAGCTTTATTATGAAAAGTAGTTTTTACCTTATGTATCCTCTGAAAGGATCTCTGGGGACTCTCCCTCGGAACATACTGAGAATCTTTAATTTACAGGAATCCAGGAAAGAAAATCAAGATATGTAACAGTACAATTCTAGGTAAACATTTTGAGCAGTTGAACAACTATATCTCTAACTCTTTCCTCCTAGAAGACTCTCCCAGAGGAATCAGTGGTTTATTCCCATAGATGTATATGGAAAATCTCAACTAAATTAAAATTTGAATGCTTTCCGCTGAATGGAAGTGGGTTCTCCCCATGGAGTAGACCCTAGTTTAATCCCTTTAAGGGTCAGAGAGAGGAGATTGCCCTTACAAGGGATAATAACCTGGGCAAATCAGGTATTCTTCATTAAATTTATAGTTTAGTCAGTTCTCTTAATTAAAAGAAATTATTTCATATTTAAATTTTTACATTAATATGCTTCTATATCTTTCACATTGTTGTCTTTGTATTTATTGTTTTCCTGGTTCTATTTACTTTCCTTTGAGTTTGACTATCTTAATTCACTTCTTCATTTGCTTTCTGCTGTAGTAATTCATGTTTAGTTTAGACATTCAACTAGTGTTCACACACTTTATTTCTGGTTCTTTGTAACCACAAAAAGTGCTGCTATGGATATTTTAGTATATTTTTGGTGACTAAGTGGCACAGTGGAAAGCATGATAGACCTGCAGTTAAGGAGACCCAAATTCAATTCCTGTCTCATGTACTCACTATGTGACTTAAACCTGTGCTTGCCTATTTCCTCAACTGTAAAATGGGGATAATAATAGCACTACCTCACAGTGTTATTGTGAGTACACATAAGTACGTTTAGCAGCACTTGGCACATAGTAGGCACTATATAAGTGCTAGCTGTTAGTAGTATGGGACTTTTCTGTATTGACAAACACTGAGGTCATTGTGTGAAAATGTGGGCGTTTTTGTCATCTTTTTAGCATAATTCCAAATTACTCTGGTTGGACTAACTCACTGCTCTTCCAAAAATATACATGTGTACTGGTCTTTACATGACCCCAGGGACTGTTTCTATCATTTGTCATTTTTGCCAGTTTTTTACATGTGAGGGAGAACTTCAGAGCTGTTTTGAGTTATATTTTTCTCATTACTAGTAATCTGGCTATTAACAATTTCCACTTCTTTTGAGAAATGTTTATGTATTGAGGAATGGCTTTTGGTCCTCCATACTACTTTTAAAAAATGCATTAGTATTCAGTAGTATCGTTGGTTGCCACATTCTCTGCTCAGCAAAGTAATGTAACTGTTTAAGTTGGTTTCTGAGCCCCTTTGGCCTCTACGTTCTGAAAACTGTTTTATGTTTTTGAAACTTCGATAGAAAAAAAAGCGTTAATGTTATTATCTCTATCTTTTCCATTTCCCATTTTGGGGACATTGATAACTCATATTGAAGCTGTTATAATTAGAGCAGGACGTATTATTTTTTTCCTTTCCTTAGCAGGGAGGACCCTCCTTCATACATGAATCCCCTGACATCTACCCCAGGTTCAAAACACTTTGTGGGTCAGTATCTATTCAAAGCTCATGAACTCTACCAGTGTTTCCTTTACAAGCCAGCTTTGAAGTAATATTACTTCAAAGCAAAATAATACTTAATTAGAATCATGTGATAGACAAAATGAAAGAAATGTTTTCCAAATATTTCTTTAGGCCCCAAATGTCATGAAAAAAAGAAATTATACATCAGATTTAGAATACTTAATACCAAATCCACAAGATAAATAAGATAAATAATACACAAGGTTAAAAACCTCATGAAATAAGATGAAAGAACTCAAGTAGGGGCGGATAGGTGGCTCAGTGAATAGAGCACTGGCCCTGGAGTCAGGAGGACCAGAGTTCAAATCTGGCATCAGACAACACAAAAAAAACTATCCTGTGTGACCTTGGGCAAGTCAGTTAACCCCAATTGCCCTATGTTTTCCCCTCCAAAAAAAAAAAAAAAAGAACTCAAGTACTTAGAGTTCTCACTCAATGAAATTATACCTCAAATCATTTTGGGCAGCCTCATAGGTGTAAGTTCGCTACCAGTAACTTCCTCTACTGTAGTGACTCAGTTGAATCTCTGTTTATCCCTCAAGAAGAGGCAGACATTGATTCTGCCTAACTACACATACTACACAAAGGAAAGGAAGAACTGGAGGTAAGAAGAGGAGCAAAAATGACAAGGAAAATGACAAATCTTAGAGGGGCTGCTGGAGAATAAGCACATTAATGCACTGTTAGAGCCGTGAATTAGTGTGGCCATTTTGGTAAGCAGTTTAGAATTATGTATGCCCCAAATTGATCAAACTGTGCCTTTGACCTAGTGATACCACGAGGGGATGCTTATACTCTAAAAAGACCAAAGAAAAAGGAAAAGAACCTTAGGAAAAAGAAAAATGCAAAAATATTTATGCCAGCTCTTTTTTTAGTGGCAAAGAGCTGGAAATTAAAGTGGTGCCCATTAATTGGGTAATGGCTGAACAAAATATGTCATACAAATGTAATAGAATATTATTGCACCATAAGAAATAACCAAAAAGATGGTTTTGGAGAAACGTGGGAAGATTTGTGTGAACACAAATAGAGTGAGATGAACAGAAGTCAACAAGCCAATCAGTCAACAAATATTTATCTGCCTGGCTCCGTGTGAAGAGCTAAGGATACCAAGGAAAGCAAAACCAGTCAACCTTCAAGAAGCTGACCATTTAATAGAAAAGACAACATACAAATAACAATGTACAATGTAATAGATAAATTGGAGGTAATTTCAGGGAAGATGCTAGCATTAAAAAGGACCAGGAAAGGCTTCTGGCAGAAGGGATTTTAGCTGAGGCTCCAAGGAAGCCAGGGAAGCTTGGAGGCAGACCTGAGTAGGGAGAGTGTTCCAGGCTTGGGGAACTGCCATTGAATATGCCCAGAATTAGGAGGAGTGTCTCGTTTGAGCAAGAGCAAGGATGCCAGTGTCCCTGGATCATAGAGTATGTGGAGGAGTAAGGTGTAAGAAGACTGGGAAAGTAAGAAGGTGTCAGATTATGAAAGGCTGTAAAAGCTAAATAGGGGATTTATATTTGATCCTGGAACTGATAGGAAACCACTAGAATTTACTGGAGGTGAAGGGGAAGAGATAGGTCAGACCTGTGCTTTAGGAAGATCATTGTGCTACTTAGTGAGAACAATGGATATAGGAACAACAACATTGTGAAAGCAAACAACTTTTGAAAGACTTAACTAATCAACAGAATGACCAACCAGGATTACAGAGTACCAATGAAATGTCAGGAAGTGCCACTTTCTGCCAGAGAGGTGTCAGTATTCCCAGTGAGGGGAAAGGTGAGAGCAGGTGTTTATTAGGGGCCTGCTCTATGCCAGGCACAGTGCTTAGTGCTTTACAAATATCCCATTTGATTCTCATAACAGTCTTGTGAGGTGGGGGCTTCTATTGTTCCATTTTACAGTTGAGGGAACTAAGGCAGGCAGGTTAACAGAGGTTAAGTTAACACAGCTAGTAAGTGTCTGAGGTGGGATTTGAACTCAGGTCTTCTTGATTTCAGGCCCAACACTCCAGCCAAAGTATCACCAAGGAGCCTTTTAAATAGTGTATATTTTTGGACATGCTCACTGTGGGAATTTGTTTTGCTTGGATATGCATATTTGTTATAAAACATTTTTCCTTCAGCAGAACTGGGATGTGGGAAGGAGAGAAAATAAATTCCTGTTAATTGACAATAAAATACAAATACAAAAAGCAGGACAGAAAGAAAAAAGGACATAGGTGATGCTAGATCCAGGCAACAAAGAGCATAGGGCAGAGCAGCGGGCTAAAAGGAAAGCCCTCTGTATGAGGGAAAGGGAACTGGAACCCCTGCTGAGGCAAGGATTCTACTTCCACAGTTAACTCTAGACAAGCACCTGGATTTGCCTCCAAATACAGAGGGGACTGAAGATTCCCAACCTCAGATAGCTGTGCAGTGGTGGCTGGAGGAGCCAAAGAATCCACAGAGTGAAACTAGAGATGAGTGACTGTGAATAGAAGCCCAAAGCTTAATTAAAGACCAGATGAGTGAAAAGCCTAAATGAAAACTCAGCTCACAGACAAATAAGCCAATCCAGAGACTCATACAGAAGTCAAAATGAGTAAAAATTCAAAATAGATGAAAAAGAGATCATGGAACCATAGCAAGAAACTCCAGGATGATTCAAAAAGAAAATTAACGAGAAAATATTGGGAATGAAATTAGATGTAGAACATTGCACTATTAGACTCAATTGATTTGTTGCTTAATTTTGCAGAACTACTTTTGTCCCCTCTTTGTTACAAGTAATGGCATTCTGGGTAGTGAAAAGGGAAGAAAAATACTTGAAGAAAAAAGTGATACTAAAAACAAAAGTTTAATTTTTTTTCAAAGAAAAAAGAGAAGATGTGATGGAGATTTTCACCAAAGTAATAGAGGCTCTGAAAGAAAAAAATGAAAAGTTTAAAATGCAAAATATAGAAACAAAAGAGAATTAAGACCATAAAAACATTAGAAGAACACGTGAACTCTGTGAGTTAAAGCAATTGTTATTAGAAGTCTGGATGCACAAAGATAATTTAAGGTTTACAGGTCTTCCAGAAGAACATAACAAATAAAAAAATCTTTAATGTCATACTGCAGTAAATAATTCAAGAAAATTATCGGAAACAATATAATAAATTGACAATATTGCCCTAATTCAGTGTCATATCAATCAAATGACTAATAAGATTATTTTTGTAGAGATAAGCAACTTTATAATAATGAAATTTATGTGGAAGAATCAAAGGTCAAAATTCTCAAGGGTAATAATGAAAAAAAAAAGTGGGAAGGAAGGAGCTCTGTTAGTACCAGATCTCAAGCTATACTGCAAAGCAGTAATTATTAAAATGATTTGATACTGGTTATAAAATATGCCAATCAGTGGAACAGATTAGATTCATTCCATAGATAAACAAACAAAGCACAGTAGTATAATGTTTGATAAAATCCCAAAACTTTAGGGCACAATAATTGACAAAATGGGTGGGAAAACTTAGAAAGCAGTTTGACAGAAATTAGGCAGAAGCCAACTTTTCATACTATACATAAAGATAAACTCCAAATAGGTATGTATATAAAAGATGATATCATTAGAAAAAATTAAAGGATCAAGAAATCAACTTTCAGATCTATGGATAGTGGAAAAATCCATGACCAAGCAAGCATTAAGAGGATCATGGAAGATAAAATAAACAATTCTGATTATATAACTTTAAAAGTTTTTGTACATTTACCTGGAGAGACTTATACAAACTGATGCCATGGAGGACAGGGGAGGGGGAGAGGAGAGAGGGAAAGAAAATTTGAAACTCAAGGGATTGTGGAACTGAATCTTGTAAACTAAAAGTAAACAAACAAATTAATAAAGGAAAAAATAAAAAAAACTTTTTGTACAAACAAATATAATGCAGTTAAAATTAGGAGACATGGGGAAAAAAATCTTTGCTACAAGTTTCTCTGACAAAGATTAAATATTCAAGATACAAAAGGAACTGATTAAAATTTAAAAGACTAAGAACCATTCTCCATAGGTCAAAGGATGTGAATAAGAAGTTTTCAAAGGAAGAAATCCAAGCTACCCACAACCATATTTTTAAAAGTATTCCAAATCAACAATAGAGAAATGTAAATTCAAATAACTCTGAGGTTTTACTTCACACTCATCAAATCGTCAAGGAAGATTCAGGAAAATGGCAAATGTTGGAGGGGCTGTGGGAAAACATGCACACTAATGCACTGTTGGTAAAGCTGTGAATTAACTGATTCAGCCAATTTGAAAAATGATTTGGAACAGTGCCCAAAAGTTGCTAAACTGTTCATACCCTTTGACTCAGTGTTACCACTACTAGACCTGTACTCCAGAGTTAGATCAAAGAAAGACCTATATGTACCAAAAACAAAACAAAACAAAACCAAAAAAAAAAACCAACCCCAAAACCCCAAACCTCAGAAACTAAGGGTTTCTATTGTGGAATTGCTAAACACGTTATCGTACGTATTTGTAATGAGACACTTCTTATTGTACCAAAAGAAATTATGAAATGGACAATTTTCAGAGGATGCTGGTTAGAACTTTATGAACCAAAGCAGAATAAAGTGATTGGGACTAGAACAATTTATACAATGACAACATTATAGAAGTTACTATTAAATAACTTTGAAAGGCTTTAGAACTCTTATCAATGTAATGATAAACTATGAATCAAGAGGACTGAAGATACAATATGCCATCCCTTCCTACTTAAAATGTAGAACTGGACTTAAAATGCAGAATGGGATACACATGTTTGGGTGTGGCCAATGTGGGAATTTGTTTTTGCTGGGCTATGAATATTTGCTATGAAGATTCTTTTCATTTATTTATTTGTATTTTTTCTTCCCCTCTTTCCTCCCCTCCCCCCCCCGTCCCCCATGGGGACAGTTTGTGTAAGTCTCTCCAGGTAAATGTACAAAAACTTTTAAAGTTATATAATCAAAATTGTTTATTTTATCTTCCATGATCCTCTTAATGCTTGCTTGGTCATGGATTTTTCCACTATCCATAGATCTGAAAGGTGATTTCTTGATCCTTTAATTTTTTCTAATGATGTTATCTTTTATATACACACGTATTTGGAGTTTATCTTTATGTATAGTATTATATAGTATAGTATAGTATTATAGCTATTAGCTTTTTTTTGGAATGTGGAGGTTGGTGTTAAGTGACTTGCCCAAGGTCACACAGCTAATTAAGTGTTAACTGTCTGAGGCTGGATTTGAGCTCAGGTACTCCTGACTCCAGGGCTGGTGCTCTATTTGCTGTGCCACCTACCTGCCCCAATTTTATTTATTTTTTGATTGTTCAGTTGAGGGGGGAGTAGTGTGAAGAAATGATATGCACAAAAATAAATTTTAAAATGTTTAAAGTAAACTATGTAACTTTTAAATAAAGATGATAAAGCATTGACTAAAAGAATACATAGATTTCCTGCCTAAAAAATATCAGCCCATTTTTCAAATTGTGTTGTTAAATTTTGAAATTTCTAATATAAATAAATTTTGCAAAGAGCCAAGAGAATGTCAGTTATTAAGACTTTATTCAAAATTCAGATAAACCAGAATTACCCCCACAATCTTGAGAAATCAAAGAACAGAATGGAGTAGTATGTTCCAAAAAGTAAAGGAACTTAAACTTCAACCTAAAATAACATATCTTGAAAAACTTAGACTAAGTATAAATGAAGAAAGGTAGACCTTCAATAGAAGATAGATATTTGAGACATTATCTCCTTATTCCCACCCCCCCAAAACCCCATTAAAAACAAAAACCAGAAACTGAATATTTGACTTATAAACATGCTGAATAACAGAAAAACTCTAAATAGGTACAATTACCAAGAAAATATTAAATGATGAAATTCTCTCATCTTTATAGGCTTGTTTAAAAAGCAGACTGAGAAGCAAAAGAACAGAGGAAACATCAAGAAACAAAAACAATCTTGGGGACTAATGATTTTAGGTGCCTTTAAAGAATAAGGTGAAGGGAAAGAATAGTTAAATCTATGATCCCTTTATACAGGAATCAGTATATTTTGTGGGCAGGAAAGCAGCAGGAATTTGTGCTAACAGGGAGAAGAGAGATGAGAGAGTTAGGGAAGCTGGAAATTGTTTTCCAACCAAATCCAAATATTAACAGTAAAGATAATTTGGGGCAGCTAGATGGAGCAGTGGATAGAGCACCGCCCTGGAGTCAGGAGGACCTGAGTTCATATGGGACCTCAGACACTAGACACTTAGTAGCTATGTGTCCCTGGGCCCAATCACAGAAAATGAAATTGAGCAAGTCACAAAGTAACTATCAAAGAGAGATTGGGAAAAGAGGTCCAACTATGGTCCAGGAATATTTATCTCTATGTTACACAAATTATTTTCAAAAATTGAGCAAGGGATCATTTTATAAAACTACTTTTATGAGACAGTTTTAATAACTGACTCAGGGAAGGATAAAGCAAAGGTTAACTATAGACTAATATCATTAATGAATATCAAAAATTGTTAGAACTGTGATTTGTTTTATTCTAGAAAGCAAATTTTTAAAAAAGTAACTGAAATGTTCATACCCTTTGATTCAGATCTCACTGTGAGGCATATACTCCCTACTAGGTCAAAGATAGAAAGAAGTCTCATATACACTAACATGTTCAAAGCAGCACTTTTTGTGGTTTCTACTTAGACACAAGTATACCTAAAAATTAGAGAATGACTAAACAAATTATAGTTCATGAATATAAATAGCATGTTGCAAAGGTGTAAGAAATTATGAATTTAAAGAATTCAGAGAAGCATGGGAAAACATTAACCGATGCAAAATGAAGTAGACAATCAGAAAAACAATATAAACCATGACTACAAAAAAGTAAAAGGAAAGATAAAAAAAATCTGAAACAGAATGCTTTGTAATTATAATGACCAGCACCTCTTTTTTTATGAAGGACTTCAGGTGTTAAATATTGTACATACTGTCGGATTTGGTTGATGGACTGGTTAATTTTGCTGGACTTCCTTTTTTCCCTTTTCTTTTAAAATCTTTGTTACAAGGGACAATTTGCTGGGTAGTGGAGGCAGATATATTTAGAAGTAAATGTAATATAAAAAGCAAAAGATGAATAAAAATAAGAATTAAAAAAAATTTAAATAGTATCATAAGATAAGTAACAAGAAGATCCTACCCTACAGATGGGGCAGGAGTTCTCAACCTTTTTTGCTTTCCTCTCCCTTTGGAACACCTTACTATGCCCTCTGTTTAATAAGAAAGGAAAATAAATTTGAGAGTTTTCTGTGCACATAATAAAACACTAATTTTTCATTGGCAGAGAAAACCGTTTAGTAAATAATATTTTTGTGTTGCTTGTTTCCCTAGAGAGCTGCTGATGCCCTTTAACGACACCTTTAGTCTGTAGACTTCTTTCTCCACTGAACCAGGGCCTTTTCTGCCCTGTACTTTTTACATCATGGCCTCTGATACACCCTCCTGGCATCTTCACCAAGCTACTCTGCTGCCATCTGCTGGTTTCTACTGAACTGCAGCTATCAGGATCTCAGCTTTTATCTCCTTAACCCTAGGGACCATTGCAACTTGAAAACAAAAATTCTGGTTACTAGCCAGCCAGTTAATTAGAGGTCGATAAACATTTAAATCTTTCTTTTGAACTGAGTTTCTCTACTGCTATCATCTTATTTGGGTTATAATTAGAAATTTTCTTTTAACTTCTATCATATTCCTGGTTGCCAGCCTGGGATTTTAAAAATCATCATGGGAGCTCCTCATAGCAAACTGCAAAGGGTTTCTTTGGTGAGAACTGTGTTAAGAAGATTCCTTTTCGAACCTTCCATAACCTTAGTTAAGCCTCATTGTATCAAGAATGAGACTGAAAGGGGCCAGGTGGAGCTGGTCCTACTTTGCCCTACTTCTCCAAACAAATTGCTTCACTTCCTACATTACAAATTGATGTTGATTTTGACCTGTGCTCTAATTAGTTGTTGATATGATTGCATTAAGACAACTAACATGACTTCCCCAGCAATAACAAGCAATTTCCTGCCACCTAAGAAAATAATAATCATAATTCACATTTATATAATGTTTAAAGGTGCACAAAGTGCTTTTCACACAATAATCCTGTGAAGTATAGAGTTCTAGCTATACCCATTTTAGAAGTTAAAAAAACAAAATTTGTAAGATTCTAAGAGACTTGCCTATGGTCATTCAGCTAGTAAATCTCTGCAGTGGGCTTTGAAACATGGTCTAATTTAGAATCCAGCATCAAAACAATACACAGTATGTTTCTGTGTGTGTGTGTGTATGTGTGAGAAATTGAAGGGAGGTCAGAATTCATCTAGTCTACCTTTTTCCAAACCATAAATCCTGTCTATAAGATATTTGAAAAGTGGATTTTTAGCCTTTGAACACCTCCAGTGAGGGGAAATTCACTATCTCACATTCATAATAATGATTCATGCATATTTAGAATTTTACAGTATGCAAACCTCTCTCCCCACAACAACCCTAGTAAGTAAGTAGATAGTAATTGTCCACATTACAGATGTGGAAACAAGCTCTGTGAAATTAAATGACTCATTGACATTGGCAAAACTAGGGCTTGAATACATGGAGAGCTAAAATTGGATGACAAAACCAGGATTCACAATGATAGTAGAATGATATCAGAAGGCATCAACTGATAAAGGTAAAGGACTATATCTGGGTTCAACAAATCAATCTCACAAGTTCAGGGTGGAGAGTTATGTCTCAACAGTACTTCTTTTGAAAAATGTGTAACATATAGAAAATACACTGGAGAAAAAAAACTATTAGTTTGGCTACATAAATGTAAAGAGATTTTGGACAATAAAAAGTACTGTCTTGAAAAAAATTGGGAAAAATATTTACAATAAATATATCTGATAGCACTCTTAATCCCAAATATATAAGAACTAATGCATATTAATTTTTTTTAAATACCACTTTCCCCATATAGTCAAAGGACAGGAACATTGACAACAATGACAGAATCATTTAGGAATGATTACAGTATCATAGATTTAGAACTGAAAAGGGCCTTAGAGTCCATCTAGTCCTCCATAATTTTAACTATCAATGGCCATATAAAAAGATGCTCAAATTTCCTAATAAACGGAGAAATGCAAATCAAGACAACCTTAAAATACTACCCTGTTAGAGTGACAAAAGTATAAGAAAAAAATATTAGATCCAGTATTGATAAGACGGGGGGCAAATAGGAATTCTCCTACATTGGTGGTGGTACTACTGACTGGTGCAAACACGTCTAGAAATGAACATAACAATATGCAATGAGAGCAACTTCGTTGAACGTACTTTGTACCTCAAGATTTTCCTGGCTAAGGCTTTATTCTATGAGTATCATAAAAAGGAATAAAGGACATAGTTGTACAACAATACACATAGCCACTCTATTTGTAATAGATAAAAATTGGAAACAACACATTTACCCAATAATTGTAAAGCAACTTAATAAAATATGGTATATTAATGTATTATAATATTAAGATATGTAATGTGAACTATGAAACATGCAAAACAAAAAAGGTTACGATACCTATATAAAGTGATTCAAAGCAAAATCAACAGAACTACAACTCTATATACATTGATTTTAACAATATATTTACTTAGCACCTGAAGCACCTTCTCTCCCTTTGGTCTGTGGAGCTTCCAAAACAACTACCCTAGGCTCAAGGTACTCTGTTGACCCACATCCACTCAAAACCAGATCTTACTAGTCCCCACCAGTGTGTTCACTTCTAGTATCTCATTCATTGAAAGTAAAGGAATCTCATAAAATAACAATGTCCCTGGCCCCAAGGCCCACTGAAAAAGCTAAGCTGGAAAGTATCAGGCGCACAGGGACAACAGGCCAAAGAAGCTAAAAGGACCCATCTGGAACAATGAAGGGCAAGATCAAAATGAAACACTGGCTGCCTACAGGTGGGCTTGATAGTATTCACCTTTTCAGGGACTAAAGGAAAAAAAAATTTTTAGGTGTATGCTCTTTCCCCAACTTCCCTATATCTGTTTAGTAACAGAGACTGTAACATAGTATAATATATAATACACTATGACATATGATATACTGTAATATAAAACATACTGTAGTATAATATAATATCATATAATATACTTTGTTCTCTTCTTCAAATCATCCTGATGTTGCAGCAAATAAAGAGAACCCTGAGGGGTAGATATAGATACTCAAACATTTAGATTAGGGTAGAGAGCCAAACTTCTGTCTGGATTTTAGGAATTCTCCTAACTGGGCTCTGAACTATTGTGGTTGTACTAATAAATGTTTTGTCTGATATAAATTCCTTTGTAGAGAAAAAGACTGGAATCTACCAGAGAACTATTATATTGCCCTTAGGCTAAAAGGCTAATTGTTATCAGTTTGTATCTAGAAGATCTCCTGTTTGAAGGGCAGACTGGGAGAAGAGGGTGGTGACTAAAAAGATCATACACCCCCAGGGAAAATATAGGTTTAAAAGAAGGATTTCACTCCTTCC
Organism: Pseudocheirus occidentalis; assembly: GCA_028646575.1. Taxonomy (NCBI): domain Eukaryota; kingdom Metazoa; phylum Chordata; class Mammalia; order Diprotodontia; family Pseudocheiridae; genus Pseudocheirus; species Pseudocheirus occidentalis. Next base: position 143,592,606 of record CM053596.1, on the reverse strand, counting down.
CTATTCATTAGGTAGGAAGGAGCAGAAAGGTTCCATTAATAGCCAGCCAACTACCACAGCTACAACAGCACAACTACCAGTTAAGTCTTTTTTTCAGTTGTGTCTGACTTGTAATGATCCCATTTGGGGTTTTCTTGGCAGATACTAGGGTGGTTTGCCATTTTACAGATGAGGAAACAATTATGAACAATTGATTATCTCCAATTTATCTTGGCTTCACTGATTTCTTCTAAAATCCACTAAAATCTCTTTTCCTGATCCCTCTTTTTTAAATATAAGTTTTTGTTGTGTGTTTTTTTTTACATCAAAATTCTTCCCTGTATCCCTTCCTCTCTCAGGTGTAGCAAATAGTATTTTTTAAGACCAAAAAAAAAAAATGAGTACAACTAATCCTAATTGGATGCCAGTAGCTTCCCTCACTGGCAGGATTACTAAACTGGTAGGTAAGGAGAATGCTATGGATCTAGTTTACTTGGCTTTTTAGGAAAGCATTTCTTAAAATATTTCATTATGTTCTGAGAAAAAAAAGAGAGATGCAAACTAGACAAACATGCACTTAGATGATTTGGGACTGAACTAAAGCATTTAGATTGTAGTGCTGGTGGTTCAATGTCATCTTGGCAAGACATCTGCAGGGGAGTGCCCTCAGGTTCGAGGTTTGGTGAGGTGCGGTCTAACATTTTTATTATCGACTTTGATAAAGGTCACACTTATTAGATTTCCAGCTGACCTAAAGCCAGAAAGGTTACAGCATTGAGTGACTCAAAAAAAGATTTTGGCTACATTAGACTGAATCAGATATGAAATTATCATAGGATCCTAAGGGAATAATGTAACCAGAGGAGAAAGAACCTCAAAGGACTGCTAGTCCAACACCTTTGAAGTCTTTTGGATTAAAAAAAATTTAGCTTTACAGGTGCAAAATGAGAGAGACATGATAAGACTGCTAGCAATTTGTCTGAAAACAATTTGATTCAGCTTTTAGTGAATTGTAAGTTTAATATGAATCAACAATGTGGTATGGCAGCCAAAAAAAAAAAAAAGCCAGATTATCTCAATCTGAGAGAAAAGTTTGGCTTCCAGGAATGAGGAGATGATGGGCCCTCTATACTTTGGTTAGAACACTTCTAGAGTATTGGATTTAGTTTTGGGAACTATAGATTATAAAGAACATTGATAAACTAGACGGTAGATTGAGGAGTGCAAGTAGGACTGAAGTGTTTGTAAGGGTGAATTGGAGGAACTGAGCATGAAAACTAAGAAGAAAGACTTAGGAGAGGATATGATAGTTGTCTTCAAACATTTGAAGGGTCAACGTGAGGCTGCTGTGAGGTAGCAGTGGATAGAAGACTGGATTTGGAGTCAGGAAGACCTAAGTTCCAATACTGACTTGGGCATTTACTAGCTGTGTGACCCTGGGCAGTGCTCTTACCTCCATCTTTTTCAATTTTGAGCTAAGATGAATTTGCAAATAGGCATATTTAGTCTTGATGTCAGAAACAAGAACAACTTCCTAACAATTAGGCATCAAAAAAGTACAATGGGAGGTATTGGGTTCCCCACCATTGGAGGTCTTCAAGAAGCAAAGAGATGACCATTTGTCAGGTATATTATAGTATATCAAGTGTATCTGAGAAGGTTTTACTTGGTTGTCATTTGGAGAAGGTGCCCATTGAGGTCCCTCCCAAATTCCAGAGCAAGGGCAGCTAGCACAGTGTGCCGAGTTCTTGGCCTGGGGTCAGGAACCTGAGTTCAAATGCTAGATACTAACCAGCTGGGTGATTCTGGGCTAGTCATTTAATCTCTGTTTGGCTTCAGTTTCCTCAACTGTAAAACTGGGATAATGATAATAGCACCAACCTCCCATTTGTGAAGGGAAAATGAGATATTTGTAAAGCACTTAGCCCAATGCCTGGCACATAGTAGGCCCTTAATAAATACTTATTTTCTGCCTTTCTTCACATTCACATTCACATCATCATCAACAACATGGTGAAACCTTGTGAATTATGGTTTTGAATGGGAACCTTAAAGTTCCATGACTCTGAGACAACTTTTCTGGAATCTCTCATTTGTAAAAGGGGGGTAAACCCCAGGAGCTGCACAGATTACTGAGTAATCCAAAAGACTTGCTTGACTTTGACACCTTTTCATAGGGTTACTTTCCATGTGATTTAACTCTAAACTATAAAGGCTTGTAGTTATTATTATGGTAAATTTGGGGGGGGGTGTTAAACCTTTAATTTCATTTACCTAAGGTGCTGGGATTAGCGGAGGGTCACATAGCCAGTTTATGTTAGGAGCAGAGCTCAGGTCTTCCTGTCTCTGAGACGGGACTTTTTTTATACACTACTCCACACTGCCTCTCTATGAACTCCCATCCCTATCATATCCTCCTCCCCCCCAAAACAAACAGACAACAAAACATTAAAAAAAAAAACACCTTTAAGCTCCCACATCTAATCCTTAAAAGATTTTCCTAGTGAAATTACTTTTGGGTTATAAAGCAAAATCTCTCATTATGTAAGTTTCTTATTTCCCACTTTCATTAGTAATAAGAGTCCCCAGTTTAATTTACTAATGTTTCGTAATGAGACTTTTGTGCATGCTCAGATCACTTTAAGAGGGAGGCATACATATGGGAGATGGTAGAGGCCTATCTCCGGGGGAAGATATCCTGCTTTTCCCTACATGTGGGTAGGTACAGCCTCTTTTCCAATAATTTCATAAATGGAACGCACTTCATCTTTAAAACTATCAGACTGGGACACTCTTGCTCTCTCCTGTAAGGAAGGTTCGCCCACAGCATGGGTGGCATGAACTCAGCTGGGTGGGAGAAAAAGCTACTTCTTCTCCTCCCCTTCCCCCCCCCCCCATCACCCTTAGGTCTTGAGGCCTCCAAAAACAAATGGGTTTCTGATTTTGGTTTGTATCATATGTCATTTTCAGTTCTTTGCACATGGTGTAGCATCTGAACCTGGAGGCTTGAGCCATAGTGACCTTGGAGAAAAGATTCCAGGATGGATGTTTCTGCCTGCCCAGCAGTAAGCCCTCAGAAATCAGGGTACCAGAATTGGGGGAAGGGGAAGAGGGCTGAATCTGGAACTTGATGGAATTGTTATAGAGGAATTTAGTTAAAACTGTGAACCTAATCCCCCCATCCTCTCCCCAAAACTGAGGTGGTATAAAGGGAGATTATACCATTGAGGTGTTAGGGGAAAAATGTTTTTAAGTTTATTCTTGCTATGCCTTTGAAGTAAATGTTCCTTTATAAAAGCTAATCTAGCTTTTAAGTAGTTAGATAGAACTGGGGTGCAGGGGATCCCTAGAATTGGGAGGACACAATCAGTGAACACCTGAGTCATTGGCAGAGAAACTAGATACCTCCAAACTCCTTTAAAGTTACTAGAGAACCCCCGGGTGAAGGGTAAAATGTTCTATATCTGACTCTTAGGCAGTGGGGCCAAGGTAGTCACTGTTTCACATTAAATATTAAAAGAAAGCTGTGCTTCGAGGCCAGCTGTGACTAGAGGAGAGTGGACACAGACAGAGCAGAAATGTGGAAAAATATTTTAATAAATGGCCAAACACTTTTTGTAGAAGGTAAAAAAGAGTGAAAGGTGAATTACAGAACATTTAATGACTGTTTCTTGTAACTTGGCTTTGCTCTAAGCTCAAAATCCATGAAAGGGGCTCTTCAAAAAGCAGCAGACTGAAACTCTTTCATGAACTTCACACACTGCTCTCTTGTTAAAATGAAGCCTTTCATCCTGCACCAAAGACTTAGTTTTAAAAGAGCATAGTATATAGTAGGTACGCAAAGTAAATTCCCATCATTTTGCTTACCTTCTTCTGCTTTTACATAATGTTTGGATAAAACATCAGTTCCTTAACATAACATTAATTTTTTAGTTTACTTGATCCAGCAGTTGAACCAATTTCATGGTGGCATCTACAACTATAAATTTAGTTCTCAACTCTTTTGAAAGGGTAGGAACACGTGGCCTGAAAAGAAAAACAAAAAACATCTTCTAGATCAGTGGTTCTCAACCTTCCTGATGCTGCGACCTTTTAATACTACATGGGGTGTGTCTGCAAGTGGGAGAACCCGCCTCGAGATGAATAGAGGAGATGTGTCTCGATTCCTAAGACCATCAGAAATATGTGTTTTTCAATGGTCTTAGGCGACCTCTGTGACCCCTGTGAAAGGGTCATTTGACCCCCAAAGGTTGAGAACCGCTGGTCTAGAGTGAAATCTTATTTGTCCAAAATCCAGAAACACTAAGCTCAAATAGTATAACATTTCCAAAGTACTCTTTGACAACAATAATAGCGAGCATTTCCGTAGTGCTTTAAACTTTGTGCTTTTACAAATGTCATCTCATTTTATCCTCACAACAATCCTGGGAGGCTGTTCCCAGTTTGCAGATGAGGGAGCTAAGAGAGAGAGGCATCAAGTTGCTTTCCCAGTCACAGGGCTAGAAGGGCGGGCTTTGGACTTGAATGCAGATCTAGAAGTCCCGGAGGAGCACCCTCTTTGCATGTCATCTTGCTTCTTAGAAGGATGAATGGCATAACAAGAAAAAACATCTTCTCCAGTAAGATTTCATTGGTCCAAAATCTAAAACCCCTATTAAGATCAAATAACCTGAACTTTTCAAAGTACTATGCAATGATAATTGATCTTCAAAGTGAAGTTCCTTTGTTTTTCTTCAAAGAGAGAGGGCTTCAGTATATAGGCTCATGGTTGAGTCTGGAATTCTTTGTCCAGAGGTTGTATTCTGTTCTTCTACCATAACAGGGTTTACTCATTTTTTTAGTTCCCAGTGCATTGAAAATCATCTTTATCTGGAGACAAAAGCCATTATAAAAGTAGAAGCAGCAAATAAACAAGATTTAAGGGTAAACAATACCAGTTGCCCAGGCAGCCATGAGACAAGGAAGAGAGAGGAAGTACAGGAGAGAAAATTCATCCAATGTGGCAGCAAGTTCAGTCTAGTCCCAGTGAGCATGATAATATTCAGTTCAGGGTAGCAGCACCCTTCCCTCACAATAAATGTCCTGGAGGGGCAGCTAGGTGGCACAGTGAATAGAGCACCAGTTCTGGAGTCAGGAGTACCCAAGTTCAAATCTGAGCTCAGACACTTAACACTTATTAGCTGCGTGACCTTGGGCAAGTCACTTAACCCCAATTTCCCTGCCTTTTACTCTCCAAAAAGATAAAAAAAAAACAATTCTAAAATAAAGAACCTAGATCATGGATAGACTCCAAAATTCCAGGGTTTCCCCAGTCCTCTTTACTTACCCATCAACCCCCATTCTTATGAGAGACCACAAAAATCCACAAAATAATGTATTGTAATATAAATGTAGGTCTTTTTCATGTCCTGGTATGGGTAAGAGGAGTGTTTAGTTTTCAGCTCTGTTCTCCGAATACCTGCTTTACATTCTATCTCCCATCTGCATGCCTAGAAGGTAACTCCCTCCTCACCTCTGCTTCACATAATTCCTACTGTTCCTCAATACCTAGCTCAGGAGCCATCTCCTACAAGATGCCTTTCATGAATCTCTCAGTGTTACCCCCATGAGATTATTTTGTATTTGTACCATATTTCATTAACTGTGGATTTGCTCACCATGATCCATCTCTACTACCCTCATGTAGAATGTAAGTTTCTTGAAGGCAGAGACTCTTATTTTGTCATTATTGTTCCCCAGTGGTTAACACAGTCCCTGGAACATATGAGGAACTTAATAAATTCTTGTTGTATCAATTGATTCAAAGGAATAAGCCTAGGGAAATTATTTTAATAAGCCTATCCAAATGGCCTTAGAGCTAGGTTTGTTGCCTTTTTTTATGTCATTAGTTCCTTTGCCAATCTGGCAAAGTCAATGGACCTCTTCTCAGAATAGTATTTATTTATTTTTAAGTTTTTGCTTTTTGGAGGGCATTTGGGGTTAAGTGACTTGCCCAAGGTCACACGGCTAGTGAGTGTTAAGTGTCTGAGGCTGGATTTGAACTCAGGTCCTCCTGACTTCAGGGCCAGTGCTCTATTCACTGTGCCACCTAGCCGCCCCTAGAATAGTATTTGTAAATGCATAAAATATATAGAGCTGATAACAGAGAAGATAAATTGCATTGAAATACAATTGTGAAAAGATTAAGAAAAACAAGTTTACAGGCCTCAGGTTAAGAATCTATGTGAAGAATCAGTGTGTCCAAAGGTAAAAAGGAGGGGGAAATAAAAATGAGAAGGTTATGACAAATCTGTGGACCCATGAGAGTTGCTAATATGAAAAGGAAGCACACTGCCTAAGTACTAGAGAAGAAAAGACATTGTACTTTGAAGTCATCCTGAACCAACCTACTATTTGGGATGAGGAGCAATGATTGACAGTGTGAAGGCTGCAGAGAGGTGAAGGAGGATGAGGATTAGTAACTGAACAGAGAAGTTCAGTTGAATGATTAGGTCAGAAGTCAGACTGCAGAGAGCTAAGAAGAGAGTGAGAAGAAGTAAGTGCAGGTGGTAACTGGAGATGGCTTTTTCTTTTTTTTGTTTTTTTTTGTTTTTTGTTTTTGCTTTTGGAGGGCAGTTGGGGTTAAGTGACTTGCCCAAGGTCACACGGCTAGTTTTTTGTGTTAAATGTCTGAGGCCGGATTTGAACTCAGGTACTCCTAACTCCAGGGCCAGTGCTCTATTCACTGTGCCACCTAGCCGCCCTAGAGATGGCTTTTTCTTCATAATGCAAGGAATAGATTCTGGATGATAGCTACTGGTGATGGATGGATCAGGTGAAGATTTTTTTAAGGATGGGAGAATCTCAGGGGACTGGAGTGAGGATTTGCAGGTAGCAACGAAACTAGTATACAGGAAGAGACTCAAAATGAGTGATAAAGTGGGGCTGGTAGAGGAAGCTGTCTGCCAGAGAAAGCAGACATGTTGAAGGGTACTTGGCAAGGAAAAGAACCTTCTCTTCATGTGAGACAGTAGGGGAAGGCATCTGGGTGACAGAAGATGAGAAAGAAGGGAGAAGAAAAAGTTCTTGCTGAATGGCTGGTTGAAACAGAAGAGAAACAGAGATATGCATGAAAACCATAGAACTGAGTGTAGGCATCTGGCTACACTGGGCCGGGAGATGCTGGAACAGTTAAGAATTGATACCACCTTGGAGAGTATCAGAATAGCAGCAGAAATACCCAGTTGTTCAAAGGACAGAAAATTTAAGAAAGAAGGTGGCAATAAAACCCATATCTTCAGACACACAAACACAAAAGTTTAGCTAACGAGTAACTAGATATCTTAATATAAGTCAGCAAGTTTGGCCTTTTAGGTGTCACACTGACAGTTGGTGAGATGAGCCCCAACAATGAAAAAGAAGCTGAAAAAGGGGTAGGGATTAGAGAGTATCTGCCCCTGGAGCATGAGAAAATCAGGAGTGCAACTGGGTGAGAAATGATGAGTTTGATATATCCTCCTTAAATGGAAGATCTGGGACTACTGTCCAACCTTCAGCCTTTCCGATCAGAGGTGGGAGGGGGTACTGGGGAGGTAGCATATTCTCATCCCATCATACTCCTCCATCCCGGTGGTTCTGAACCCTCTGATGTCATCGAATAAAGTTTATACTATAAACCATACCCCCCCATCCCCCCCTGTCAGCTCCCTTATCCACATCGTCCTTAACTCTGCCTCTCAAATGTCCCACTCCATATGTACCCTCCTTTTCTACTGTACTCTCTGTTATTCCATAGTCAATAAACTTGCTTTTCTCTTAATCTATTTTTCAGACCCCCTCCACCTTCTGGCTGTCATCAAGACCTCAGCTTCATTCTGATGACAACATATCCCTGGCCTGATTGCACTTTTACTCGGTTGGAATGTTCCTTGCTCCTTATGTCCATACTCTCCTGCTCCTGTGATCACTGAGTGTTCTCTCCTTCACTGAGGTTTATTTAATACACATTTCTTACCCCTTCATGATGCTGGTAGCTGTTGTCTACTGACCTCAGAACATATTATTTCCTTCCTCACTATGGTCAGTAACTGGCATACATTACTTCTCTCTTGCCCCCATTCAATGGCACTTCAACGTATATATTGATACTCCCTCAAACATTCTAACCTCCTAGTTCCTCAGTTTACTTAGTTCCTATTATCTACTCCTTCCCTGCTCCTCAGGTATATTCATATTACAACTGGACTCTGCAGCATATGACACTATTACCCTCTTCTTCTGGAAACTCTCCCCTCTGAGACACTACTCTATCCTGATTCTCCTCTTAACTCTCTGACCTCTTCCTTCAGATAATTCTTACTAATCATAGGTATTCCCAAGGTTCTCCCCTGGATCTTATCTTCTCCCTCTATGCTATCTCATTTGGTGATCTCATCAACTCCCATATATTCAATTATCATCTTGATGCAGATCATTCTAGTCTTTCTATCTACCTATAATCTCTCTCCTGACCACCAATCTCCCTTCACCAACTGCCTATTAGACATCTTGAACTGTATATCACATAGACCCCTCAAACTCCTTATATCCCAAACAGAACTCATCATTTCTCCTCCCTTCATCTCCTCTTCTAGATGTCCAGAGGACCACCACCCTCCTACTCACCTATAAGCTCTCTACTTAGGCATCATTCCCAACTCCCCATTCTCTTTTGCCTCATCCACCATATCCAATCTATTGCTGTCTTATTGTTTCTACCATCACAACATTTCTCATATATCGCAGAGCTTAGCACAATGCCTGACACATAGTAGGCTCTTAATAAATGTTTATTGAATTGAGTGGAATGTATGCTCCTTTCTTTGAACTCACACACCTGGCAGGCTGCAACAAGTCCACAGTACCTAATGCCAGGACTATTGTAATAGCCTGCTGGTTGGTCTTCCTGCCTCATGTCCACTCAGCTGCCAAAATGATCTTTTTAAAAAATTGGTGTTTATTGATTTTTAATGGATTTTTAAAAGTTGACTTTTCTATTTATTATGTCACGATAGCATCTCTTATATCCCTCCCTTTTCCCTTCCCTGAGAGCCATACCACTATGACAAATAGTATTTTTTTAGAGAAGAAAAAAAAAGTACAACTGATCTGTACATTGAGAAAGTCCAAAAACATGTGCAATGTGTAACACCTGTGGACTTCTCACCTCTACAAAGGGATATGTTGGGAGTGTCTTTTTATGTCTTTTTGAGTCCTGCAAAATGATCTTCTGAAAAGTGCAGGCCTGACAAGTCGCTCAATAAACCCCAGTTACTATTACTTTCAAGATCAAATATATAATCTTCAGTTTGGCTTTTCAAGCCCTGCATAACCTGGGCCCTTCCTACCTTTCCAGTCTTCTTATGCTTTACTCCTCTCTACTTTATGATCCAGGGACACTAGCCTTCCTCCTTTTTTTCTTGCATATAATACCCCATCTCCTGACTGTTTATTTTCCCTAACAGATTCCATACTTGGAATTCTTTCCTTCTTCCTCTCTGCCTGGTGGCTTCCCTGGTTGCTTTTCAAGACCCAGACATTACCTTCTTCAGGCAGCCTTTCCCAATCCTATCCTCCTTCCTACCTCATCCCCACCATCCCCCACCCCTCCAAATCCCTTCCTTCTGAGATTGCCTCCCATTTGCACTGTATACAGCTTATACCTACATAGTTGTTTGTTGTTTACCCATCTAGAAGCACAAACTTCTTAGGAGTGAGGACCATATTTTTACCTTTTTTTGTGTCCTTAGTGTTTAACACAGCTCCTGGAACATAGTAAGCACTTAGGAAATGCCCAATTTACTGAACAACTTGAACTGTTAGAAGTAACTGGAGAAGTGACAGGAGTATACATAGTCATTGCTACCAAGAATTCTATTGTAAATGATTGAAAGTCACTGAAGCCACACACACAGACACACACAGACACACAGAGCCTTCCTTACCAGTAATTTTGGATGGGCTTTGATATAAGATCTATTTGTTTTCACTTAGCTGTGTAGCAGGACACATACAAAGCTTCCTTGCACACTGGCTGACTTTGGGTTTTTAGGCTAGTTTAGTCTTTGGGCATTTTAAGGATGATGAACTCCCTGATGCTTCCAGATGGGCAGGTGTGACTCAGTGTTGAAGAAAGAAAGCACTTTGGGATTAAAAAAACAGTCCCTTTACTGGTCACTGAGGCAAAGTGGCTGATAACTTACAGAGGAAATATGCCTTTCTCCTTTTGGTCTTCCAGGTAGCATCCTGTAAATCTGGGACTTCTCAGTGAAGGGTGAAGGAAGGGGCCTTAGCTAGATAAACTGGAGTCTGAGCCTCTGGGTGCCACTTCTGCTTTGTGTTTCTTTCTCTGATCCTGGGTGACCAAATATCAATCTTCTTCTTTTTTAAATTTTTAAATATTTTATTTTTCCAATTATATGTAAAATAATTTTTAACATTCAAGTTTTAAATTTTGAGTTCCAAATTTTCCTTCTGTCATTACCCCCCTCAATGATAAGGCAAACAATTTGATATAGGTTATACATGTGTAGTCATACAAAACGTATTTCCATATTAGTCATCTTGTGAAAGAAAACAGAGCAAAAAGGAAAAAAAAACAAGTAAAATAAAGTATGCTTCAATCTACCTTTAGACTTCAATAGTTCTTGGGGGATGGATAGCATTTTTTATCATGAGTCCTTTGGAATTATCTTTCATCATTGTATTGCTGAAAATAAATCATTCACAGTTGATCACTATACAATATTGCTGTTATTATGTACAATGTACTGAACATCAATCTTGAAATGAACATTTCATTTTGTTATGGTCAAACGAAATTGCGAATTTTAACAAAGTGACCACAGGGTCCAATTAAAAGTTTTAAGGAGCTTTAATTTAGTCAGCTGACTGACTGTCCCCAAGTCAGTTAAAGGAAAAGAAGCCTGATCCAGAAGTACAGACCCTTTTATACCATATACACCTTATTGATTGATGAGGAGTGAGGTATGGGAACCAAGGGTTTGTAATTACCTGAATGTTGATCAATCAAGAGCTGGACATGGGAACCCAGAGGTTGCAATTGCCTCAGTATTTATGGATGAGGAGTTAGGTACAATAATGAATAAGAAGGTTGGGCAGAAGAATGCAGCTTCAGGTACATGGCAAAAGAAAACAACAAGATGGATTACTTGAGTGCATTCTTCTGCCTAGCACTGGTTATTCTCTATCTTGGGTTCACTCCAAATTTACTAAGCCTGCTGATTTTCTGGGCTTGCTAGTTCCTGGTTCAGCTTGGGTATTCAGGACTTATTGGATTTCTAATTTTACAGAATATCTGACCATTTCACTGAGATTTCTACTTAACTAGTTCCTGACCACTTCAATTTCATCTCTATCCCTTAAGGTAAATCTGTGAATTCAAAAGGCATGGAGATCTTTGATCCTCAGTGAGCACTGATACTGCGACCAGCACAGTTGTGTAGGCTAGCAACCAGTGAGTAAAGAGATGGGGGGTGTATTCAATAGTCTGTTTATTACAGAGCCACTTCATATAGAGCCAAAGATACAAGGAACTTACAAAGTTTATACACCCCTAGCAGAAGATCTATATGACCGGAAAAAAAATGCAGACAATGTACAAGGACCCTTCTTTGATCTTGATCACTCTTTACCCTAGTTTAAGGCTAGTTATTCATTAAGACTTTATCCTAGGACCATGTCCAGAGGCACAAGCAAACAAGACTACCAGTCTTGCTGATTATCTTCCCTGAATCTTCCTTAGTTATTTATTAGGTCTATATCATAAGACCATGTCCAAAGGCATCCTCCTGATTATCTGCCCTGTGACCTTACAGAAGTTTGTATAGGAGAGGGGAACATTTCATTAGTGGGGCTGGGGAACCCCTGAAAGTTCTCTACATCTGCCCCATTTTATTTATATATAGGAGAGGGGAACATTCTATTAGCAAAGCCTGGGGAGACTCCTGGAAGTTCTCTACATCTCCCCTATATTATTTATTTATAAGGCTACAGGAAGAATCATGCAGTTGGACGTTATATATGACTTGTTGAATGATAAGAGAAAAACAGGAAGTAAAGATGGGTAAACAGGTACATAAAACCAGTAGTATCACCCCTATTCCTAGGAAGTTTATTATCTGCTGTATATATCTAGGTAATATTCCCTGAGGTCTCTTTATCCAGTCTACAATGTTTTGTACCTCTGGATTCGGTAGTAGTGACTGCTGACTTTCATGATCCATGATGTGAGCCAAACTCTCTAAAATCATTTATGTCAAGGGATGTGTTACGATCACCCCATAGCCCATTAAGATGATTTCTAATTTGAGCTATGTCATATTCTGATTCATTATATTGTTTCTTTACAACAGAAATACATATATCTATAATCACATATTAACTTTTGTCTAATTTGCATTAATTCAATGTTATCAGCTAAAGCAATTATATCATCTCTGAGCTGTCTTATTGCCTGATAAAAACTCTTATTGATTTCTGATTGTAACAAAAATCCTCATGAAACATTGGCAGACAATTCAAGCAAAAATTGAGCTTGTACTACCTGATTTTGTACAGTGCTGACGGACATAGACACAGCAACACTGCTCACCATAGTAGTAATTAAAGCAATTATCCCAACAACAATATAGGAAATACACCTCTTTTTTCTATTAAAACCCAATTGTTGATTAATTTGAGCAACAGAATGATCAGCATGAGACTAAAACCAATGCTCACTCTCTACAGGCATCATAATCATACTAGGTCTTCTCATAACAAATAGCAGTTGTTCCAAAGAAGTATTATCATGACATTCAGAAACCTTACAATTAACACATATGACATTATAATGCTTATCAATTTTAGTGATATTTATATTGCTATGATTTCCCCACATGAATGTATACTTCCCTCCTAAACAAGCACACACAAAGCTGTGGTCAGTCTTGCTCAAGTATGTCTCATTAGGAGCAAAAATAGCAAAAACTGTTGTTATTGGGGCCCATGGCAAAAGGATTTTCCACATTTCCAGGTTTCCTCTCTGTAAGTGTCCAAACCAGTTTTGTTTAGGATACCTCTCATGTCTGTGTTTAATGTTCATGTCATTGTGCCAAAGAATGTAGGTTTGCAAAGCCTCGGCTATGCATTATTACTCTGTGCGGACCGCACCATTGTCTCTTATCATTTTTCCACATCACCCATTCGGTAACTGCAGTTGTCTGGGGCTGTGATCTTTTAGAATTGCCAATTGTATGGCCAGTAACACCCCAAATTTTTCAGCTGGTGTTTATTTTCATGATATAATGTTAAATAATTTACTACACACTGACTACACTCAAAAGGAGTTGCCACCAACTATTCTAGTGCTTTTGGAGAAAATAATCACTAGTCAAAGGATGAGCCTGATTCCTGGCCTAGCTTTCCAGAAAACATCTAAGAAGATGGGGTGAATAGTGCAGAGCCGAGGTAAAATGTGAAATTACCTATTTAAGCAGTCTCAGAAAATTTATATTTTTATGACTTTAAGTCTCATCCTCTCAGCAGATTATAACTTTAATCATTATTACCCCTTGTTTAGCATATTTAAGTTATCTGTCAATGTATACTGGTCAAAGCATTTTGTGCTTTGCATTTCTTTTGTTTGAAGGAAATAAATGCCTGCCTCATACCCCAGTTACATTGTACATTGAATATCTTTTTATTCTTGTTTTGGGGAGAGTTTAGACATAAACCAATATCTAAGATTTATGTAAATCTTCCCTGAGTAAACCTAGAATTTATAGTGTAAAGAGCCAAAGATTTGAAGAAAAGAAGTCTAATTTCTCTTGTGGGGTCAGCCTTCTCCAGGACTGAATCTGGTCTAAATTTCATACCAGGGTCCATAGCAGAGGGAAAAGAATTAGGCACAATACCCTCAAGCTCAGCAGAGGTTCTCATCAGTAAACAAGTAAATAAACTTTTTTCCCCTTTGAGTTTTGTGACCTGTTTTGCTGCTTGCAACAGAAATTGTTCACAGCACACTGATGGTGTCAGATAAGATGTTCCCAGATTATCTGGGTTGGGGCAACAAACTAGAGAATTGAGTAATCCCTCAAAGTGTACCCAGGCTCTTAATGCCACAGGAGAACCTTTAATACAAAAAAAGGTGACATTGTTGCTAAATATTGTATTGTGAAATTAGTAATCCATGCATATAGGATTTATAGGTTACATAAGATGTATGGAGCATATTAACTGGAGTTAATTCTGTAAAATGAAACAAAGATAACATATATGAAGACAGAGAGCATGGTATAGTAGATAAAGAACAGTCTTCACAGTCAAAAGAGTTGGGTTCATGTCCTACCTCTGAAACTGCTGACTGTGTAACCTGGGCAAATGTAGTCTCTCAGTCAACTCCCAAAGACCAAGTTGCACAAAAAGGTCAGATCTTCACTGGTCAAAGAGGCGCCTCACTTGGAGTTTCCTATGCTGATGAAATCATAGGTCTGGCAAAAACAATAACAACAACAAAACTGGAACACACCATTTTTCTGGGCATTTAATATATTTTATATATTAGTGGATCTCAAAGTATGGTCTGGGGATCATACCTGAAGGTATCTTCCAGGTGGCCCAAGAGTTCATCTCTTTTAGCACAAATGTTTATAATAACAGTCTATACTTTTAGTTTTTGCATAAATTAAGACCGATTAATAAGTACTACAAGACAATTAAGTACTTTAGGTACTATTAATTACTATAAGACTATTATAAGTACTATTAATAAGACTAATTAATAAGTATAGTCTTTAGTGAGGATTAACCTGGTATAGAAGAAAATTCACAGAATCACCAAAGTGAACACTCTGGCTGGTTCATTGGACTAAAAAGCAGAAGCTCTGGGCTCCAAGGTCATTTTCAACTTGTAAATCTATGTTTCTATGATGCTAATCCTCACCACCTACTTCCAAACAGGTATGTACTCTTAGGGAAATCAATTAACCTTTGAGAGCCTCACTTACCTCATTAGTTAAAAAAAGGAGTTGGACTCTTTGGTCTTTACCACACTCCAAATCTGATTGAAAATAGCTAGTTTATTGGGAAATAATTTCCTGGTCACCTACCCACTCTGGAAAGTTAAGTCTTTGGGGTTATTGTGTTTGGCCATTTTTTTTTCCTTTTTTGAGTTTTATTTTTATTTAAAAAAAAATCAGAGTCATTGTTCTACATAATTTTACTTTTTTTTTAAACACCTAGTCTTAAAAAAAACAACAACAGAAAGATAAAGATTATTTTGCCTTTCTTTTGAAAATCTGTCTCTAGTTTTTCTTATAGGAAAGCTGCTACTTTGAAATAACCACATCAATGTTTTCTATAAAGCTTCAGCAGGTTACAACCAGGGTCATTCTAGGTCAACATCTCATTCAAGTGGGTATTTATTCTGTTTGCTTGTTAGCAGAGGCAGGCTGCCTAGTTGTTGATTTAGCTTTTCAGACTCCTACTGTTGGCTAACTCCTTGAGATCTTAGTCAAATACTCAGGATCTCCAACACACACACACACACACACACACACACACACACACACACACACACACACACACACTCCTTCTTCCTCTTTCTTCTTCTTCCCACCTTCCCACCTTAACCTTAAGCCATGGTCTAGTTTACAAGTTCACATCTATGTATGGTCAAGTCAGACACTGCCATTCAGAGACATTCTATAACTGATACTGGCTTTCAAACCAAGTGGTGTTTGGCAAGCTTCTTTCATTGGCTGTAGTTGCTGAACCATAATAGGGGAGTGCCTTAGTAGTCCTTACTCTCTCTCTCAGCTAGAGCTACCCCTCACCTCTTTCTCTCTCCCTGAATGATATTTTTTCCCCAATTACATGTAAAAACAATTTTAAATATTCATTTTTTAAGATTTTTGAGTTCCAAATGCCTTTTTCCCTCCCTCTCTTCCTACCTCCTTCCCTGAGATGGTAAGCAACTTGATATCAGTTATACATGTGCAATCATGCAAAACATATTTCCATATCAGTCATATTGTAAAAGAAAACATATGCCAAAAACAAACCATGAAAAAAATCAAGTGAACAATAGTATGATTCAATTTGAGTTCTTTCTCTGGAGGTAAATAGTATTTTTCATCATGAATCCTTTGGAATCATCTTGGATCATTGTATTGCTGAGAACAACCTAGTCATTTACAGTTGATCATCATACAAAATTGACGTCACTATATATCAATGTTTTCTTGCTTCATTTTGTATCAGTTCATGTAAGTCTTTCCAGGTTTTTCTGAAATCATCCAATAGAGCTACCTCTTCTACAGTGTTATAAGGGGAGAGAACTGGAGGCCCCAGGCACTTTCCCTCTGAATCCAGAATGTGGCTTGTGAATTTAGGCCTCAGTTTCTTGCTAGCCTCAGTGTTTGTTCCTTTATGAAGGAGATTAATCTGGAGACTCTAAGGCTGAATTTTGAAAGGTGAGGAAAATAAGCTACCTGGGCATCCACAAAATTGATAGCCAATCTAGAATCAATGCCTCTGGGATGGCAGCAGTGCTATATTTGGATATCATGGTGGAATCTATAATATTCTAACTCCTTACCTTATATGAGTTAGGTCAGGTTTTCCTTACAAGGTATTGAAACCATCCTTGAAAGTTTGGGCTCAGAAGACTAAAGGTTCAGGTTGTTATTATTTCATGGCTGCCAGCATACAAAACAGCCAGGAGGAGCAACAGGCAGCATTTTTGATTTCTGACTGAGCAACTGTATTAGCAACTACATTTAGCACACAGGGTGGGCTGCTAGCACAGGTTCTTGATCTGTTTTTCTAAAGGAAAGACAGCTTCAAAGGGGTCAACAATAATACTTTAATTAAACCATGCAGATAGGTAAGTAGAAAGAAGTGAATATCCCACAAATAATCCAATAAACAGGGCTCCAACCGTCTAAACAGAGTAATAGATACCTAATAACCAAACCAGGGAGCACCATCCTCTGGGATCACAAAGCAGGGGAAGTGGGGGAGGCACTCAACAACAGCTACCCAGAGTCTTGTCTGGCCAAATCACAAAGAAACATTCTTCCCATGAGTGAACCCCAAACTAAAATACTAACTTCCCAGTATATATAGTTTTCAACTAATAATCTCAGGAGGCATCACAACCTATCTGATTCATTTCCAATTTGGCCCAGTGCCAAAAAGTGTGAAAGCCTTCTTGCAAGCAAATTTCCCCTAAGCAAGCTTCTCCCTAAACAAGCTTCCAGTTAGGCAAATTCCTCCCCCAAGGCAATATAAATCTCTGTGAATATATTTAGTTTTCACCTGAGGGTTCTATGTGACTCAGGATGTGTCACAACTGTGAACTGGGCTGGAGCTCAAAACAGATATCCATGGTTGAAACACCTGTGTAAATTTAGACTTGGGAACATGGCCCATGTTCCAAGGGAAAAAGGAATGCATGTAGTCACATAGGCCTATTGATGGACAGGGAAGATCTTATATTCCATTAATCCTACAGTAGCCCAGGTCAAGGAGCTTTGTTCTATTGAACTAGTTTTAGGTAACCTTAATACCTATTATTGTTGAATATCCTTTTCCTAAGTAGATCTCCATTTGTTAACTGTTGAATAATTTACAAATGTCTCATGTTGTCCAAATATAAAACAAACTAGGGGACTGGCTTTAGTTAATCTTAGTCCAGGACAGACATAAACTTGGTGGGATCAATGCTATATAGAAACTATGCTTGTTCTTCCCAGAGATGGAGATAGTATAGGTGGAACAGGTACCTCACAGTGTCAGGGGGAGAAGTATTTGTACTTTTGTTCCTCCCCCTTTTCCCCCAAAATGGGGAAAATATTGAGCTACTTTTCTTGATTTTGTACTAGCTTTGAGAACTTTCAGAAAGAAAAATAATCCAAGGAAATGTGTCTGTTTTTCCTTCAAATGAATTTAAAAATGAAAGAATATTTATTAAATACTTACTCTACCCCTGGCACTAAGTGCTGCTTACATTTTAATAGGAGACTTTGCATAGGAAAGAAGTGTCCAAGGAGGGCCCAGAATGGGAGTGGAAGTGCCTACTGGGGCCTCAAACACTCAAGTGAAGAGTCATAGGATGAAGATGGACAGAGAGCAGGCAATTATTCAGTAAACACTATGATCCCCATAGAAGCACACATAATAAACATATCTGAGCTAGAATTTACTCTTACTTCCCTTATGACAACTCAAGGCTTCCACATGAAACCTTTCTTGATCCCCACAGCTACTTGGGGCCTTCCCTCCTGCATCTGTTATATTTATATAAAGGATGTGGGTGGGTATGCATTTGCATGTGTACCTGCTGTATTTTGCTCGGTTGTGCATGTCCACCTGGGTCTGCGTAGATGTAGCTTGCAGGGAGGAGGCAAGAGTAGATAGCTCTAGAATCTCTTTCTTTTCCCCTTCTTCAAGAGGGATTTGATTCCTGACAGGAGGGGAAGTAGGAATTTGGGGTCAGAGGCTAACAATTCTGTTCTCCTCTAAGAATGAGGGTTCTGGCCTAGAACTATATTTGCCTCCTGGCCCCCTCCTGATTTTGTAAGTCTATGGGAAATAATTTTTAGGTTCAAGCTGAGCTCCTGATCACTATCCCTTAAATGGTGAAGTAGCATTACATAGCTTGACTCCCTTCTCACTAAATGCCAGTTACACAAAGACCACTTATAGTGAATAGCAAATAAATTTTTTTTTGGAGCAGGGAAGGCTGGGCAGTGGGGGCCAAGTGTCACATGGCTATTATGTGTCAAATGTCTGAGGCTAGATCTGAACTCAGGTCCTCTTGACTCCATTCACTGTACCACCTAGCCACCCCCAGAATACTAATCTTTTTTTTTTTAAGGGTTTATTTGTTTTTTCAACCTCTTTTTTTTTTTAAATAAAAGGGAATGTTGCCTTTGATAGAAAGCCAGTTCCTTGAGAACAGGGACTTTCTTTTTGACCTGGTATCTTTAGTGCCTTCTATTTAAGTGTACTTAATAAAAGCTTGTTCATTGATGAATTTATTGTGCCTTTCACATTCTATGCACTTCGTATATACTTAATGAAGAGTGAGTCAAACACAAGTTAAGTAGTACTTACCTGCACAGTATGTCTCAGTGGATAGAGCAGTGGCGACTTGGAGTCAGGAAGACCTAAGTCTGAATGCCTCCTTAGATGCTTATATAATCTGAAGTTCAAAGTCCATTTTCATAAATCTCTCCTCTTTGGTAGAGACTGATTACTTATATTTACTGATATTAAGCATTACCCTGGACTAGTCACTTACCCTCTTTCAGGCTCAACATCTTGATCTCTAAAATAGGGATAATAAGGGTAGCTACATGGCGCAGTGAATAGAGCACCAGCCTTGGAGTCAGGACAAACTGGGTTCAAATCTGGACTCAGACATTTGACACACTTACTAGCCGTGTGACTTTGGGCAGGTCACTTATTATTTTTGCCCTCCAAAAAGCAAAAATGAAATAAAATAAAATGGGGATAATAATATCAATTGTCTCACAGAGTTATTGTGTGGGTAAAATGAGATAATGTATGTGAAACACTTTGCAATCCATAAAGCACTCTATAAATACTAGTTCTTATTACTGGGAGCTCAGGGAGGAAAGAACTAATAAACTAAGACTCACTCAAGGGGAAATTCCTCAAAGTCCCCAAAGTGGAGGAGTCATCAAAGAGGGGAAAGGACTTGAGCTGGACTTGACAAGACTGAAAAGGGAAGAGGAAAGTAATTCCAGGCTGAAGGTGTAAGAGAGATAGTTTAAGTTTTGTAGAATTCAAAGAAGTAGCAATGAGCTCTGTGAACAAGGTAATGAAAAGACCCTCTTGAAGGAAGCTGGCGGTAGAGGGGGATGGTGAAGTAGGACTAGAGGCCTCTTTCATTACATTACCCTTCCTGGGCTCCATTACTACTGACCCTCCAGCCCAAGCACTGACATAGAGAGTGACAGGAGAGTACAAGGTCTGCCTCTAATTTCAAAATGCCTGGGATTAATAGCCTCCTTCACCAAAGGATCTTCTTGATTTTTGCTACTGTCAATCACTCCATTCACTGTTCTAATTAGGTGATTATCCTAATCAACTGGCATGTCCCCTATGGTGGCTGGCAAATTTCCTACTTCTGATTTCCCTAATATTTGTAATTTATTTCTCATCTGTTAGGCAAACATTTGAACTGATTACCTCAATTAGATTTTTCAAGGTGTAGTGACAGAGTCTGTATTCACACTTCTAGAGCTAGGGCAGCTACACTTTCCACTCTGGGTTCTAGGGAGTTTAATGAGAAGTCAGGGTGAATCTTTTCTAACCTATCAGCTTAAGTCCCAATTCTAACATGGTTCCACCCACTGTTAACCAGCATTGATCAGATTAGTGACCCAGTTTCATTTAACCAAATAAAATGAGGTAGCTTTTATAAGGGAACATTTACTTGAAGTTATAGCAAAAAAAGAAGTATAAATCATTCTTCCCCACCCCCCTGTGGGAGGAGGCATCACCTGAGTTCCTGGGGAAAGTGGGCTCAGACTTAACATGCTTTCTGTGTAGCATTTGCCCCACCAAATTAATTTCCAAATGCATCATGAATGCTGGGTATTAGGTGAGTCAGTATCTCTGCTACTGCTAGGCTGGATCAAGTAAAGCTCAGGACTTTGCTTCTCACTATCTGGCTTATGGTAAATCCCAGCATGAACTCCAGCTCCTGGACCTCTGGTGGCTTATCATTTTGACCTTTCAAAGCTCATAAGGTTATAGCTGTTTTCTAAACTGCTTCACCCCAAACCAATAACCAGTATCCTTTGCTGACCCCTGTGACCACTGCCAATCACTTCCCTTCCAATACCTTATCTCTCTAGCTGCCTCCCATTGGAAGGTATAGACTCAGATCTGATCCTTTTTCTGTAAAACCTTTTGGGCACTGTGAGCTTCTTTCCCCCCACTTCTACCCACTATTACCCCTATGGTTTCACCAGTTACTCTTCTCATCCCAGCAAAAATTTATCAGTGACCATTTGGGATAAAACTGTCCCCTGCCTCTACCTTAAGTTCTTTGTTACTTGTATCCTTGTAACTGACCCCACCCACATTCTGATCCAAAGCACCCACCCTTTCTACCAGAATTCTCATTTCATAGTCAACAAATTCTCTTTCATCTAGGACCTCATTCTTTCCTACCCTTTTTATCAATCAGTCTTTGAAGGGATCTGGCTCCCCTATGATTGCTTCCCTGGCTGTCCTCAGGTGTACTTGATCCAGTCTTTTTCCCATGTTCTCAAGCTGATTGCATTCTCAATCATCTACCTCTCTTTTAAATTTTCAGCCTCTCCCTATTGCGTGGCTCCTTTTTTACTGTCTTCAAGCATGCTCAAATTTCCCCCATCTTTAAAGACCCTTCACTAGACCATACCATCCCTTAAAGCTATCATCTTACGTCTCTCCTTCCTTTCTTAGTTGAACTCCGAAAAAGCTGTTTACACTCACTGCACTTCTCTCCATAAATCATTCCTCACCCCTTTGAGATCCTACTTTTGATCTTTTCTCAGTCCTTTTCTCTTGACCTATCTGCTGGTGACACTTTTGACCAAGCTTCTCTTCTGGATTGTCTGTTCCTTTTGGATTTTCATGACTCCATTCTCTCTTGGTTCACCTTTTGCCTGTTTGACTATTTTAGTCTCCTTTACTAGCTCATTTTCCACATTACTGTCTCTAACTGTAGGTGTTCCTTGAGGTTCTGTCCTAGGCCCCTTTCTTTTCTTCATGTATATACTCTATCATCTTTTGATAAACTTATCAGTTACTATCTACTTAACTATCATCTTTATCCAGACAACCCTTAGATTTATATACATAGCTGGAACATATAGGGTAACCAGGGAGGACTAAGAGCTCTAGTGAGGGCTTGCTGAGTCCTTTTTAGGGCTGCTCATCCACCTTTGGTACCCACCTGTCATTCCACTCTCAGTTGTGGCTCCAAGAAACTGTAGCATGCTTCGTGGTTGCACCTTGGTAAGCCATCTGGGCTAAACCAGGTTGAGAGTAACCAACCACTCTCAAACCCACTGGTGAGTTAGGGGGATGTCTGCACCAAGACTTCCCTCCACCCCACCCTCATAATGGACAGATGAGAACAAGTTGTTTCAATAAAGGCAGCTGAAGCAGGTGCTGTGGAGCACTTAGTGCTTGGTTAGACACCAAGGTCATCTACTGAATCTGGTGTCATTGCCAATCATCTTGTTTTCTGTGACTCATGTCTTTCACCATACCAGTCTATTCTACGGACTGCTGCCAAAGTTATTTTCCTTAAGCACAGACATGACCATCTGACTTCACTACTGGACCAGAGACAGTGCCTCTAGAATAAAATATATACCACTCTGTTCCATTTTAAGGTCTTATAAAACCTGGCCCCAGCCTTTTCAGCCACATTGGATCATACTCTGGAATCCAGTCTAAAAAGGCTCTTAGTTGCTCACTTTATTGTACAGAATTAATATTGTTTTATAATGGAAGAGGTTTCCATAACTATCAGATCTAACACTTGCTAGTTGAGTGAATTTGGGCCAGTCACTGGGGGCCTGCAGCTTCCTCATTTCTGGTAAACTGAATGTGAAAACCTAAGGTTGTTGAAATGGACGCCATTCATCCTTCAGGGAATGCTTCTTGCTTTCTGTTTCAGACGTCAGTATGCAACAGTATGTCACAGCAGTCAGGAGAAAATTATCTTTTCCTTTTCTTTTAAATAAATCAAGTCTCCATTTTGAAGAAGCAGGCTTTAAAAATCACACGGCTCTTCTCATGTCTGTTCATACATCATGGAATTCCATGGAAACTTTTAGTCTCAAAGACTGATAAAATGGAGTTTTCCCTCTAAGTTAGGAAAGGAAGCTGATGTACTGGGGAAATCCAGTCATAAACACTACTTAGTCTGAAGGTCTATAACAGTTGCAATCCAAATGCTGTAGGGTGTGTCTGGACAGAAAGTGTAAGCTTTCCTTTTCTTTTGAATCATTTGTGAACAATCTAAAGGCAAAAAAGACCAAGCTTTTTCCTGGCAAACTAAAGCAACTTGGTTTTAAATTCTAAGGTTGGAAAATAAAAGTTTTTTAAAAAGGAAGAAAGAAGAAATTGCTCAATTGACCGATCCTGTTATTTTCTGTCCTCATACAGTTTTTTAGACTTAACTTCATTGAATGGATTTATGAACTTCGCCAGCCCCACCCGGCAATTCAGCCCTTCCTTCACCAAGGGGTTAAGTTATATGGTTGTTCTGATTAGCGCGCCCGCCCGCAAGTTTTCTGGCGAAGGTCTGGGATTGTAGTCACATTTCCCCAAGGGCTCACTTCCCGCAGCCTATCGGAGGACTGCTTTCACCTAGCTTCTGGGTAGTCCTCACTAACGCTAGGGCTGGAGAAGAGAAGGAAGGAGCCAATGAGCGTGTGAGTTACATTCGTCTCCGTGCCCTTTAAGAGCCCCTGCCTAGGAGCCCGGCAGGCAGGTTACCACCACCTCCTCCTCCTCCCAGCTCCGGCTCCCGCAGCAGGGTCTCCTCGGGCATCGGGCTCCCCATTGTGACCCCGCCAGCGCCAGAGATGACTTCCACTCAGCATGGCAGTGTTGTGATTTTTGGCAGGTAAACCTTTGGGCATGCCCAGCTGGGGTTTGACCACAAGAGCCCGGCTAGCTGCCATTTGCGATTTTGGGGAGAAGAGAAAGTTGGAGGTTGTGGTTGTTTGTACCTGAGCATGGAGCCGCCCCCTCCATCCATCCCTCTCTTTATTTCCTCCTCCGACCCCCGCTGCGTGGCGTTTTTGGCAGCTGCGGCCGATTTTCCTGTTTTCAGATTGCTTTTATTTTATTTTTAAAAGCGCCCTCATTCAAAATGCAACCTGATCTCCAGCAGTTTCTTTGGAAGAAAATGGTCAGCGCTGTGCTTGTTCCTGCTTTGTAATTGAGTTATTCACTTCAAACCCGTGGCCTCCCGGGGGTGTGTGTGGTGGTGGTGTTTCATATGTTTTTTTAAAGATAGGTGATGGCATTTCAGTCATCTTTTCTGGGAGGCAGAATGGGGGCCTTGAAACAGGAGCAGCACCTTTAGGTGAATTTAATTCATTCTACTGGAAGCAGTCAGTCAGCGAACATTTATTAAGCACCCACTGTATATCAGGCACTCGGATACTCAGAGAAGCAAAAAGAGAGTCCCTGCTCACAAGGAGCTGCGAGCATAATCGGGGTTACACCATTTGAACCACTATGTACCAATAAAACATATGCCGGATTAACTGGGGATAGACTCGAAGGGAAGGCATGAAGATCAAGGAGGACTGGGAAAAAGTTGCTTGCAGAAGGAAGCTCACCCTTTCCCAGCCCAATTATTCCTTTTAACTCTTTGACTTTGGGATCAATATGGAGAAGCCGTCCTTACGTGAAAAAAATTGGAGTGGCAAAATGACAATTTTCTGTTGCATGACATTTTATCAATTATATGTCTATAACAATAGATTTTTTTTTTTACTGAAAATAAACTCTTCCTCTTTTTATTACAAACCTGTCTTTTTTTTTTTTCTTTTTGCTCTTGTAGTAGTATGACATCCTAACTCAGCAATGGCTTTGGGCAATTGACTTTACACAGTTGAGGTGTTTGACTTCTTGTCTCTGGAAAAACCAAGTTGAGGAAACAGTTATATGTATTTCTCTTATCATTTATTACTGATAGAATTGGTGAATTCTGTAAGTTTCCTGTTGACTTTCTGTCCAGGAAATGGTGAAGATTAACCTGACTTTGGCCTGTCTATGCATGACTTTGGCCTGTTGTTGTGGGGTGAAGGAGTAAAAAGTGAACTTGTAGATAGAAGTGGTTGTCTGGTGGGGGTGACTCCCATGCTTAGTGTCCTTTTGACACATTTGGAGGTCTGCTGTACAGCAACCACATTTCCTGAAGTCATTAACCCAGCTTATTTCTCATATATCATAGAAAATGGAATTGCAATTTAATTTTAAATTATTATGTATACATATGTATACATACATATTAAGATTAAAAAACTTGTTTTTGATAATATATATCATGTCCCCCACTCTTCAAATCTCTCCATTAGTTTCTTCCTCAATGAAAGCAAGCAAAAAATGGAGAAAAGATGGAGATTGGGCTAGGGCAGTTTATTAAGGGATTCCTCTAAGTCATACACCTGGATTTCAGGATACTCAGCCATTTTAATTTTTTTTGTGAGCAAACTGACTTGCCCAGGGTCACACAGCTAGTAAGTGTTTGAGGCTGATTTTGAACTTGCTCTATCCACAGCACCACATAGCTGTCCCCCATTTTAATTTAATAAAAACATTTGACTGTTGGCTTTCCCCATTTCCTGTCACATACCAGACTCCTTGGTGAAAGGCAGTTATCAGAAATGTTGTCTCTGCATATAAAATCCTTTTCTCTTCTTATAAAGGGCACTTTCCATAAGAATTTCTTAGCTATTGTTTTGACTATCTCCAGGGACAGTGACTTTAAAGAAATGCCTTCAGTGGGGGTGGTACATAGGATTGGAAAGGACTAGTAGGAATTGGGTTAGTGGAAGGAAGCTAAAGAGGGAAAAATGACAACTTTCAAGGAATAATCACTCCTATAAGACTGAGCTCTTTGAGAGCCAGGACAGTGGGGTTTTGGGGGTTTTTGGTTGTTATTTTTGTTTTTGGCTTTCTTTATAGAAGAGTACCTGGCACATAAATGCTTGTCATCTTGACTAATCAATGTGAATGCATAGGAAGATTGAAGTATAGCTGTATACAACTGTATACAAAGAACATGATTATGAAAACTGAAAAAAGTAGTGTTTGCAAGTGGTCATTTAAATCTTATATAGAATTTTATAGGAAGCTATATTTGACATAGTAAATGTGTTCCTGATTATGTGTATACTTTGGACCCTATTCTAAAAACCTCTACTAAAGCCATAATCCTGGGTTCTTAAAAGTTATATATCAACTTTACCAGCCTCAGCTCATATTCTACCTTTTGCAAGAGGCCTTTCCTCCTCCTTGTCCACTCCAGCTGCTATCCTGTCTCTGAGATAACTCTCCCATCTCCTTTGTATATTATACATATTTGTACGTAGTTATTTAGATGTTGTTTCCTTCCAATGTAAGCTTCTTGGGCCAGTGGACCCCCTCTTCCCTTTTTTTGTTTCCATAGCCCTTAGCAGTGTCTGGCACATAGTGCTTAATAAATGCTTGTTGGACTGACCATGAAGGCCATAATGTCAGCCCAGAAGTAGCCTACCTACCTAAGATGAGAGAAACTAAATCACCAGCTGATACCAGTTTGCTAACATTTATTTATTTATTTAGCCTTATCAACTTGGGGTCATCTGCTAAGTGGTCATCTGTGTGGAAGGGAGTGGTAGTACTCACAAGAGGAGATTGTAGATTACTAAAGTATATTGGATTGGTAGCCCTACCTTTTTCTGTCATGCATGGGGGAGGGACTTCACCAGCATATTTTGGTTTTTGTTTAGATTTTTGCTTAGATTTGTAGCATTCTGAAAGAGAAGCTGGATGTTTTTTTTTTAAAAACCAAATACAAGAACTTTTTGTTTTGGGTTTGTAATAATATTGGCGTTTTCCAAGAAAATCTCATCAGTATTAATTTTTCTTCTTAAGTGCTTATTTTTATTTTTAATCAGCCTAATCAGGCACTTAGTGGGCATAATTTTAAAAACATCATTCATTGTGTACTCAGCAAATTGGTAAGGATGAAAAAAGATGGATGAAAAAAGATGGGAATAGTGTTAGAAAGATTGTGGAAAGAGAGGCACACTAGTGAAATGTTGATGGAACAGGGAATTAGTCTGTTTTTGAAAAGCAGTTTGAAATTATGCTGGGAACATAATTAAAATGTCCATACCCTTTCATCTAGAGACCTCATTGCTGGGTAAATATCTACCCTCAAGAAAGCCAGTGAAAGAAAAAGCAAATCCTCATATATACCAAAATCTTTTTGTATCACTTTTTGTAGTAATAAAGAACCAGAATGAGGCTGGATTTGACCTTGGGTCTCCTTGGCTTCAGAAAATGGCTAAACTAATTGTATATGAATGTAATATAATTTGAAGATTTCAGAGAGGCATAGGAATACGTACTAATTCAGAATGAAGTAAGCAGAGCCAGCGAAACAATATACACAGTGACTACAACAGTAACAAATTGAAGCTGAAGGTTATGAAATTATAATGCCCAAACTTGAGTTAAAGAAAAGATAAGAGAAAGCACCTTTTTTTTTCTTGCAGGGATGGGGTATGACTTGACCAAAGAACATCAACATATAATTTCAGACTTGGTTGATATGTTGGTCAATTTTACTGAACCTTTTAAAATTTGTTGTATATAAGGGATGACTTTCTAGGTGAGTGAGGAGTGGGATTACATTGGGAAATGTAGGTGATGTAAAAACAAAAGATATTAATATATTTTTAAAAGAGTATCACTGCAAGACTCAGCGTGCTAAAGTCTCTTTTGCTATAGGAATAGTTCTTGTGGCATCTAGGTGGTGTGGAGAGTAGAAGGAATGTTGGATTTGGAGTTAGGAAGACCTGTTTTCAATCCCTGCTGAAGATGCTTAAAAGCAATGTGACTCTCAGCAAGTCACTTAACCCCTCTCAGACTCCATTTCCTAACTGTAAACTGGGGATAATTATAGCACCTACATCACAGGATTTTCTCGAGGTTCCTGTGAGTACATATGTAAAGTCCTTTAAGAATCTAAAAAAAGCACTTTTACAAATGCTAGTAGCTCTTATCATTATTATTATTTATATCTTCTCAACAGATGAAGATCAGGAGTTAGAAATTGTTTTTAGTTAACTTTAAGAAAGGATGTAAGAGGGGCGGCTAGGTGGCGCAGTGAATAGAGCACCGGCCCTGGAGTCAGGAGTACCTGAGTTCAAATGCCTCAGACACTTAACACGAAAAACTAGCTGTGTGACCTTGACCAGGAAATGTTAAGTGATACTCCTTGACCCAGAATAGCTTTATTCCAGATGTAAGTGGCCTGGTGGGTAGAGACTGAATTCAGGAAGACCTGAGCTTAAATCCAGCCTCAGGTACTTACTAGCTGTGTGACCCAGGGCACATTGCTTAACTTCTATCTGGCTCAGTTTCCTTAACTATAAAAGGTAGGTAATAATAGCACACATCTCCCAAGGTTGTGTGAAGATCAAGCTGGATAATATTTGTAAAGTGCTTGCTAGCTATTATTACGTGAATTTAGAGGCATCGATGATAAGTTGGAAAAACAAAACAAACGTTCCTCTTATTTTGGAAAGAGGAAACTGAATTCAGTCTTTCCGTAGTAGCTTATGTTGCTACTCTAGACTAAAGATTTGACTTTGTAGCAAACCACCATAAAGAATTATAAAGGCGGTAGCATGGCATTATGGAAAGACTACTGGATAGGAGTTGGGAGATCTGAATTCAGGGCCTCATTCTTTCCCTAATGATAACAATTATCATTTAGGATGAGCTGCGTGACCTTAGGCAAATCACTTTACCTTGTTGGGCCTCAGTTTCCTCATTAGTAAAATAAGCATGATGATCTTGAACATCTGTTTGTGCTTTGATGTTTCCAGTTTAGATGGTATGTTAGGCTGCTTCATCCTGCATCATTTGGTATTTGATTTTAAATTGCTTATTCTGATAGCCCAAACAAGCTAAATGAATAATTTTATAAGGCTAAGGTGTGATTTTATCTCCTTGTTCACAGTGTGTCTATCCTAAGGACATCCCATCTTGTCAACAGTACCAGTTCAATGTTATGCCCCTAATGAATCATGTATTAAACTTCTCTCTCCTGCTGTGATCATTGGCCTGTTTGGGAACTCAGTGAAAAAATTGCTCAAATGTGCCCTTTACCCTTTATCAATTTCTACATAAAGAGGCCCTCTAGTAAAAAGTATATACTCTCTACCCCTTCCCTTTTTGTGATCGTACTAAAGTGTTGGGACTAACTTGGATGTTATTTATACCCATTTATAGTATAAAATAAACGAAGAAGAAACTGTAAGGAAAGAAATAAGCATTTATTAAGCACCTGCTGTGTGCCAGAAGCTCTGCTAAGCAGTTTTATAATTATTACCTCATTTGATCCTCACAACAACACTGGAATGTAGGTGTTATTGTAATACTCATTTTGCAGATGTGGAAACTGAAGCAAACAAGATTTAAGTGACTTGCCCAGGGTCACACAGCTAGTAAGTGTCTGAGCCTGGAATTGAACTCAGTTCTGAGATTTCTGGCCCAGTGGTGTGGCTGCAGAGCCTAATTGCCTCAATATATTCAGTCAACCAACCTTTTAGCTATTTTGAAAAGTATTTGCCTCTGGAAATTGCTGTAGCATTTTTTTTTTTTTTGCTTTCTATAGTCTATTTGAGGCAGTGCTGCTTTCTGCAGCTGTGTTCTTCCTTTTTTTTGGTCACCTTTCCCTGACATTTTTAGTTCTTTTTTTTTTTTCCTACCTTACATCAGAAACTTCTTAGTATTTTTGGTAAAGCAAATCTACTGCATGGTAGAGCCTAGCAGAATTGGTTCTGCTGTTGAGGTCATTTTTAGATGCAAAGTGAGTTCTTTTCAAGGAGGACATGAAGATCAGTTTATTTAACTTTTAGTACTTGACTAGGTAATTCATTTGGATTGGAGACACATATCAGTAATAAACTGGCCAATTGGAAGAATCAGACTTGGAATAAAAATTGTTTTTTTCCAAAAAAATTCTGACTTATAGGACTTGACTAGGTAGCTCATTTGGATTGGAGAGGTGTATCAAGTGAAAAATTGGCCAATTGGAAGAATCAGACTTCTGATTAAAAAAATATTTTTACAGTCAGGGTCAGGCATACAGTAGGAATGCAGCTGATTGTAGAGTTAAGTCTACAGCAGGGAACAGAATTATGGTTAAATAATAAAAATATTTTATTCTTCCTTTGTATCTTGTGATGCTTGTGCTGATGCACATATACATGGATATTCTAAAAGTTTAGTGTAGTTTTATGTTATTAAAGCTGCACTAAGACTTTTAGCATACCTTGTAGGCAAGTATAATTATTATGATGTCAGGGCTAGCTAGAAATTTTGGTGTCCTCCATCAATAAAATCCTTTACCTGTTATTTTGCAGTCCATAAATACATGTCATGGGGGTAAGGCATTTGATTTAGATTTTCAGGGATGGGGAGAAAGGGGATTACAGGTATAGGGAACAACTTGAGAAAGGAGAAATCTCAGGGTATGTTGTAGGGATAGGGAAGACTGTTTTTATTGATGGAAAGTCTGAGATAAGGCTAGAAAGGCAGAAGCAGTGCCAGATTGCAGAGGGCCTTGAATTCTGGGCAAAAGAGTTTTAATGTTACTTGGTAGGTAAGAGAGAGCTGCTGAAGATTTTTTGAGCTGAGTGTTGGCACTAGATTAATGGACCAATGAGATTTAATTTGGGAGTGAACTGCCTGTACTATTATAACACCTCCTTAGTCCTTTGATTCCAGTCTCTCCATTTATCTTCAACATAGTTGCCAAATTAATATTGTTAAAGCATAGGCCTTTGTTATTGCCCTGCTAAAAAATTTACAGTGACAGCCTTCTGTCTCTGGGATAAACTATTGTACAGACTTCCCAGCACACGCAACCTGGCCTACAGCTCTTTGCAGACTTCTTTCTGTGGTTTCCTTCATGCATTCATTCTTCCAGCTGAACTGGCCAATTGACTATTTCCTGAACTCAACATTCTGTCTCCTGTTTCTGCTTTTACATAGGCTGTTCCCCCATTTCTGGAATCTATTCTGTCCTAGAATCCCTGACTTCATTCAAAGTTCAACACAGGTACCACTTCCCATGTAAAACCTTTTCCTCATTTCTCCCCTCAGTTAGGTTGTTGATTAGTACTTTATCTTTCCTGAAATAATGTTGTCTTTACTGTTACTTGTACATATTATGTCTCACTAAAAAATATAAGAAACTGTTTCATTTTTTCTAGTGTAACGTTTTGCACAGAGTAGGGTCTTCATTAGCGTTTGTTGCAAAATTGAATGGTGAAGGAACCCACCACCTTTTGAGGGAAGCTAGTCTCTTTTTGGACTACTCTAATCAAGAGGAAGTTTTTCCTTACACGGACCTAAAATTTGCCTGTCTTCAACTTCTGCAGATTGTTTCTTGTTCCGACATCTGGGCCCAACCTCTATTTTTATGCTTACCCAGCATTCTTCTGGTTTCTACTTTGGTCTCTTTGAGTATCCTGCCCAGAAGAATGATATGCCTCATACAGATAATCAGTATTGGTTATCGTGCCAAGTATATCTCTTGTTGTAAATCAGTAAGCTGTTTTCTGGTTTATAAACCAATCTCTTAAGAAGTTACTTATGAAATCCATTTCCCAGAGCCTGATCACACACTTGTAGGTAGATTGTGTTACTGATCCTGAGGATCAGACTCTGGACTTAGGACAACCCCAGCACTACCATTTGCCTCTTAAACAGCTTTGGCTGTTTGGCTACATGCATCCCAGGTCTAATTGTTGCCCAACATTTTGGTTGCTCTTGCATTTTGTTGCTTTTCCCTAGCAGTCAGCAGCTGTAAACTGAGGCTACAGTGTTGTTGGAGCTTCTTTTGGTCAGTCTGCTTGTCACTGCCCCATTTCATTTCACTATTCAGTAGCTTCTGAGAAGAAATAGTACACTTTAAACAATTCATTTTTTCCAAGGTACTGCCAGCTGACCTATCCAATTTGTTTTTGAGCATTGGAAAGATTTTACATGTATGAATAGTTTATACCCAAGGGGTATTTGTAAACCTTGGTATACCAGTGCAAGCTTGAAAAGCCCCATACTTACTTGACAATTGTGCTAATTCAACAAATTATTTAATGAATACTTCCAGAAATCCCTAAGTCACCATAAACAGCAAATGTTATATACTTTTTCATTAGCAATGCCTACTCTCTTCTTCCTTCTATCAATGAGTAAACACTTATTAAGCATCTACTATGTGTCAGAAATTGTGCTAAGTGCTCATATAAACAATCATCCCTGCCCTCAAGGAGCTGACAGTCTAATGGTTTGCAATAAGGTTTATCCATCTCTTTATCTGAGCCCTTGATCCATCCTAGCCTGACTTCTAGAACTTTGCCTCAGCAGTCATTCCTTCCCAGGTCTTTTCATTTCTTCTCTTAGACCATTCTCTTCTGTTTATGAATATGTTATATTTAGGCCTCTTCCATGTAAAAAAAAAACAAACCCAAACCCTTTTCTTAATGGTTTCACCCTATTCTCTCGCCACATGTCTCTCTGCTTCCCCTTAACTGACAAATTTTTACCCTCCTTTCACTGCTTTGAGCTCTGTCCTCAGCCCTTTGCGATCTGGCTTCCAACTCCACCACTTTACCACAATTCCTGTCTCTAAGTGACCTTGTGATGGGTAAATCCATTGACTTTTCTTTTAGTCCACATTATCCTTGACTTCTGGCAGCATGTGGTTCTTTGACTACCACTGCTTCCTTTTAGATACTTTTCTGTTGCCTTCAAAGATGCTTCATTTTTCTAGTTCTCTCGTTTTTCACCCAATGAGAGCTCCTTTATTTATCTCCTTTTTTGGCTTTTCTTCCTCGTCCCAATCTTCTCAGGTAAGTGTTCATAAGGGTCTATGTTTGACCATCTTCTCTTTCTTTCTTGGTCTCCTTGCATCCAGATTCTTCCTTCTTGAATTCATCCCCCAGCTGCCAAGTTAATATTCCTAAATGAAGGCTAGTAAGTGGTACAGTGGGTAGGAGTGCTGGACCTGGGTCAAATTCTTCTTCAGATACTTACTAACTTTATGACCGTGGGCAAGTTTCTTAACCTGTTTGCCAGAGTTTCCTGAACTCTCAAATGAGTATAATAAAAACACCTCTGCTGGGGTTTCTGTGAGCTTCAAATGAGATAATATTTATAAAATGTTTTGCAAACCTTAAAGCACTATATAAAAGCTACTTTTTATACTGTTGTTTTTATTATTGTTGTTGTTATTATAGCATCACAGATCTGATCATGTCTCCAGATCAAGAACTCTGTGACTCCCTAGTACATCTGTACTTTTAGCAATTGCTCAGTTATATCCTATTCATATGTGAAGGACACTGTTAGATGTTTAAATATACATTTAAAAGCATGACACTTAAATTACATGATATGAGTTATATCAATTGTGTCAGTATGCTGCCAGTTTTTGACTTTACACACAGTCTTTCACAGCACCACTTGACCCTCTGCCTGAAAAATGGCCCTGACTATATTTACAGAGCTCTTTAAGTAAGCGTTGAGTTGGCACACTACTTGGGAAGAAGACTAGATGTTTCCAGAATGTAGCTTTGTCCCAATTTGCAGTCTTTACCCTAGCACTCTTGGGTAGTTTACCACAAATAGAGAAGTACTTTTCTTTTGTTTCCCCTTTTTGTACAGTTGTGTTAGGACCCAGGGTTTACTTGCCAAAGCAGACGGGTCAGAGTTCCATAATTAGTGTTCCTTTCATTTGGCTTGAGAGATAGCATGGAAAGATGGAAAAGAGGTTATCTTTAGAGACATAAAGACTGGATTTGGAGTTCTGCCTCTAACACATACAAACTCTCTGCCCCTGGACAAATTACTTAACTCTCAGTATTCCAGGCAGCACTCTAAACCTATAAGTTACTAATAGTTGATATGCTTTAGTTTGGGGAGTTCTCTACAGTGATGAAATCAAAAGGCAGGACCAAAAGAAGACAACTTCATTGAAGCTCTGAATAGATACCCATGTTATATTAAAACAAAAAACCAAAAAAAAACCTCAAGTAAGCCCCTCGAGGAGAGAAATGACTCCAGTTTTTGATATACACGATGCCTGGCACTTAAAAAAAGTCAGACTTGTGGTTTCACAGGTATTCTTCCACAGGAGGAACTTTGTCTAATGTGTATCTGCTTTGCAACTTCTAGTCTACTGTGTGGGGACACTCAGGTTAAATGATTTGTCTTGGGTTAAACAGCCTTGGAACTTAGAGTCAGTGCTCAGTTATGAGGACATTTCTCTGTCCACTGCCCCTTGCTCCCTTTTGGGCTGGCGCATAGTAGTAGGTAATACATGCTTGCTGAATGACTAAGTAAAGGAGGGAAACAAGTGTTTATTAAACAGTTACATTGGGCAGTACCTGCCCTCAAGGAGCTTACGTTTTAATGGGGGAGGTAACATACAGCAGGGAGCTGAAAGTGGGGAGGGAAGAGATGTAGATACCTGTGCTAGGGCACAGTGTTGAAGTCTAGAAAGTCAGGAACTGGTCCAGGAGGGTAATGAAGACCAGGCTATCCCTAGTCTCTCCAGAAAATGGAGGCTCCAAGAGGAATTAACCAGTGGTTCACTGAGTAGTTGCGATCAGTGTTCATTTATAATTTGGGAAGGGGTCCATTATAGTGATACAATAGTTCTGATTCCAGTTTAGCTCCAGAAAGGCAAGTAAGCACTCAGGTATATGGAATCTACCTACAGTAGATGTGTTGCTAGGAGAGTCCTTTTCTTAGTGGCCCATGGAAGCAGAAAGCTGAGACAAAGTTTACCTAGTTAGTCATAGCCACAGATCAACAAAGAAAGTTGGACCTGGCCTGGGGAAGTGTGGAAAAGTGGAAGGGATGGGATTGAGAGAATTATTTAGGTGGCAGTGAGGAACAGAGGACAAAGTAGAAAATATTGGAAAATAATGAAAAGACTGTAAATGACTATTTCATTTCTACAGTGTTAGAGAAAATGCTCAATTGCCTTTTAATGGCAACTATTCGAGGGCCTAGAATTAGAATGATGCAGAGCACAGACATTTTGTTCCACCTGTGTTCCTGAAGTGAGCTGCTGAAAACTAGGTCTGAATAGAAGTTTGGATTATATGTCCAAAGTAACCCGGGCATATTCCCTTTGAGATTATCTTTCATTTTACCTTTATCTGTCTCATATGTGCTTGGTTGTTTGAACATTGTCTCCCTCATTCAAATGTGAGCTCTCTGAGGGCAAGGACTGTTTTTGTTATTCTTTGTATCCCCGGCACTTAACAGGGCATCTGACACATGGTGAGTTTTTAATAAATGCTTATTCACTCATCCTTTGTGATTCTTGACTATATTATCTCATAGATCCTTCTGCATATAAGACATATACAGGGAAAATGGAAGGTAATCTCAGAGGTAGTAAGAGGAGCTCAGAGAAGCAAAAGGCTTTTTAAAGCAGAAGGTGGAATTTGAGTAGAGACTTAAATCCCTTTTGTCAGGGTAGATCCTATATCATTGAGACCACAGATTGTTGAAGTAAAAAATATTAAATCATTGTGGACAGAGAAACAGACAATGGAAATGGGTATTAGAAACCTACTAAACCTTACTGTTTGGCAATTTTCTTCACACTTTGAGTTTAAACTGGTTTTTCCTTCTTAAGAAAGGTTTTTTCTATTCTAATATATAAATAAAAGTTGAGCACAGGCAAAAACAGGTCAATATTTAAATATTAGTAGGAGGGAAGTGTTTGCTTTGTTGCCAAGAAATTTTTTTTAGCTCAAAATCTGAGTAATGCAATTTTCAAATGATAAGTTTTTTGTGCTTTTCCAGGCAGAAAAAGGAAACTGATTAATTTTTATCATATTATGAGAATATGCCCAGCCTATTTTGGGTATATAATCCAAAATTTTATTCAGATCCAGTTTTCTGTGGTTCATTTCAGGAACAGAAGTGAAACAAAATTTCTTTGCTTTGCACTACTCTATTTCTGGGTCTTGGAAGGGCTACCACTAGAAGGCAACTCTGTGTGCGTGTGTGTGTGTGTGTGTGTGTGTGTGTGTGTGTGTGTGTGTATGTGACTTATTATAAAAGGACATTTTTAAAGAAATTTTATTTCAGAGTTCAAATGAGAAGACAAAAATCTGTATTCTGCTCTAATGTTGCTTTTCAACATAAAATGGATAGTTCTTTAAGTTATTCAGATGACTTACGTAGGCTCTTAATTTTCCTTTCCCTCTAGTGGACTCATTGGCCGAAGCTGGG
This sequence comes from Pseudocheirus occidentalis, assembly GCA_028646575.1. NCBI lineage: Eukaryota > Metazoa > Chordata > Mammalia > Diprotodontia > Pseudocheiridae > Pseudocheirus > Pseudocheirus occidentalis. The sequence continues at coordinate 143,556,513 of CM053596.1, read as the reverse complement.
CTATGTTATTTGCCAGTGGAGGCTTCAAGGTGAAACTCTATGATATTGACCAGCAGCAAATAACCAATGCACTGGAAACCATCAGGTAAGCCAGCTTTTACATTGCAGTGACACTAAAGTTGCCATTATTTCTTTTTAAAGAGAGACATAAAACTAAAGACTTGGTTTGTCTTGACTGTGTACTGTCTTGAGAATATTGTCCAACAGGGAGATGACCTTAATCCTTCAATTCAACAAATAATTTTGGGATACTTACTTTGAGAAGCAGCATCATTATTGGAAACAGTGCTGGACCAGGGCCTGCAATAAGGGGAGTTGTCCATCTGGGATCCTGAGCCTCAGAGCATCTCTAGGTGTGCTTCTTCCCCTCATTATCTTGGGTTGAGGATTTAGAACTGGCACCAAGCATTGGATCATTTGGGCCTAGGGAACTTAAACAGCACTTATTTACTGTCCCAGGATTGAACTACCTAAAACCTCATATATATATGAGGGTGGAGCCAAGATGGTGGTGTAGAAGCAGCAAGGTTTCACAGCTCCCACATAGCCACCTCAAATACCCATAAAATATGACTCTAAACAAATTTTAGTGCTCCAAAAACTTACAAAAATACAGAAAACACATCTTTCACTGAAGGCAGCTTGGCTAAAAGTGCTTAACACAGCAGGCTGGGAGCCAAAACCAGCCCAGCCTGAAACCATGGCCTGGCCCCAGGGTGGTCAGGAGGAGCCACAGCTGGAGTCTTCAAGAGAGTGGATTAGCAGCAG
>CM053596.1:143491958-143555245 GCA_028646575.1 Pseudocheirus occidentalis | reverse complement strand
AAAGTTGAACTATTTACATGACAATATGGAAAAATGATAATTGTAACTTATGAAATTTTTCTCAGTATGAGGATAGGTGAAGGGAATACAAATGTGTGTATATTTATTTATATATATATATATATATGTCTAGATAGGAGGGTATGTAGGTGTATGAATGCATATCTTAGTATGTGTGTATTTGTGTACATAGAGAGTACAGGATCAATTGAATAGGATGGGATGCTACTTTAAAAGGTGAAATTCTGAGGTGGGAGAGGATTAGAATGAGAGGAGACAGGGAGAGACAAAATGGGGTTAATCATCCCATATAGAAGAGGCAAGGGACAACTGTTACAATGGAGGGGAAGAACAGGAAGGCACAAGGGAAAGGGTCAACTTTACTCTCATTGAATTTGGCTTAGGGAAGGAATGGCATAAACTCTAAACTGGGTATCTTGCTACACAGGACAGCAGGGGAATGGGGATGAAAGGTGGGATGATGGAGGGAAGGGCAGAATAGGGGGGAGGGCTGCTAGAAGCATACACTTCTGTAAAGGGACAGGGTAGAGAATAGAACAAGGCGGGGGGACAAGATAGGAAGGAGGGACATATAATCAGTCTCTCACAATATGTCCACTGTAGAGATGGTTCTGTGTAATTACACATGTGCAGCCTGTATGGAATTGCTTATCCTTCCTCTAGGGGTGGGTGATGAGGGAGGAACTGAAAGATTCTAGAATTTAAAGTTCTACAGTCAAATGTTAAAAAAAAATTATACACACACACACATATATAATTATATTATTATTAACTACACACAACTGGGAATTAAGATATATACAGGCACTGGGGTAGGGAGATCCATCCTGCCCTATCAGAAAGGTAGAGGGGCGATGGAGGAGGACATAGGAGAGAGCAGATTGGGGGAGGGGCTTTACAGTGGGATTGCTGTTTTGGAGTTATGGGTAGGGGAAAGATGGGGAGAAAATTTGTAACTCACTCCCGTGGAAATAAATGATGTAAACAAGAAAATAAATAAAATAATTAAAAAAATAAAATAAAAATAAAACCTATACATACTATCTATGCCCTCTGCATCTCCAGTGATAGAAGCTAGTGCCACATCCATCCTTACTCATCTAGGTACAGTGGCCTTAACGTACTAGTTTTGTCTCTGTCCTTTGTCTAAATTTAAATCTCACCTCTGCCATTTACTATCTGTGTGACCTTGGTCAAGCTTCCTAATCTCTTTGGGCCTTTTACTTCCTTATTTGTAAAGTTAGGGTTTGTATTTGGACTAGAGATCTGAGGTCCTTTTCAGCTCTACATCTTATAAGCCAGATCTTCTTTCACATAAATTAATTTTTCTTTTACAATTTCTTCTTAATTATTTTTAATTAATTTGAGCATTTTTTGTGAGTTCTGAATTCTCTCCTTCCTGCTAGCCCCTTTCTCACCCATTGAGAAGGCAAGACATGTAATATCAATTGTATATATGAAATCATGCAAAAGATATTTCCAAATTGGTCATGTTGACAATAATAAAGAACAATGTAGGTCTGAGGCTACAAAGGGAAATAAGCTTAGAGCAGACAAAATCATACAAAATTAAACCATATTCTTTCAAAATACACAGAACAGTTTCGAAACTCACAAATAGAAGGGGAGGCCTTGGTATTTACTTTTAAAAATTTCTTTAAGCTCCAATGTTTGCTGCTGTCCTTATCTACAGTCATTCTGAGTAAAGCTATAGCTAAATGGAAAGTTAGATTGTATTCATAGGGTATTAATGTTTACATCTTAATATTTGCAGTCCCTCAGAGAAAGCAAATAGTCTATACCAGAAAGAGGTTTCTTGACCAATAATATTGCAGCTAGGTTGTAGTTGATAGAGGGCCAAACTCAAGATGTTTACTAGCTGTGTAAAGTTGGGCAAGTCACTTTTACCTCAGTTTCTTATCTGTAAAATGAGTTACAGAAGGAAATGGCAAACCATTCCAGTATCTTTACCAAGAAAACCTCAAATGGAATCGGGAAGAATCAGACATGACTGAACTACAAGAACAATGGAAAGCAAGAAAAATAATGTTTCGTTTTGCACTGAAGATTCCATCAGGTCTCTCACTGGAAATGGATAGCATTTTTCATCGCAAGTTCTTCAGAATTGTCTTGGATCATCATGTTGATCAAAATAGCCAAGCCATTCACAGTTGATCATCACACAAAATCGGTGTTACTGTGTACAAAGTTCTGGTTCTGTTCGCTTCACTTTGCATGAGTTCATATAAGCCTTGCCAGGTTTTTCTGAAACCGTCCTACTTGTCATTTCTTAAAGCATAATAATATTCTATCACAATTGTATACCACAACTTGGTATTCCTCAGTTGATGGGCATCCCACTATTTCTCATTCTTTCATCCATAAATCTGACATGTAAAATTTTCCATGCTTCCCTAAGTTGCTTATGATATCACCCTTTATGTCTAGTTCATATATTCATTTTGACCTCATCTTGGTATATGGTGTGAGCGTTGGTCTGTTGTTGTTTCTGCCAAACTGTTTTTCAGCTTTTCCAACAATTTTTGTCAAGTGGTGATTTTTATTTTGTCCAAGAAGTTTGGGTCTTTTGATTTATAAAACACTAGGTTACCATAATATTTACTACTGTGTATTGTATATCTAGTCTATTCCTCTCCCCTACCTTCCCTTCCCTTCTTCCTCTTTTCTTTCTTTCTTGGGTTAGGTGGCTTGCCCAGGATCACACAGCTAGTAAATGTCAAGTGTTGGAGGCCAAATTTGAACTCAGGTCTTCCTCACTCCAAGGCTGGTGCTCTATCCACAGTGCCACCTAGGTAAAAGGAATTTAATAGAACTCCTTCTTTGCTTATTTTTTCAAATAGTTTATATAATCTTGGAATTAATTTTTTAAAATGTTTGATAGAAATCATTTGTGAAGCCATCTGGTCTTGGGGATTTTTCTTTGGGAGTTGATGACTTATTCAGTCTCTTTTTCTAAGACAGGGCAAATTACAATTTCTAAATACAAGTCAGAGCAGGTTACTCCTCTATTCAGAAATCTTCAGTGGCTTCTGTCTAATTTTAACATCATAAGAGCTAGTATTGAGTGAAGCATTTGCAAAGTACTTTACAAGCATCTCATTTGATCCTATTACTATGACCATTTCATAGATGAGGAGACTGTAACAGACGGATTAAATGACATGCCCAGAATCAAACAGTTAGTAAGGGTTTGAGACAGAATTTGAATTTTGGTCTTCCTAATTCAGGATTTTATGTACTGTCACATTGCTGCCTCTATAAAATGGTTGTTCAGTCATTTTTCAGTCATGTCCAACTCTTCCTGACCCCATTTGGGGTTTTCTTGGGAAAGACACTGTAGTGGTGCCACTTCCTTCTCCAAGTCATTTTACAGATGAGGAAACTGAGGCAAACAAGGTTAAGAGACTTGCCCAGGGTCACATGGGTAATCAGTGTCAGGGGCTAGATTTGAACTTGTACTCCTGACTCTAGGCCTGGTGCTCTATACACTGCACCGCCTAGCAGCCCTTATAAAATATGGCTACCAAATAAAATGGAAACTCAGCCCGGCATTTGAGCTTTTCATATTTTGGGTCTTACCTTTCTTTCTAGACAACTCTTCTTTTTAAAAATTAATTTTTTTCAATTAACAAGCCTTTATTTTCCTTCACCTCTTCCTTCTGCCACACCTCCTCCATTGGAGCAAATATTCATAGTGAAACAAAAAGTGTTCCCACAATGACAACGTCCAAAGGTATATGTCTCATTCTCCATTTTGACAGACTATTCCTTCTCCCTTTCCCCCAGCTCATTCTGCATTCTAGCCAAACTGACCAAATGGTCATAGGTGATGAGTACGTATCCTGAGCACATTCCTATATAAATAGTGCCAGGAAAGGTCAGAATGAGCTGCAACTGGAAAAGAAGAACAGGATAGAACCACTGCTTAAGGCAGTGGTTCTCAACCTGTGGGTCATGACCCCTTTGGGGGTCAAAACGGCTTTGTCTAAGACCATCGGAAAACACATATTTCCGATGGTCTTAGGAACCGAGACACTGCTTCTCTATCCATCTCCAGGTGGGTCTGCCCACATGTAGGCACGCCCACATACAAGTATTAAAGGTTCCGTGGCATTAGGAAGGTTGAGAACCACTGGCTTAAGGTATATGAAGTGTTAATAACCCAATGACAGAAGATAGAGCAGCTCTATTTTGCTTTTACCTCTTTTTACTCTGCCAAAGAAAATGGTCTTTAGGCTGTAAAGGAAAGGAGAGAAAACAACTTTGCCAAATTGGGAGTTGATTGCCATGGTAAGAAAGGAGATAATGCTTTTGAGTCAGGCCAGTGGACTCAGATAAAGTACTTTTAAGATATTCAAAGAACAGTCAGATGTGATTACTGAGCTGTTGTCAGTGATCTTTGAAAAACTGTGGTGAAAGGGAGATGGAGGGATAGGGTCTGGACCTGTGATTTCATTTATGTGAGGAACTCTCTCCACCAAAATGGGCAAATTGTCTGCAACTTAATAGTCTTTGAGAAACTGCCTGGGACTCTTGAGTGTTTAAGTGACTTGAATGTATCAGAAGAAGGATTTGAACTTGGGTTCTCCTGGCTCCAGGGCTGGCCTATAATATTATGCTACTGATTACCATAGGATTGGAGAAGAGTAAATGTTCTGTTTTTCAGAAGAGGGGGAAGAGAAGGGAGTATAGAAATAGGCCAGTCTGCTTGACTTTAATTCCTGGCAGAATTTTGGAACATGTAAGGAAAGGAATGGTTAACAAATCTTTGGGGGAAAATAAAAAGCAGTGAGCCAGGATAGCCTCCTCAAGAACGAGTTATGCCAGACTAACCTAACTGAACAGAATTACTAAACTAGTAGGTTATAGGAATGCTGTTTACCTAGATTTTAGCAAAGCAGTTGACAGCTTGTTCTTGAAGAAAAAGATCAGTAGATGTGGAATAGATACTAATACAGTTAAGTGGATTTAAAACTTGTTAAATGGCTGGATCTAAAGAGAAAATCATTAAGTAATTAATGGTTTAATGTCACTTTGGAAGGAAGTTTCTGGTGGAGGGTCCCAGGGAACTATCCTTCTTTTTGTGCCAGTTAACATTTTATCATTGATTTGGATAAAGGCATGGATGTAATGCCAATCACATTTGCAGAGGACATCAGACTGGGAGGTGTAGCTAAATATTTGATTATATAGTTGGGATCCAAAAATATCTTGAGAGGCTAGAACATTGGGCTAAATTTAATAAGATGAAATTTTATTAGCGATGATTACTTAGAATGTAAAGTACAAGATGGAGGAGATAAGATTAGACAGTAATTTGTGTGGAAAAGGTCGAAGAATTTGAGTAGAATCTTAGCTCAGTGGGAGTTACCAGTCTGGTCAGAAAGCCAGGCAAGCTACTACCCTTTAGTCATCTCGTTCTGGGCTAAGGTAGTGGTCGTCTCTCTTAACTTTGCTTTGGCCAAATCATAGCATTACACAAGCAAATACTCATTGTGTGACCCTGGGCAAGTCACTCAGTCTTTATTTCTAGATAGGCCTCACTGTAAAATTACTCCTAAGATCCTTCCAGCTCTTAATCTGTGATCCTGTGGTCTCTTGTCACTAACTGAAGTTAATGATATGCTCTATGGGTGCTCTGTAGGTAGCTACAACATTTGCTGCTGTGTTTTGTATATGTTATCTGCTTTTATTGATGCTATCTGCCTATAGGTATGTACATATAATGTATAACTACTATAAATAGTAAATATAAATGTTCTGTTATGCCAAGTTGGTATTTATGCTAAGTTATACATGTTCTGTTGCTGTATGTTCATGTGAGCTATGTATTTGTTCACTGTACATTACACATTTTATGATACTCTGTGCCATTTTGATTGCATTTACTGTTGTTAGCTACATGTACCCCTAATGTGCATGCCATATATTAGTTTCTGTATCCGTGTTGTACTTTGTAGTTAGGATTCTTATTTCTGACTGTTATACACTAAATTATGACTCTTATGTTGTGTTCACAGATACTCAAGTATATCTCATATTTTTACTAGGGGGAGGATCTAACAGGTATCCCATGTCTTGGATCACCCTTCGCCAGTAGAGCTGAAAAACTTGGAGACAGTGGGAGTTGGGACGTATCTCTGGGCTACCAGATGCTTAAACTGAAGGGCTACAAGTGGGAATGTCAGGTGGGGTGACAGCAGTAAGGATTCTCCTTGCCGAGGGCTTGCCTTCCCATTGCTCCAGTGAGCTTGGGGGAAGCGGTTGGAGGTTCTCATTAGTGACAGTAACCTGGAGGGAAAAAGGAAATGTTTTGTTTTCTCTCTGTGTCCTATACTACAAATTGGGACTGAGACCTGGTCCAGAGTTAATGGTCCATCTAATGCCTGGTCCTACCTGACCTGTGAGCTGCACTTAAGTTGGTAACTGGAGTATGTTTTGTACCCTCCTTTGCCTCCTTGAAGGACAAGTGACCCTGGGGGACAAAAACGAAACCCTTTCTTTCCTAGAATTCCCATTTCCAGTGTCCTTTGTCACTGTTGTAGTTTGCCTGCATCTAAAACAGAAATTCTTAACTTTTTTTGTGTCATGGACCCCTTCTTAGAATGTTTTCAAAAGCATAAAGTGAAATATGTATGATTACAAAGAAAACCAATATATTGAAATATAGTTATCAAAATATAAGAAAAGTTTATGGGCCCAAAGTTAAGAACCCTTGGTCTAAAAGAAGCTTTGTATGTGATGACGCACAGTAGATGTTTTATTATGTATTATTGCTTTTATTCTGTGCAAAAAATAAAACATATGAAGTTAAGCATTGCTCTGTCTGTTCCTGTGAGGAAGTGATTCATTTTTGTAAAGGTCTTGTGGTTCAGCGAAGCCTAGAGAGTTCCTAGAGAACAGGTAGTACCAATAGGTGGTGGTCAAGTGCTAATTATTTTTTAATCTTCTTTAAATTTTTTTCATCAACAGGTATTATTTTTCATCTTCTTCATTTCTCAGCCTATTGCCCTCCCCTATCTAGAGAGCTATGTTTTATAACAAAATTAAAAAGAAGAAAAAAGGAAATTAGCAAGACTAACCAACCCAGCAGTCAAGTGGCTATGTTCTACTTCCTTAGCTATCCACATTGAGATCTAATTCTAATTGGAAAATCCTCACTAATGTCTCCCCCTAGGCTGCTGTAGTACATGGCTAACAGGAGAGAGGTAGGGTTTGAGGACAGAAGTTTGTTTGTTCTCTGAGAACCATAAAATGCCACTTAATGAGATAAAGTACATGACTTAGTGCCAGGTGAGACTGAAAATTGTTAGGTCCTGATGCTTCCTATTGAAGAGGATCAGGTTGGTAACTAAGAGGGCCACCTTTGGTTAAACTTCCTTTTCGCAATGATAGGCCTCATTTTTACAATTTAGGTAACTGAATTTTATTAGCCTCTTTCCCACATCAGGGTTTAGGTCCCCCTGTCTCCAACATGATCAGCCCCACTTTTTTTTTCTTTTTTTGGAGGGGGGAAGTGACTTGCCCAAGATTACACAGCTAGTAAGTGGTAAGTGTCTGAGATTGGATTTGAATTCAGGACCTCCTGACTCCAGGACCAGTGCTCTATTCACTGTGCCACTTAGCAACTCTTCCCAATTACATTTTAATCTGGTTGGACCTTTTGGGAGGGTTTCTCTGCCCTTAGGAGACACTCTGAGGAGTGAAGAAGCTTTGAGTTCAAGTTCTTACTTCTGATTCACCGTGGTTAACCTCTCTAAAACTATAAATTGCAGAGAAGGTACAAATATGCATTGGTAAGAGTGTTTCTGCACCTGGTGCTACCTACCCCGGTGAAATTATAGCTTCTGTATAAAAGAATAGTAAACCCCTCAAAAGCAAATAAATTATTACAGCCATATGGAGTTCAGTTGTTCCTGTTTTCTTAAAAAAAAAAAGAGTTCTCTTTCATTATATGGTGGTTAGTTTCAGTATCGAGTATCTACTACTGAGTTTGCCTTCAAAATATGTTGTAGGTTGTTTCTGAGATGATACTATAGACACAGTTCTTGTCAGAGACTAATCTCTTACACAGTGGTTATTATAAAACAAGGATCTTTTAAATTTTAAGATATAGAGCTGTTCTTATAATTGGAAGATTTCATGTGTATTTTCTTCATTAGTTGCAACTCTGGTTTAATCATAACAAGATAGTGCTTTAAGAGGGAAAATAAAAATGAAATCAATAAATATATAACTCTAATTTTAATTGACAGGTGAATTGTGAGCAATTTTTTTTCAAGTGGGAACCCATCTGGTTGCCATATTCCTGGATACTTTAATTTTTCCCTTCTTGGCATAGTTCCTGTTTTTTAGATTTACAGCCTCTCCTGGGAGTATTGAACCAACTGCAGGCAGGTAGGCTGATCTAGGCAGGATTTTCTGTATCAGCATTGGGTGCCCTTGTCTTATACTTTTGAGTTAACCTGTCTTTACATTATCCTAAGGGGATCTGTACTCCTTGGTCATTCCTGTAATTGACCCAACCTTCCCAGGATAGATTCATCAATGTTTTCATTGATATTCATTAGAATTTTTGGTCTATGGTTTTCTTTCTCTGTTTTATCTCTCTCCATTTCAAGTTTTAGGACCACATTTGTTTCATTGAAGGAGCTTGGTAGGCATGTTAAATTTAGAAGAATTGCCCTGTTTGTGTCAGTTTTAGGTATGTTAATTTGATAGTGGATATGGGAAGCCTCAGAACCATACAATTAACAAAAGCCTAATCAACGTAGGTTTTCCAACTTCTTTATGATATTCCCCCTCTCCCTCTAGATAAATAAAGACTGTCAGCTGGCCTTTGCTAGGAGATGGTGCCTTCTTTTCTAGGATACAAAGTAACTGTGTCTTAGTGTCCAAAGATACTGGGTTTTAAAAATAAATGATTTATCAAGCTTTTTAAACCTAAACTTGGTTTAAATTTTTGTTAAGGTTTAAAGTTATTTCACATCTAATTACGTTTAGTAAAGAAACTTCAGTACATAAAATACTTATGAGTTACTTAATCACTGGAAAATTTAATTATCCATTTATCCCTTTACATTTTTTTCTATCTAGTCATAAGGAAATATGCAGTTTGTTATAGAGGAGTGGCCTCTAAACATTTTTCATTACACATTTGTTAGTACAAAGAAAATGTGGAGTAGGCATACCCCTATATGTGTTTATTACATATAAGTTATATACATCTACTACTGTATGACTGATTCTATGTATTATAAAACTTATGCAAAAATAGAAATTAAAAAAGTGAAACAATTGAAATATATGTGAGAATGAATAGGAAGCTGCCAAAGTTTATTAGATTGAAGAGTGATATGATCAGACCTACACTTTAGGAAAAGTCTCTTTGGCAGCAGATGTGACCAGGATGGATTGGAGGGAGAAGAGACTTGAGGTAGGGAGACCAGTTCAGAAGCTCTTGTTATTGTCCAGCTCCTGAATTAGAATGGTGACTGTTAATAGAAATGAAATGTATGGGAGAGAAACTTTGTGGAAGTAGAAATAAAAAAGTTTGACAACTGTTTAGTTGTGTGAGGGAGTTACTGAAGATTAAATTACATGGAGGTTAGAACCTGGGTGACTAGAAGGATTTGGGTGCCCTTGATGGCAATAGAGCAGTTTGGAAAAAGTGGAATTTGGGCAAGTCATTGTGATGTTAATGGGATATAAGACCTTCCTTCCCATTAATAGGCCTCATGCGGAGTCTTTTAAGGCAGGCTTGCTTGTAGGGAGGCTTTCACGCCTTTTGCTAATTTCTAATTAGGCACTGAGTCTAGAGGGTTGTGATGCCTTCCAACTTTGAGCTGGTATTTTGCTTTGGGGGCTTCCTTATGAGAAGATCTTGTGATTCTGAGTGGCCATATGTTCAGAGTCCCCTGACTGCTCAGATGTAAAGACTCTCTCTCTATCCAGGGATGTATGTAAAGTGTATAGTAATATTGCTTTGATTCAGGCAGTCAGAACTCTGTCAGTCTTTATTTCTCTGCTTGTTTTTTCTTTGTATTTTCTCTGAAGTTCAGGGTGCTGACTTTCCCCCTGAACTAGTGAATGTACTTTAAAAAGATTGTTGACCCCTTAAACAGCTATCTTTCCTAGTAAAGCAGATCTAAGAACCTGTTCTAATAGCCGTATTGGGCATGCTAGTGTGGTTGCTGCTATAGTCACTTAACCTCTCAGTGCTCCAGGCAGCAACCTATGCCTGATAAGTTGCAGAAGAGGTGCTGACCTGCACTGATAGAGGAAGTCTGTTCTCCTGGGTAGTCTCTCTACCAATGAAACCTCTGGTTTAATCCTTATCCCTAATTTTACCCATGTAGCAAGCTCCCATTCTAATTGGGGAGGTTTCAGCTGCAAGTCAGATGGGAGGGTCCCATCCTCCTTAAGGTTCAGTAGCAAAGCAGATGGTAATGCATCTTCTTGAATGTTATTTCCACTGATAAAGTCCTATGTGTTTCTGATGTTGAATTATTTGATAGGGGCAAGGACTTTGGTGGCAAGAGCTTTCTTTTCTGAGTCTTCAGGATCTGTGACTGCCGAGGAGGTAGGGACTAGATTATATCTCCCTGGAAAATAATTACAGGCTTTAGGCCGGAAGCAGAGCCAGAAGGCTCAGGATGGGAGGGTTATTTTTGTAGCAAAATAAAAAAAAGGTAAACTCTGTAACCACATTTCAGTGATTTACTACACGTTATCAGTTACAAATAAGCATAAGTGCAAAATGTATCATAGGAAATAGTTTGGGATGTTGGGGGCAGGGAGTGGGCCTGTTGTAGTCAGTCTCCAGAAGTAAGATTTTGTCTTTGGTGTTTTCTCTCCACTTTTGTTCAGCTCCTAGTGATTCTTCCCCCCAGTAGCTGAGAATTTCAATCTCCTGCTGTTCCCACTCCTCTTCCCCAGGTTACATTTGTCAGATTGTATAAGATAAATTCTTCACTCAAAGAACCAACCTCAGAAAATCCAAAACCTAAGACTGGCAATTTGGGACCGTACTTCTAAAAGATTTTGGTATGGGTGTTCAGAAGTGGTGGTAAAGAGCTCCAGACAGAAATCTGGGGCTCTTTCTATTACAGAGGAGGCCTCCTCCCTTCTGAAAGGATGCTAACTTAGGAAAGTCATATGTTTTGATATCAGAAAACTGTTGGCTGCCTGGGCAAAGACTTAGCTAGTGTTTATCCTGTATTGTAGAGATATACTTCCCCCCCAAAAAGAAAAATCATCTCTCCAATCCAGATTTGCATTTAGATGGTCTTGGCAAAAGACAATATTGCTGTATAAGCAGCTGATGATGTTTTTTTTTTTCCCCAAGACTTTGACACTAAAAAATTTTTCCTAAGTCCCTTGTCAATGTTTAGGCAATAAGGGTAGGAGAGGGACTTGTGGCAGGAGAGATGTGTTTAAGGAACAGCTAGAATATCATTTGGTGGTATTTGGCAATGGTTCCCTGGAGAATAGTTATAAACAGTTCAGGAAAAATCCTGAGGTAAATAAATACCCACTGAGAGGTGGAGCAGTCTCTCTTTACAGAGGAAAAAGGCCTTGTTGTGTTTGCTTTTCACATACCCTCAGATCTACTCCTCAGCCCACCCATGTTGTGTTCGCTTAGTTTTTACTTCAGGATGAACAAATTGGATAAAATTGAAATCATGCTTTTCAGAGTCTTTTATTTTTGAGCCAGGTAGGGATCTCTGGATCTTCCTTCCCAGCTCCTTGGACCAAATGTTATTCATCCTGAAACCCAATAATTGTCAAAGTTACTAATAATTATCAAGATGATAAAATTCTAATTCTTTGGAATAAGTGTCAAGAGAAGCCCAAGATGATGCCAAATGGTGGGAGTAAATGCTGTATTGCTCTGAATATAAACTACCTGGAAAATATACAGCATCTATACTGAGATTTCTTTGAAAGAAAAAGAAGAATATACTTGGGTGCGTCAGAGAACATGTGATCTTACAGAGGCGAATACTTCCTGTGCTTATGTAGACTTCAGCCAATTCACATTTTCACCTAAAATGCTGTATGCTTCCTTAAATTCAATCTAGCCCTGTCTCTCTTTATTCAGTCTGGGCTCAGCTCATTGTCCATATACAGTACAAATTAAAAAATGTGTGTATAAATACATATGTGTCTATACTAATATCCTAACTTGATGGCCTGCCCTTCTAACTGTATGCCACAATCTGGTCAATACATACTTTTCATTCATTTGATTTTTCCTGGCTGAATTGAGACCTATCTCTTGAATGACCATAACTCTCATTGAAGAGGCCCTATAGTGTTCTGAGGCTACATGTAATATTTAGGATATTATTTATCATCAATATTTGGAGAACTTTATTAGCTCTAGGAAATCCCTTTTCTATTTGAACTTTGTGCAAGTCCTCTGAACATAGAGTCGAAGGATGTAGGTTTGAATTTTTGTTATGTATTGACTATGTCCTTGGGAATATCGCCTAATCCTTCTAGGCCTTGGTTTCCTCATCTATAAATCTCATGAACTTTGTCCACCCAAGTCCTACTTTGATATCCCATCATGATGTGGAGGTGTGAGGTGATATCAGAATAGCCACTTCAGCAAGCATTAGAATAGATTATCCCAAATTTCAAGAACACATTGTTCTTGATTTGGAAAGACTTGGTTGATGTGTCCTTGGGAGCAAGGGTACAGGCTGTATTTATATGTTTGTATATGTCTCTGTGTCTTTATGAAGGCAAGAAGTATATAATTGTAGTCAAATCAGAAAAGTTCAGAAATGAATTGAGGACTTCCTGATGAAGCTTATTTGTATGAGTCTTGCCATGGCAGAACTAGGAGAGTTGGGTTCTGTATGGACAGTCAGCTTCATTTAATCTCCATCTGTGGCTGCTAAATTGATTCTTCAGAGATTTGTATGGAGTGCTTAGAGTTAAATGGCTATTTAATTCTTATTATTTTTCTAAAGAGAGGTCGTTTTTCATGGTGGATAGAGTGCAGGCCTCAGAACTAGTAGGACCTGGGTTCAAATACTACCTTAGACACATGACTGTGACCTGGGGCAAGTCACTTTGTCTACACTCTCTGTTCCAGACAGTTTTTTCCTACACTTTAAGTCTAACTTGACCTGCATTTGTAGAGGGAGTTTCCTCATATTTGCAATCACAGGCCCAGTTCTTAACCCCAATTCTACAAAAAGTAATTTTGGAAAGGAAGAACTTAGGAAGTCTGCCTTGGTTCCTCAACTGTAAAATGGGGATAATAATAGCACCTACCTCCCAGGGTCGTTCTGAGGATCAGATGAGATTAAATTATTAGTACAGTGCCTGGCGCATAGAAGGGGCCTAATAAATGCTTATTCCCTTCGTTTTCTTTCCCTTCGCTTTCTTTCATTGGTCTGCCTTAAATTACCAGAGCTGCTGCAGGAAGTATGCAGCAGCTCCCTTCTGCATGGCTGGGAAGAGAGCAGGTTCATAGATATTTTCCTAAGAGAAAAAAAAAATACAAGGTACCTTCTTTTCTCTTCACGGTCTTGTAGTTTGAACAGATGAGACAGGAGCACCTGACATAGGTTGTGATATAAGATCTGTGTTTGTGGTTGTCCCAGAGAGGGTAGATTACCGGGCCTGCAATCAGGAAGAAGTGACTTCAGATCTGGCCGCAGACACCTACTAGCTGTGTGACTCTGAGCAAGTTACTTAGCCTCTGCCTGCCTCAGGCTCCTCAACTATAAAATGGGAATAATAATAGCACCCACTTTCCAGGGTTGTGAAGATCGGGTGAGATAACTCTGAAGCACTTACCACAATGCTGGACACAGAGTAAATGCTGTATCAGTGGTAGCCTGTATTATTATTATTATTATTATTATCATCATCATCATCATCATCATCATCATTATCATTATTATTATTCATGGAGCAGGGAGATAGGTGTGGGTTATAGCAGTTGGGAAGGTCTTGTGCACAGGTTGGGTTGGGCCTGGGCTTTGAAGCATGGGCAGGATTCCTGTACACGAGGTAAAGTTATTTCAGGTGAGTAACACTGGTGAGCTGAGCCTTGGTGTCAGAAATGAACCTGATTCATAGGACCATAAATTAGGTAGTAAATTAGACCATAGGACCATAAATTAGAAAGGGCATTCAAGGTCATCTAAGTCCAACTGCCTCACTTTTTTTTACTTATGTACATATGCTTTCATATGTGTTTGTATGTATACATATACTATATATTTGAGACGTAACCTGACTTAGTAGATAGAACATAGAACTTGGAATAAAGAAGATGTTGGTTTAAGTCCAGCTTCTTACATGGGCTAGCTGTGTGACCTTGAGTAAGTCATTTAATCTCTTAAGTCTTTCATTTTCTATGAAATGGGGACAATAATACCTTTAATATGTTGCTTATGTGAGCATCAAATGAATTGTCTACATAAAATGCTTTGAAAATTTTATATGAGTTAGTTAATATCCTCATACTTCTTTATTTCATCTACTAATTGTTTTTTAAAATTAGGATCTTTTGTATTATCGTTGGGTGCTTTTGAGTAAAATTTGAGACATTTATTTCATCCTATAGTCATGGTTTCAAGCTCTTTTAAGTACCAAGATCCCTTTTAAATGGCAAACTTTGTTGATTCCCCTGTACTAGCAATAACAACTGCTAATTGGAAAATACATGACCAAAAAGTCACTGTGAATCCCTTTATGCCTGTAAAGGAATTTGTATTTTATTCATCACACAAAGATCTCCATGTATTTAATAACAATACATGTATGTGTAGTTCATTATTTAGCCTTCAGAAATTATCTTTATTGAATTGTCTGCATATCTTGTTGAAGCTAAATAATGATCAGAAGGATAATGCTTTGTGTGTGATGGATTTGTGGACCCTTACAGTAGCTCTGGGGCTTTAGGGAATCACTGATATGAAAAACCAAATAAATGAAACTTGTTTTGACCAGCTTATAAATATCATCAATAATAAGAAATCACCACGACAGTGTAATTACAATAGTAACCATTTTGTATGAGTCCTTTTCTTAGGATGACCTCTACTGGGCAATTAAGGTTCTGCATTGCATCCTAATTTGCTCTGTAAAAAGTTTTCAATTTTCTGCAAAATTCTGTCTGGGGAGAGACATTTCTATAAGTCGATTGATGACTTTTTAGAGACAACCTAATAATACAAAGTACATTACATATATTATGTTACTCCATCCTTATGCCAGTCCTTCAAGGCAAGTCCCACAATTATCATTATGTTCATTTTATTGATAAGGAAACTGAGCCTTAGAGAGTTGAGAGACTTTTTTATGGGAGCAAAGCTATTAAGTATTAGAATCAAGATTCAAACCCAACACTGTCCTTACCTTAGGGTCAGTACCTTCCACAACACCAGCCTGTCTCCATTAGAGATATAGTGTGGCGAATAAGCCTAAAGAAAATTGTGATAATTTTCTAGCTTGTAGCTGACAAATCTATACATAACAAGGTTTTCCACTGGCTATAGAGAGCTTAAAATTGTCCATGAATTCTGCTATCCATGATATCCATCCTGGGAACTGGAGTAAGAAAGTTTAACACATCTTTTGAAAGAGCAGAAGACAGAAGGTAGTACTAGGGTGGCAATAAACTTCATGTGGAATTTCAGGCTTGTGGAAGAGTGACTGAGGATTGCTTCTAGAAATAAAATGGTTTTGTTACTTGCCCTACATCTCTAGTTGGCAAAATGGGTGCACCAGTATAATAGGAGTTTCTGGAGGGTACTGGTCTGTATTAGGTCAAAGCAGGGATGATTCCAATGAAGCTTTGATGGATTCCACACAATCTCTCACTAGAACGGACAACAACAACGACAAAGAAATGTAAATGATGATGCCTGACTATAAATAGGTAGATTGTCTTTGGCAAGCAGCCTTCAGAAGTTGGACATAAAGGATGGGGAGAGAAGGAAGAGTTTCAAAACATTCTAGGCCCTACAGAGAATGACCACAAATGAGAGGGGGCCTTGAGTGCCGACAGTATTGAAATCTCATTGATAATGTTTTTGTAGTAAAAATTGTACCTATAAAAATGATCTTATTCTTCAGATTTGAAGGAGAGCTACAATCATAGTTTCCATTTTATGGGTTCATAAATTCAGAGCTGGCAGGACCCTGGCAGGGGGCATCAAAGTACCTTAGCTCTTTCATGAAGACTTTAATGTGTTATGGTTACTTTGTGTAAACTAATTAAATGAGAACATTTGATCATCCTCATAAAAATATTTACATGAATTATTTTAAAAACTTTTAAAAAATTGGGTTTAGACATTTTTTTCAGAGTGGGAAAATTCTCATAGGAGAATTTTTATCATGACGATGGTGACTGTTAAAAGAATCAGTTTTTATTTACAAGAAGTGTAAAGATTCTATTTAAATTAATTTGATTCTTTCAAAATGATATCTAATCCCTGAAACATCTTAGTCATCAATTTATTAATAATTTTCCATTACTTAGAGAAATTAAACATGCTTTATTATTGTCTCAATACTTTCAACCTTAGATTTAACAGCATATGGAAATAGTATATGTATGGAATAATGTTCAAAATTTGAAAAGATTATTGGTAATCAAAATTGTCTTTAAAGAAAATAAAACATACCAGTGAGAAATGGTCATTCAAAGGAGAAATCTTCTTTTTGGAAAGAGGCAGTTGAGAGGGTTTGTGCATTGTAGGTGAGTCATAAGGACAGCAAGTCTTGTTGAGCGGTATATCTCTTATTTTGGCTTACGTCATACTGCTGGGGAGGAGAGAAAGAAAGCAGTTTCCCTCAGTGCCAAGATGACAAAAAGTAGACTGATAGTTAAATAACTAATGTTCAGAAAGCAAATGAGTTAAATAACTAATGTTCAGAAAGCAAATGAGTGCTTTCTTCTGATAAGGACTTCTCACTGATAAGGACAAATTGGTAATTAAAGCATGGGAGCTTTTCTGAAACTTGAAAAACTGGTGATAATATCAGAGGGAGATTTGAACCCAGATCTTTACTCAGAGTCAGGAAGAATATTTCGCACAAAGAAAGCATTCAAAGTGAATTACTCAACTTGAGTTAAAATATAAGTTTGTTGTTTGTCCTTTGTTCTCCAAGAAGACCATGGCATCAGGAAAGTGATGTCTTATAAAAAGCATAAGTAAGTAGTGATTGATTGACAATTGAAATTATTGAGGAAGGGACTAATACTAAAGGCTGGTAAGTGGTGCAGTGAATAGAGAACCAGGCCTGGAATCAGATGTTTACTAGCTATGTGATCCTGGGCAAGTCACTTAACCCGGTTTGCCTCAGTTCCTCGTCTGTAAAACGAGCTGGAAAGGAAATGGCAGACTACTCCAGTATCTTTGTCAAGAAAACCCCAAATGGGGTCACAGAGAGTCTGACTGAACAACAACAAACTAATACTAATAATGTATAGCTGTATCTTTCTTTAAATCTTGCTTCAGATTATATTTTTTAATTACATATGTGTATTTCAGAAATTATTGATTGGTTGTTGCTTGATTGTTAGTTGCCAGATGGTAAAATCCTTGAGGGTAAGGACCTTGATTTATTCATCTTTCCCATAGTTCCTTACACAGAATACATGCACAATAAATATTTATTGAATTAAGTAATAGCTATCCAGTGCTTTTATTTCTGTTACGTTTGACTATTTTTTTTTAGCATTTATTGCTAAATGTACCACCCTTGTTCTTTTTTGAAAATTTTCTTCAGGACTGGCCTTAAAAAAAGATTTACTTAGAACTTCTCTGTAGTATCTGATCCTATTTTCTACCTTCTCCTTGAAAAATATCTCTTTCCTTGGCTTTTGTGAATTAGTGTTCTCTACTTTTATGATCAACTGGCTTTCTCTATTCTGTCTGACTTCATTTCTTTGTACTGTCCTTCCTCTATAGTAGTAGTGGGGTGTTTTGTGTTTTTTTTTTTTTTTGTTATTTCTTTATAACTCATGGCCACTGGCTTAGGGGCCAGCATTTGTGAGAGATCCCAGAGGACTCCCTGTTGTGCTAGTACTTGCCTGGTTATACAAAGGAGCTGTAATTCCTTGAGCTGGAGAACACCTGGAATGATAAGAACTTCCTCTATTGTTTCTCACCCTTTAAATCTAGCATTCTATCCGCTATGTTGTCTCTCATTTGAAAAAAGAAGAAAGCAATACATGATGGGGGGTAGTTTTTACTATTGCTCCAGTTTTCCAGGTAGAGAAGAGCTGCTTTTAGATTTTGTTGGTTTATGGGACCTTGACAGTCCTCTACAGGCTGCACTTCTACTTTCTGAGGGAGAGCTCAGATTAGCAGAGAGTTGAGGAGATGCTCGGTCACAGTGGTCCTTTGGAAAATGTGCCAAAGGTACAGTTGTCAAGCTTTTGGTGTCAAGGTCCACTACTGCAGTTTAGTCCAAGTTCATTTTCTTGATCACACTTCATGCTTGGCTTGCATGGGCATGAATCTGATTAATTCCACTTTGACTTTAAGCAGTGAACCAGATAACCCATTATACTCGGTCTACTTTACCCTGCCATTATGACTTTTGCAAGAATAAAATGTCGTTTCAGCACCCAGAAGGTTACTAAGCTGTTGAACTTTGTTACAAGTGGTTACTGATTTGAAATGTATTTTATTACTTAGACCATGTCTCCTTAAATAAGTACTTATTTATTTTTAACATTCATTTAAAAAAAATTTGAAATTCCAAATTCTCTCCATCTCATTCCTCCTGCCACCCATTGTGAAGATGATAAATGTGATATCAGTTATATGTGAAATCATGCATAAGATATTTCCACATTAGCCATGTTGCAAAAAGAGCAAGAAAAATAAAGTGAAAAAATTATGCTTCAATCAGTATTCAGAGTATATCAGTTCTTTATGTGGAGTTGGATAACCCTTTTCATCATGAGTCCTTCAGAATTGTCTTAGATTTTTGTTTTGATGAGAGTAGGTAAGTCATTCACACTACATCATTGTAAATATTGCTATTACTTTGTAAAATATTCCTCCTGATTCTGCTCACTTCACTTTGAATGAGTTCACATAAATCTTCCCAGGTTTCTCTGAAACCATTCTGTTCATTTCTTATAGCACAATAGTATTGTATCATAACCATATACCATAACTTGTTCAGCCATTCCGCAGTTGATAAGTATCCTCTTGGTTTCCATTTCTTGGCTACCACCAAAACAACTACTATAAATATTTTTGTACATATAGATCCTTTCCCCTTTTCTTTGATCTTTTTGGGATACAGACCTAGTAGTGGCATTGCTGGGTCAAAGGGTATGTGCAGTTTTATAGCCCTTTGGTAAAATTTCAAATTACTCTCCAGAATGGTTGGATCAGTAACTCCTACAATAGTACATTTGTGTTTGTATTTTTCCACATCTCCAACGTGTGTAATTTTATTTTCCTTTGTTATATGAGCCAATCTGATAGAGGTGAGATGGTACATTGGAGTTGTTTTAATCTGCATTTCCTTAATCAATAATAAGTTGGAACATTTTTTCATATTATTATAGAAAGCTTTGGTTTCTTCTTCTAAAAACCACCTGTTCATGGTCTTTGACCATTAATCCATTAGGGAATGACTTGTATTCTTATAAATTTGACTCAATTCTTTGTATATTTGATAAATGAGGGCTTTATGAGAGAAACTTCCTGTAAAAATTTTCCCCTCAGTTTCCTGCTTTCCTTCTAATCTTGGCTGCAGTAATTTTGTTTGTGCAAAACCTTTTAAATTTCATATAATCAAAATTATCCATTTAACCTCCCATGATCCTTTCTGTTCTCTTTTTTGGTCATAGATTCTTCCCTTATCCATAGATGTGACAGGTAAAACTTTCAATGTCTACCTAATTTGCTTATGATATCACCTTTTATGTGTAAATTATGTATCCATTTTGACCTTATCTTGCTATATAGTTTGAGATGTTGGTCTATATCTACTTTCTGCCAAATTGCTTTCCAGTTTTCCTACCAATTTTTGTCAAATAGTGAGTTCTTGTCCTAAAGATTTTGGTCTTTGGGTTTGTCAAACACTAGGTAACCATGGTCATTTACTATTGTGTATTGTGTACTTAATCTATTCTGCTGATCCACCATTTCTTTTTCTTAGCTAGTACCAAAACAACAAATCTGATGATTTGTTGTTCTGTTGTTTCAGTTGTATCCAACTCTTTGTGACTCTATTTGGGGTTTTCTTGGCAAAGATAATGAAGTAATTTGCCATTTCCTTCTCCAGCTAATTTTATAGATGAGAAACTGAGGCACACAGGGTTAAGTAACTTGCCCAGGTTGACATTGCTACTAGGTTTTTTGAGGTCAGATTTGAACTCAGGTCCTCTGGACTCCGGGGTTGACACATATCCATTGTATCACTTAACTGCTCCAGTTGGGCAAAATAGTTCCCAATTCTTACTTTAATCCTTTTTGGTGGTGAATCTACCCTTTTAATTTTTGATACTGGTAACTTGGTTTTCTTCTTTCTTTTAAAAAAAAATCAAACAGTGTTTTACCTGTTTTATTGTTTTTTTTTCCCATGAAACCAACTCCTAATATTATTTACTAGTTCAGTAGTTTTCTAAATTTCATTTTTATCAATCTCTCCTTTGATTTTTCAGGATTTCCAATTTGGTGTTTCATTGGGTCTTAACATTTGTTTTTCCAGGGTGTTTTTTAGTTGCATGTCCAATTTGTTGATCTCCTTTTTGTTTTATTGATGTAAGTATTTAGAGATATGAAATTTCCCCTAAGTACTGTTTTGGTTGCATCCCATAAGTTTGGTAAGTTGTCTCATTGCTATTATTCTCTTTAATGAAATTATTGGTCATTCTTTGGCCCACTCATTCTTTATAATTTAGTTTTCAATGAATTTTTAATATGTATTTCTGTGACCCTTTTATTGAATGTAACTTTCCTAGTATTATGGTATGAAAAGGATGCATTTAGTATTTCTGCTTTTCTGCATTTGTTTGTGAAGTGTTTATGGCTAGTTTTTGTGAAGGTGCCACGTGTACCTGAAAAAAGGCATATTATTTATATTTTCACTTAGTTTTCTCCTATCATATCTAACTTTTCTAAAATTATTTTTGTTTCAACTTATTTCTTATTTATTTTATGGTTAGAATTATCTAGTTCTGACAAGGGAAAGTTGAGGTGCCAAACTAGTCCAGTTTTACTCTCTTTTCTCCTTTAATTCTTTTAACTTTTCCTTTAAGAATTTGAATGCTTTGCTGATTGCATTAGTAATGCTGAGTGCATTAGTACTGATATTACTTCATTTATCTAGCTTACCTTTTAGAAAAATGTAGTTTCCCTACTCATCTCTTTTATTTAGCTCTATTTTTGCTTTTACTTTCTCTAAGATTATGATGGCTATGCCTACTTTTTTTTTTTTAAACTTCTCATAAAGCAGAATAGGTTCTGCTCCAGGCCCCTTCCATTTAGTCTGTGTATTCTTGTAACAGCATATTATAGAATTCTAATTTTTAATCCATTCTGCTGTCATCTTCTATCTTATGGGTAAGTTAATCCCATTGACATTTATAGTTATGATTACTAACTATATATTTCCTTTTATCCTATTTTCCCCCTTTATTCTTCTCTTTCTCTCAGTTTACCCTGTCCTTCCTATAAAGTATTTTGCTTCTGACCTCTACCTCCCTCAATCTGTCCCCCTTTTTCTCAGTTCACCCCTTTTGCTTTTCTTATCTTTTCCTCTTACTTCTCTCTAGAGTAAGACCGATTTCTATACTCAACTGAGTGTGTATGTTATTCCATTTTTGACTCGATTCTTTTTCTCCTTTCTTCCTCTTCCTTCTCCTTGTCCTCCTCCTCGTCCTCTTCCTCCTCCTCCTCTTCTTCTTCCTCCTTCTCCTCACTACCCTCAAGAGGCTTGTTTTATTGAGGAAGAGAAAAAACCCAGTGACAAGTATATTCTAAATTCAAGGTAATGTAAGGAGGGCATTAGCAATTAGGGACATCAGGAAAGGCTTTATGTAGAAGGCAGTGCTTAAAAAGAGTGGCTTTCAATGAAATTGTATAGTAAGAAAAGTAGTGATGAACCATTTCTCCCATAAACCCAGGATACACTGACTAGATAAAGCATCAGGAGGAAGAATGGACCCAGCTTAAACACATGAATCCAAGGGCACATAGGCCAGAAAACCCATGAGAAAGGGCAACTCATGCCTCTGACGTTTCAGGGTTCCTTATGACTGCTGGTCATGTACAGCTAACTTGCTGTACTTGCTCCCTGACTTGCTCCCTACTACTCTCACATGGCTTGCAGTCTCTGCCAATAGTGCAGTGTCTCTTGGACTTTTGGTCCATGCCTGGCATGTAAACTCAGCATGCAAACTCTTCTGGCCAATATTCCCTGATGGTCTCACATGTTGCCTGACAATGCTCCACTGAGCCCAGGCATCCCTGTACTAGGCATGATATTATGAAATTTGAATCTATTTTGAGGAGGTGGCTTCAACTTGAGTCCTTAGTTGAGGCAATGTTTTATCCTTAGAAGACTGGGTTATGCTAACTCAACTCTTTTGATCTTTCTTCTTCTCTGTATCACCCATTTCTCATCCACCTTTGCATGGGTATAATATGAAGCTCCATTCCAGATGCTTTTCTCTTCCCTTGCTATACTTTCTTTCTTAATGATCTTTTATGGCTTCAGTTATCATCTATACCAATGACTTCTAGATTGCTATTCTCTCTTCTCAGCTTACATCCTATATCAACAACTTTTTGTTTGATCTCCCCACCTGGATGGTCCATAGGCATCTCATACTCAACATCCCAATGAAATAACAGTCTCCAACCCCTCCAAAAATGTGTCAGCACTTCTGATAGAGAGGTGATAGACTTGGGCTGTAGATCAAGACATATTTTTTCAAACATGGACAACACAGGAATTTGTTCTGCTCAAGTATGCATATTTGCGGCAACAGTTTTTTTCTTCTTTTTATAGTAGGGAAGGAGTATTCAGGAGATAGAGCCTTGATTCAGTTGAGTGCTGCTTCCTTGCTTCTGTGTTTGTCATGCTGGTCTGCAGGTCAGAAGTCATAGAGGAGCTTAGGATTCCAAGGGCTGGCTTTTTATACTTAGGCACCAGAAAACTTTGTCAGTGATTCAAAGGGCTGTGCACTGGACCAAGACAATTTCAGTATCTTTTCCCAAAAAATAAGCTAGTCTAAATGGAGTAGGACCATAGAAAACACTAGCCCAGTTAACATGGCAGGGCCTTAGGAACTTCTTTTGCTGTCTAAGGGTGCTTGGAACCCTGACATTCAAAGGCAAAAGATGTGGGTCTGCCTTGAAAGAATTTGAGAACTCAAGCCTTTCAGTCAGAAACAAAGTTTATTAAAACACCGGTTGGGGTGGGTGAGATATTTAAGGATCTGTGCCTCTTTGGGCCAATTCTGATGATAGTAAAGATGGAGCATTTCCTGCCACCCCCATTCATTTCCCCTCCATTGTAAAAACTCTTCCTTTCATGCTTCTTTTTTGTGAGAAAATTTATCCTATTTTACCTCTATCTACCATTTAAACATCCCTCTTTCTTACTCCTTAAGTTAAAAAAAAATCATCCCATCATAGTCAACTCACACCTTCTGTCTATACTCCTAACTGCCCTGCTGATGAGAAAGTTCTCAGGAGTTACAAGTATCATCTTCCCATGTAGGAATGTAAACAGTTTAACTTTATTGAATCCCTTATGATTTCTCTTTCTTTTTTTTATGCCTCTTTTGAGTCATATTTGAAAATCAAATTTTCTATTCAGCTTCAGTCTCTTCAACTTCACTTGAAAGTTCTCAGTTTCATTAAATATACTTTTCCCTCCTGAATGATTATACTCACTTTTTCTGGGGATGTGATTATTCGTTAGAATCTTAACTCCTTTGCTTTCCAGAATATCACATTTTAAGCCCTCCGATCTTTTAATGCAGAAGCTGCTAAATGTTATAATATCCTGGCTATGGCTCCTTGATATTTGAATTGGCTTTTTTTCTGGCTGCTTGTAATATTTTCTCCTTGACACGAGAGCTCTGGAATTTGGTTGTAGTATTCCTGAGAGTTTTCATTTTGGGATGTCTTTCAGGAAGTATCAGTGGATTTTTAAAATTTCTATTTTATCTTCTTCTAGGAAATCAGAGCAATTTTCCTTGATAATTTCTTGAAGTATGATGTCTTTACTTTTTTTTATTATGACTTTCAGGTAGTCCAATAATTATTAAATTATCTCTTTTTGATCTATTTTCTGGTTCAGTTATCTTCCAATGAGATATTTCACATTTTCTTCCATTTTTTCATTCTTTAGATTTTTAAAAAATTGTTTCTTGATGTCTCATGGAGTCATTAGCTTCCACTTGCCTAATTGTAATTTTTAAGGTATTGGTTTTTTCAGTGAGCTTTTGTACCTCTTTTTCCACTTGACAAGTTCTACTTTTTAAGGTGTTTTTTTTCTTCTGTAAATTTTTGTACTTCTTTTACCATTTGGGCAATTCTATTTTTTAAGGTGTTATTTTCTTCCTTATTTTTGTGCCTCCTTTGCTAAGCTATTGTCTCTTTTTTCATACTTTTCTTGCATCACTCTCATTTCTTTTCCCAGTTTTCTCTCTACCTTTCTTTTTGAGCTCTTCCAGGGATTCTAGTTTTGAGCCTGTGACCAATTCACATGATTCTTTGATGCTTTGCATGTAGGGATTTTGACTTCATTATTTTATTTTGAGTTTGTGTCTTGCTCTTCCCTGTCACCACAATAACTTTCTATAGTCAGGTTCTTTTTTATTGTTTGCTTATTTTCCAAGCATGTTTCTTGACTTTTAACTTTAGGTTAAAGGTGTGCTTTGCTGCTAGGTTGGAGAAAATAACACCTTAAACTTTGGGCCTTTTGTGCTACTGTTTTCAGAGCTAGTTCTGGGTGTCTAGATTTTCAGTGTTTCCAAGGTGATATGATCTAAGGAGAGGTGTGGTCCTTGTTCTCCTAACCTGTGTTCTGGTTAGTGAATGACTACAAGAACTCTTTTTTTGCTCTAAAACTGTGATGAGAGTCCCACTCTCCTGTGGGCCATAACTGCTAGTGTTCCTTCTTGATTGGAATTACAAGTAGGAACTGTGTATAGGTAATGCAACAGAGTCAGGCACCCAGTGCTAACCAGGGGTCGCCTGTAATCTCCTTTTGACTAGTTCTTCCCCCTTACTGTATGTGGGGCTGAGAGCTGCCCCCAAATCCTGCTGCTGGCTTTCTGGAACGTGGCTTGTGCTGTACTCTGCTCTACTCCAACAGATCTTTCAAGCTGACCTTCTAAGTTGT
The DNA here is from genome assembly GCA_028646575.1 of Pseudocheirus occidentalis. NCBI lineage: Eukaryota > Metazoa > Chordata > Mammalia > Diprotodontia > Pseudocheiridae > Pseudocheirus > Pseudocheirus occidentalis. The sequence continues at coordinate 143,529,835 of CM053596.1, read as the reverse complement.
CCAGGACTAGAAAATTATTTCATCCCATCCTTTGGTTTATTTTGCTGCTCTAGAATTTGTTTAGAGGTGTTATTTGAAAGTTGTTTAGAGGGGAATTTGGGAGAGCTCAGGTGAATGCCTGCCTTTACTCCACCATCTTGGCTCTGCCTCCTATCTCAGGGCTCCAGTCAACAAACTCTTTAACTTCCGTGCCTTCTCCACAGTTGCTCAAGTGCTGCTGGGTGTCATAGGATGAAATCTAATGATCTCTGAATTGACAGATCTAATGACCTTAATCTTCATTCTTCTTGACCTCTTTGCAGTCTTTGACACTACTGATCAACCTTTTCTCCTTCATATTCTCTTCTTCCTAGGTTTTTTTCTCTACACTAATATCTCCTTGTTCTCCTCCTATCTTTCTGAGTTTTCCTCAGTTTCCTTTGCTAGATTTTCATCCATGTCATACCCACTAACTGTGAGTGTCTTACAAAGTTTTGTCTTGAACACTCTATACTGTTTCACTTGGTTATGTCATCAGATCTCATGGATTCAGTTTTATTCTCTCTATATTTGCTTATCAGCTTACTCTGGACTTGCATCTTTAGCTGCCTGTTGGACATCTTGAACTGAATGTCCCACAGGCATTTTAAACTCAACATATCTGAACTGATCTCATCTTTCCCCCAAACACCGGCCTTCTTGGTATCCCCCACACAAAGCATTCCATCTCGACTCTCTAAATTTTCACTTGCCCTGCCTGAAATCTTCTCTGTTTTCATCTCTGCTTCTTCATCTCTGTCACTTTCTGGTTTCCCTGGTTTCCTTCAAGTCTTAGCTAAAATCTCACCATCTATAGGAAGCCTCTCCCTCTCTTCCTTAGTTCTGATGCCTCCTCTTTGTTGACTATCTCCAATTTATCCAATTGACTTTATATTTTGGAGGTATATAGTTGTTTTCATTTTGTTTTCCTTAGTAGACTGTGAACACTTTGCTTAGAAGGACTGTTTTTTTTTTCTTTTCTTTGTAGCCCCAGTACTTAGCAGTGTGCAGTCCATAGCGAACACTTAATTAGTGTTTATGGACTAAATGATTGCAAAATGAGACAGGCAATTTTTTGGTCCTTCTCCTCCTACTTCTCTTTTCACTTCTTTCCTTCCTAATATGTGTTTCTAGTTCATAGAAATTTCTCCTTTGTAGTGTTTTAGACCTCAATGACCTGGTTAATTTTGTTCTTAACTAGTTGTAATATAGTTCTAGTTTCAATTCATACGTAAGGGCCTTTAGAAAACGTTTCCCCAAAGTAGGTATAATAAGCTTCCTGTTTCATTGGTCGGGCCATTTATATGCTTGTTTTTGGTGTGGATAAATCTGATTGAACCCCAGTTTCAAACTTCAGAAAGCCTGCTAGGGGTGCTACAACTCTGTTCTCAGTGGTAGGCTATATTAAGTTCTGTGCTGTGTTCTGTTATTTGTATGGGATGAAGTTTGAGGCAGGAATTACATCTGAATGCTACTCCTGACAGGTCTTCTGAAGAAGATGTTCATTTCCTGGGACTATTCCAAGGTAGAAAATTTAAAAATAAATGAACTTAAACTCTCCAGAATACATGAAGAAAAATACATAAGCTTAGATTTTCTCTCTCCCTGCCACACATTTTGAAAACAAAAATCCTTTTTGCATAGGAAACTCATTATATTCCTCTCCTGCTTTGCTATTCCTCAAGTGGTATAACCCTGTGATCCACCTTATTTGTCTATGTGCCATATGAATGTTTTCCTGGAGCATCTTAGATACACAGACTCTCAAACGTGGAGCTGTCTCTTGTTTAGATAAACCACTATTTCAAATACGTTCTGTGATCTTTCTCTGTTTCTCTCTCCTAGAAAAGAGATGAAGGGCTTGGAGCAGTCTGGTACCCTAAAAGGATCGTTAAGTGCTGATCAGCAGCTGGCTCTCATAAGTGGTTGCGCCGATCTCAAAGTGGCAGTAGAGGGCGCCATGCACATTCAGGTGAGAAGAGCATCTGCACATCACCTTACCTACTCATGGCCAGGAGTGATTCTGAAGTACCATGTGTTTTGCCTGTGTTGGAGGGATGGGAGAGGCAAGAAACAATCATTTAAGGGGTGTACTCAACTAAGACTCTTACAAAACTATATAAAAGGGAAATGCTTTCTTTATGATGCATCTTTAGCAGCTTCTAACATCAACAAAATAAACATTGCAGTAATGATAGGGGATTAGGAGCATTTCTTTTTAAATAAATAATCATACATTCTCCAGATAGAAAGTGACAGTGTGATTTTCCTCTGTTTATTTTGTGCATCATCTTCCCACCATGGTAAAATTATATCTGCTAATTTATAGAGATGATTAAAGGTCTGAAAAGTCTATAATAATACCTTTTCATTTACTTAAGACTTTTAACTAGTCCACTGGAATACCAAGGTCTGTTTCTTATTTTTCCTATACTGTACTTGTGCAGTGTGGAGGGTTCTGTTTTTGTTTTTTTGAATTTGTAGGAGAGCTTTATCTCAATTACATTTCATTTTGTTAGCTTCAGCCTGATAGGATCAGATCACTGAGATATTTTTGGATAACAATTTTATTATCCATTGTATTTATGATCACTTACAGCTTTGTTAGGTAAGATTTGATAAACTTGTTTTTGATAAAATGCTGAACAGAAAAGCTTTGGAGTACTCTATTGGAGACTTCCTTCCTGAATAACATTCATTCTTCACTCTTTCAAGTCTCTTTAGCTCTCTCCAAAACCACTTAACTGTACTAGTCATCTAACCAGTATTATTCTGTCTGGTTTATAAGTGATGGGGAGAGATTTTGTTAAAAAAAATGCCTTGCTAAAATCCTGACATACAGTGACTGTGATGATTCTCTTATCTATCAGGCTAGTATCAGGCTTGTTTAAAAAATTCATTTAACAATTTATGATTCTTTTTAAACCAATTTGACTCATAATTATTGCCTCTCTTTGTTTCTAAATGTTCACAAACTATCCCTTTAATAATTTTTGCTAGAATTTTAAAAAAGTTTGTTGTCAAGTTTACTAGCCTATAGTCACCTTTTTTCTTTACTTAAGGGTTGGAACATATACCCATCTCCAATTCTCATGTTCTTCCTTGATTCTTTATAATTTTTTAGAAATCACTGAACATGTCAGCAAACACTTGCATGCTATTTTGCTACCCGGTGATATAGTTTGTCCAAACCCTCATTTGGGGGCAGTGTGAGCTGTCATCATCTTCTCCCTTTTTTTTTTTTACAGGCTTTATTGATTTATTTTTCTGTCCTTAACAGTCTGCAGATCATTCTCGTTGCAGAAAAGATAGAAGCCAGTTGGGGTTGGACACTTTTCTCCATTGTACATTGTGATTTTCTTGCCAGTGCCAACTAGGCATCATTCTTTCTTTGATCTTCTTTTAACCCCAGTGTAGCTCAAAAAGCTGCCCTCAAAAGAATATAAACTTGTGGAATTCCTAGGCACTGACTATAAAAGAGAAATTGGCTTAAGAGGTATGGGAGGCTCCGAAGAACAAGATTTTGTGGATACTGGCATTGTTGGTTCCCATGAATAAGAAAAGGGTGAGGTATATAATAAGACCGATGTGGTTTATTAGGGAAATCAGACTTCAAAAAGACAAACTAAAAGACAGACGGATAGGAGTGAAGAGAGCTAACTAAAGGTGAATATAAAGGAATGATAAAGTTTCAGGAGAATGGTGTTGAAAAGTCTTGTTTTTGTCTATGTGGCTAGCCCTGCTCTAGCATGGTATCTCATACATAGTAGAGACTTAATGTTTTTTTTTAAATTAATTTGAATTGAAGCCTATTGTGAGCTGAGATTTGTTATAAATGATTAATAATAACAATAATTTACATTTCATATAATGCCTTTAAGATTTACAAAGTGCTTTCCTCATAGTAACCCTTTGAGGTAGGCAGTACAAGTGTCATCCCCAATTTATAGTTTTAAAAGGTCAACTTGTGTACAAGTTCTTGCTACATACTATATCCTGACAGGCATTTTTAGCTTCTACTCTTGGTTTGGTCATATAGCATCAACAATAGCAATAATAATTCTTATAGTACTTTAAAGTTTACAGATTTTTTTTTTACAAATATCATCTCATTTGATCCTTTCAACAGCCCTTGGAGGCTGGTGCTGTCATTATTCCCATTTTATAGATGAGGAAACTGAGGCAGACAGAGGTTTAAGTCACTTGCTTAGGATCCCTCAGCTAGTAAGTATCTGGGGCCAAATTTTAAGTCTAGTCTTTCTACCAGGGTAGAATTACCCTGACTCCAGGGTAATTCTCTGTTCCCTGTACCCTCTGGAGATTTATTTGACCACTAGAAACTTCTGTTAGCCTCTTTGAGCCTCAGGTTTTCACTTCTGTACTCCTATTGCCTACCTCAAGGCATTGTTTTGAGGAAAGTGTTTTTTAAATCTAACAAATTCTATCTCAGGGGTTGTAGACCTTATTTATAGCCACCCTCTGCCTCCCTTTGGCAGTTTGGGGAATCCTGTGAGTCCTCTTCTCAGGATAATGGTTTTAAACGCATTAAATAAAAGATTTCAAAGGGAATCAATTATAATGAAATGCATTTGCCAAACTGTTGGAAGAAAAAGATCTTGGACCCCAAGTTAAGAACCTTTGTTTATAGGAATGTGTTACTTATACGACTATAGATTTCAAATGGGAAGGGACCTTAGTAGCTGTCTAGTAGAAATAATTAGAAGTAACTGCCTCATGGACAATAGAAATCAGGGTGATGCTTAAGGGACTGATGGGCTCTGGGAAGAATATAAATTAATAAATCGTCTAGTGATACAAGCTTAGATAATTGAAATACCATAAACTCATACTGGGTATGACCCCAATCTGTACAACAAGTACATTTGATAAAATATTATTTTATTTGGAGAGCATGGCTTGTGTTTGTGTTCATACCATAAAATCTTTGGTACTTAGAATTGCATGATAATATATGTGGGGGTAAAACACCCTAAGTAGCAGTCACATAGTTATCTCTAGTGGCTTTTGAAGTTCTGAATTCCTTGTGATAATGGGGAGCAGTGGAGTTTGGCAGTATAGTTTTGTTTTTTTATTTAATTTTTAATGATGCCACTAGGGCCATCTTAAATTCTTTGATATACCACCCTTTGAAATTTCACCCATTGTTCTGGTGTTGGATGAATTTACTTGGTCTACTGAGAAGAATTAATTCACAGTCTCTTTGAGAATAACTTTCAAGAAAAGATTTATTCTTATCTTGCTGTGCTAGAAAGGCTTGTGAGTTATTCTGAAATCTACTATCTATAAGTACAATAAAGTACTTATGACTAAGAAAAGGTCACAGAGTACCTGCTTTGAACAGTGGCATAAGCTAGTATTTATAGAATAGGCATAGTAGTATAAGTCTGTATGATGGGAATTCTTCAATCGATTATGCTTACATGTGTTGACATGTGTTTGTATCCCCCAAAATACCCATCAAGTACCTCTATTCAGTCACCAAATAGCAATGGGAGAAAAAAGGTCACTGTGCTAAGATGCTTTATTTGTGCAGTTAATATCTTTGCTGTATTTATATGTTTTTTGATATCCCATAGGGAAAACAAAAAACCCCTGAGTAAGCAAACCATAGATCTAAGCAAAAAAAAAAAAGAAAATTTCTAGGTCTGATTGATTCTAGGGTAGATTTAAAAAAATAATGATAATAAATCTGGTACATTTTGCTGCTGATGCATGCTTCCTGTGTGTCATACCTCCAAAACCACATCTTTTCCTTTTGAGACATTTTTTAAAACCAGGTATCTGCTAAATGATAATGCTGTGTTCTCAACAATCCAGGTCATCTTTGACTCATTTCTCTTTATGTTGAGAAGACATTGAATTAGATGTCTTTTCTAGGGCCTCTTTAATCCTGAGATGCTGTGATTCTATGACAGTGGTTATCACTTACTCTTCATACATCAGGGAGTTAGTGAAAGAAGAAAACCCTGTGGATAAGGCAAAGAAATGTTTTGTTTTGTTTTATTAACAACACAAAATTTTTGATAGGTTACATAATAATCCCTAGAGTCTTTAGGGTCAAAATTATGGAAATCTGAATGCATTCTCTTTTCTTAAAAATGAATATTTCACCCAAATCCCAGAGGGCATTTGGGTCAGAAAGTTGCCCAATGCTTTGCTGAAATGTAGGAGCATGCAAGATTGAAACTTGAAATTCCAGACTCACTACAATATTTCAAACCAAGTCTTGCCTGGCAAGAAAATCTTTTATGTTAGGGGAAAAAAAAGTCAATCCTGGAATGTCTGTCAAAAGAAAAGAGCCTTATGGCTTGCTTTTAGCTATAATGCATATAATAGTTAATTGAGAACTGGGATTTTGGAGCTTTCCAAAACTGCCAAAGAAGAGTGGGAAATGTCAGTGACATTGTGAAATTATGCTAATCTTCCTTTCAGCAAATCATATCCTAAACTATTGAAAAGTTTAAAAGCCACCTAGCTACATAGTTGTACTACTGGAAACTGAAATTTGCAACCCAAAGTTAAGTATTCAGTAAAATTTATGAAATATTACATTTTATATCTTTTATCAGTTCTTTTTTTTCTTGCCTGTAATTAAAGGGAATCCTTATGTTTTATGAATTAAGAAGGGATTTCTCCATGAAAGTAGACCCTCTGGTTTTGCAACCAATAAAATTTACTGTATTTTCCCCCTTAATTCACTGAGAATCCAAATGTTGTATTGTTCTGTTACACTGACATGGAGGTGTGTATAGTAGTGTTAAAATTAGATATTTATGTTTCTGGTTATTTGGTTATTTAAAAAGAAATCACACTAGAATCAATTCAGTGAAAATAAAAGAGAAGTATATTATTCTAAAGGTGGGGAAAATTTATAAGTAAACAATTTATATTATTATTTTACAAAATAAATTATATATCCATTATAGATTTAATCATTAATCTTTGTGGGATAAAAATACAGTATTATCAAGCTGAAATTACTGTCTTTAGAGTGTGAAGTTTCCAAAAAGTGGGAAACTATCTGAACCTCTGAATTTCAGTTTAGTTTCTTAGCTTACTCCATTGTATTTTTTAAAAATTAAAAAAATTTTTTTGCTTTTTTTTTTGAGGGGGGAATGCAGGACAGTTGGGGTTAAGTGACTTGCCCAAGGTCACATGGCTAGTAAGTGTTAAGTGTCTGAGATCAGATTTGAACTCAGGTCCTCCTGACTCCAGGGCCAGTGCTCTATTCACTTTACCACCTAGCCTTCCCAACTCCATTTTTAATGGAGGTTTTTTTTCCCCTCCAAAACTTAAAATTTAAAAACAAAAATGATTTACGTTTAAAGCTCCTGAAACATAGTTACTACCTACTGTCTCTTGTTTTACGTATGTTCACTTTTTTGTGATTAAAAATTTTTGGAATTGAAAAAGAATATATGGTTTTATCTTATAGAGCTCCCAAACCCTAGCCTTAAAGAATGTTTAGGTCTTAAAATGTTAAATTAGACAGAAATGCTTATTTGAGAAACAATCAGAGCTCAACTCAGGAGTAGGAAGAGGAGAACCAAGATTTGAGAAATGAAACTACGGAGTGAAGGAATATAAAGGCATGGAGAAAAGAATGTATGGTGTGGGTGAGGGTGTACGTGTGTATGTGGGCACGTGGACCTATGGTATGGAAGCAGAAGGTAAAAGAACTGGAGAAAACATTGAAGAGGTTAACAAAAGCATTCCCAATAAGCCGATACCACACACATTTTCATCTTCTACTGTGATTTTCTTTTTCCTGTGGATGCATCTTTGATTTTAGTGTGGAATCGGGGATCTCCTCTATTGCTATTAAGAAACCCCATCATCGTGAGGTGACATGAGACGTAACTGCGGGCATGTGACCCCAGCAAACCACAGGAGGGAAGACAGGATGTGTCTTGCTGCTCTAACTCATGACAGTGGCAGGAAAGGTCACCAAAATGATTGGAAAAACAGGGTTTGCTTTGCAGCCACCTTTAAGGAAATGCATGATTTTCACAAGGCAAAGAAAATGCTGGTGTGCACAGGAGAACTACACTTGAGGTAATTAGGAAAGAAACAGAAAATGATAATGGTCTGCAATGAAACAGAAGCGGTAGGCTAAGTGCAAGGTCTTAGAAATTCTCCAAGGATAAATCATCTGATGACTTATCATAGAATTGAGCAGTTGGAGGGGACCTTGATGGTGACCTAGTGCAACTAGACCTTAACAGGAATACTTTCTACCACATATTTGGTCATTCAGTGTTTGTTTGAAGAACTCTTGTGAGGGGGACCTGCTCATTCTTGAGGCAGCCCATTCCATTTTGGGGTAGCTCTAATTGTTTGAAAGGGCCGCTAAGTGGCGCAGTGGATAGAGTGCTGGTCCTGGAATAGGGATCTTCCTGAGCTCAAATCTGGCCTCAGACTTGTACTAGCCACATCACCCTGGGCAAGTCACTTAACCATATTTGCCTCAGTTGCCTCATCTGTAAAATGAGCTAGAAAAGGAAATGGCAAACTATTCTAGTATCTTTGCCAAGAAAACCCTAAATGGGGTCATGAAGAGTCTGACATGACTGAAATGACTGAAAAACAACAAAAATTGTTAGAAGTTTTTCCTTACATCAACCCTAAATATTTCTCTTTACATCTTCTACTCCCTGGGTCCAAACAGAATGTGGAACAAATGGTAGCTGAGGAATCAGATGAAGCTGGGTTCAAATCCTGCTTCTGACACGTGTCTGACCTTGGGAAAGTAACTCAGCTTTCTTAGACCTCAGCTGCTTAGCTGTCACATGAGGGTGTTGGGCTAACTGGCCTCTGAAGCCCCTTTGAACTTCATATCTGTGCTAGCTCTTCTGTACACCAGTCCTTCAAATACTTGATGATGGCTTTAATTTGAATGAGACATTCGTCATAAAGTGCTTGCTACTTTTAAAATTCACATAGTTCTATAATGTGTTCTTTGGACTAATGATGTTTTATCAGATTTACTTGAATTATCTTCTATTGCCAAAAAAACAAGTTGTTCTCTGCAGTTATTTAATTTATCAAAAATTTATTGAGGGGACAGATAGGTGGCTCAGTGAATGGAGCACTGGCCCTGGAGCCAGGAGGACCTGAGTTCAAATTCAACCTCAGACTTAACACTTACTAGCTGTGTGACCTTGCCCTGCCTTCTCCCCTCCAAAAAGACAAAAAAAAAAATTATCGAGCATCTTCTGTTTAATGCTGTGGGGAACACTGACATGAATATGACTACCCTTAAATGAGTTATATCTATCTATCTATCTGTCTATCTGTCTGTCTGTCTATCTATCTATCTATCATCTATCTATCTATCTATCTATCTATCTATCTATCTATCTATCTATCTATCTATCTATCTATGTATCTGTACCCTGAGATCAAATGAAAATGCAACAAACAAAGGGTACAATAATGCTTTGGGATTTCGGAAGAGGTAGAGAGTATTTTCCACCAGGGCAGGCTTCATGGGGGAGGGAGCTTCAAACTAGGCCTTGAGTGATGGGTAGAAATTGTATTGGCAGCTCTGGGGTAGAAGGGGCCTTTCATATGAAGAAAAGAGTGTGAGGAAAGGCTCAGAGGGAGTGGTGAAGGTATGGTGAATAATCCAGTTTATTAGAGCATAGGGTGTGTAAGAAGAGTACAGACAGCACCCCTATTTCCTACTCCTCCCTCACCCTAACCCCTTAACCCATATTCAGAGGGAGGGAGCTCTTAGAAACTCTGACTTCTACAGTTTGGGAGACTTTTGCCATATATATGTATATGTATAAGTGTATATGTATATATATAGTTGTATGTATAAATATACTTTTTTAAGCATGGGAGAGAGGACAAAAGGAACTGCATTATAAAGTACCCAATATACAAATATACACAATTCAATAAAGATGTAGTTAAATTCAATATTTTTTTGTATTTTTTATTACTCTATGCTCTTATTTCATAATGTGTCTTGCTCTGTGATTATGTGGAATACAGAAAGATATATTCAGTACTACTGACCCTGTTTTCATTATACTGCTGGATTAAGTTATTTTACTGAGTTATTCTTGCCAATTATTGTTAGTAAACTATTTTATTGGCTTAGGAAGGTGGTTATGAGGTCAGTGTAAATGTTTTTTTCATTTAACATGCTTTCATTGTTTAAATTTACTGAAACCTTAATAAAATATTGGCTTCATCTAAAAAAAAAAGAGAATATACAGAGCAATAAGAATGGAAAAGTAGGATCACATCTCTTATTACCACGCTAAGAAATTTGTGTTTTATTTGCTAGGTGGATATGACTATGATGAGGGAACCCTGAAGTATTTTGGGCAGGAGGTTTACTCAATTGGAATTATGCTTTAATGAGATTAATAGCAGATGGACCAGAGGAGAAAAGACTGGATAATATTGAGAAAAAGCTTTTTTCTTCTCTAAATTACAGAGAGCATTATTTCTTGGCTTCCTAACACTATATAGGCAGGTCAGATGGCAGCTAAACCTATTCTCTGAGCATGTAGCTGTCAGTAAGACCTTAGGAAACATTTTCTGTATTAATCCATTTTCTTGTGCTTCTAACTTTAAGAAAGAGTGTGAAATTAGATGTGTAAGGGTGGTTTTACTATTTTTCAGTTGTTTAGTCATGTCTGACTCTTCATGACCTTATGGACTATCCATGGAGTTTTCTTGGCAAAGATATGTGGACTGGTTCATCATTTCCTTAGTCAATGGATTCAGGCAAACAGAGGTTAAGTGACTTTACCAGGGTCACACAGTTAGTAAGGGCCTGAGGTTAAATTTGAACTCAGGTCTTCCTGACTCCAGGGCCTGTACTCTATCCACTGTGCTGCCAAGCTGCCTTCATCACAAAGATTTGTAGTTGAATAGGCCATTAAAATGCTAATTTTAGGAGTAGAAGTTCTGATCCATAACTTCCTGGCCAGCTCCAAACTATTGCTGCTGCTTCTGTGGTTCCCCTCTTCCTCTCACTGGAACTTTGACTCCTATTCCTGGGGCTCTGGCTCTTATATATGAGCTTTTATCTAGCCAGGAATCAGACATAGCTCCCTTCTATCACTAGCTCTCATGTGTATGTTGTCTTCTATTAGATTAGAATGTCAGCGGAGACTGTCTTGTCTCCTGATATTTATATATTTAATAATTTAATGCTTAACACAGTGCATGGTTCATAGCAAGTAGACAATAAATGCTTTTTTCATTTCATTTCATTCATTTTCATTCATTCATATGCTGGGATTATCCATCTTACCCATGTATCTGGGAACTTTGATTCTTCTAGCAGCAAATTACAAAAGGTATAGAGTAGATGTTTATTCTTATCAGAAGCTTATCTTAGATGTCATCTTCCTGCATGTTGCTAATTTCTGCTGTCCATTTCTGGTGAAAAAAAGAGAAATTTTATTTATTTTATTGATTACTTCATGAGATTCCTGGAGTTGCCCTATTTATGTATAACATTGTTTGATGATAAGGAAGGAACAGTGAAAAATGTTTTTTGCTTGATTGCTTCCCCTCCCCTACTTGATAGTATTTTATTTTCTTCCAATTACTTGTAAAGATAGTTTTCTGCATTTACTTTCATAAGATTTTGATTTCCAGATTTTTCTGCCTCCCTCACTCCTTGCCTCCCTCTCTACCCCCTCCCCAAGACAGCAAGCAGTCTGATATAGTTTATACATGTACAATCATATTTAAATATATTTTCACTTTAGTCATCTTGTGAAAGAAGAATTGGAACAAAAGGTAAAAATTACAAGAAAGAAAAAACAAAAAACATAAGTGAAAATCAATCTGCATTCAGACTCCATAGTTCTTTCTCTGGATGTGGATAGCATTTCTCATGCTTGATTACTTTTCAAGCAAGGAAGTGAAATTCAAGAAAGAAAAAAATCTTGAATAACTCTTGCCCCTGGTAGCTCTTCAGACCATTAGAGGGCAGGCTCCTGTTGGAAGAAGAAAGAAAGAGTTATGTGGCAAGGCAGGAATCCTAGACCAAAGGAAAACCTTCAGTTCTGTCACTGAACCATTAGAGCTTTCCAGATGACTGACAGTGGCTGAGTCCAGCAGAGTCTACTGTTGCTCCTACCCAAACCCAGATCAGGAACTTGTTGTGCTCAGATACGTGTGTGTTTGTGTATAACATAACAATCAGTCTTTGCCCTGGATTAAATCACTTTGGGAGCACTGAAGGCTTGTAGGTCACAAGCCTGAGGTATATCTGAGCTCCTGGAATAGCACAACCCTAAACACCAAGAAAGCAACAACAGGACCAGCCTAGATTAGCCCTAGTATCAGGCCCAAAGTCAGGAAGTAGGCTAGAAGAATCAGCAAATGATTAAAAAAATTAATTTCATCTTAATAAGCAACTATGGTGATAGGAACACTCAAGACCAAACCCAGAAAAAGAGAATGCCTCTAATGTATCTACAAGGAAAGCCTCACAAAGAGGAACACAGCATGGGCATGGATTCAGCCAGAATTCTTGAATGAGATGAAGCAAGAGTTTAAAAAAAGAATTAAAAATATTTTTTGTCAATGAAATGAGACTGCTAGAGGGAAAAGTAGAAAAAGAAATGAGAGTTATGGAAGGAAGAATTGGAAAGGGAATTAATATCTTGGAACAAGAGATACAAACCTTACCAAAGCAAAAATTAGAATAGTTCAAACAAAAGCCAATAACTCCATGACACAGCAAGAATTATTAAGACAAAGTAAGACCCCCCCCCCAAATTAGAAGAAAATTTATGGTATCTCATCTGAACTGAACTGAACTGAAAAATAGATTGTGGAGAAAAAAACTTAAGAATCACTGGACTACTCGAACGCCATGACCAAAACAAGAGCCTGAACATCACATTTCAAAAATCTTAAAAGAAAACTGCCCACATCTCTTAGAACCAGAGGACAAAGCGGAAGTAGAAAGCCACTACCAGCCACCTCTTGAAAGAAACTTCAAAATGAAAACTCCCAGAATTATTATAACAAAAAAACAGAGTTTCCAGGTGATAGGGAAAATATTAGAAGCAGCAGGAACAAAAGAATTCAAGTACTGAGGGACCATAGACAAGATCACACATATGATTTGGCAATCACTACTATAAAAGAGCAGAGAACTTGGAGTATTCCAGAAGCTATATGTTTCAAAGGGGGCTAACATTCCAAATATATGCTAACAGCCACAAATAATTTGGGTCAGCTAGGTGACACACTGCATAGAGTACTGGGCTTGGAGCCAGGGAGACTCATCCTCATGGGTTCAAATCTGACTTCAGACTCTTAGCTTTGTATCCCTGGACAAGTCACCTAATCCTGTTTGCCTCTGTTTCCTTATCTGTAAAATGACCTGGAGAAGGAATGGCAAACCATTCCAGTATCTTTGCTAAGAAAACCCCAAATGGGGTCATGAATGAAATGACTTACAGCAAAAAATAATATACCCAGCAAAAGAGAAGATAATCCATACGGGGGAAAATTAGATGTTTTAATGGAATAGAGGAGTTCTCAGTATTCATGATGGAAAGACCAAAGCTATATAAATGCTTTGAAGTTCAAATACAGGGGTTAAGAGAAGCATAAAAAGGTACATTTGATGAACAGTAATACAGGACTAAACAAGGGTGAACTGCTTACATTCTAATATGGGGAGATTATGTGTCTTTTCCGAACCCTATCATCCTTAGAAGTCATAGAGGACATCTAGTTAGCCAGGAGGCCTGGGAATGAATTTTTTATGTTTTGTTGATCTTAAAAGAACAATGAAAAGGAAGTAGAAGAGGCAAACACTATAAGGTAAGGGAAAAGAAGATTGGAGAAAATTATCTTACAAAAATATCTGGGTGCAGTCATCTACAGAGAAAGCGGAGGGAACGACTGACACTTGAACCTTATTCTCATCTGAACTGGTCAGAGGAGGGAAGAATACACACACACATAAAAAGATGGGTAAAAAAAATACATTACATCCTTCAGGAAAATAGGAAGGACAAGGGAGAAAGGGGAATAGAAGGAAGGGTAAATTGAGGGAGGGATTAGTCCCAAGTAAAATTCTAAGGCTGTATGAAAATATTAACTTTTTTTTGAGATTAGCAAAGTATGGGAATCAGGGGGTGCCCATAAATTGGAAAATGGCTAAATAAGTTATGATATATAAATGTGATAGAATGCTGCTGTTCTGTAAGAAATGATGGAGGGGAAAGTTTCAGAGAAATGTGGGAAGACTTAAAAGAATTGATGCAGATTGGAGTGGACAGAAGCCAGAGAACAATTTATACAAGGACAGCAGTATCCAGGGATAGACAAACAACTTTGAAAGAATTTTGAAGTCTAATCAGTATGATGACCAGCCACAGTTCCAGAGGGCTAATGATGAAATGTGCTGCCCACCTCCTGCTAGTGAAGCGAAGGACACAACATAGTTTGAGACATAGATATTTTTTGGACATAGCCAGTGTGAAAATTTGTCTTGTTTGATGATGCGTGTTCATAACAAGGGTTCTGTTCTTCCTCCCTTCTCAGTGGTGGGAGAGGGTTAGGAAGAGGAGAAGAAAAGAAGGTGAATTTCTCTTGATTGAAGATAAAATATAATTAAAAAACAAAAACAGAATAAAAAAAATTTATAGCTGGAAAAGGAGGTGGGCCTGTTATTAGCAAGAGCATAAATTACTTTGTTAATCAGGAAATGTGAAGAGGTATAGAGAAAGCTCCCCAGAACATTATGTGACTGTCTTTTACCCCTTTATGAGGATTCATCAGAGAATGGATAAGATCCACTTGGATGAAAAAGAGCCTTGTTGTGATCTGCCACTGCCTTCCTTCTGAGATTGTCTTCATTATAGCCTGAATGTAACTTGTGCCTTCATAGTTGTCTGCGCGTTGTCTCAGCCATTAGAATGTCACAGGGACTGTTTATACCTTTCTTTGCATCCTTAGCATGGGGTTTAGTCCTTTGCAGCATAGTAAGTGATTAATAAGGTTTTTTTCTTGTTTAAATATTAAAAATTTATTTTAGTTTTCAACATTCGATTAATAAAAGTTTGTTGTCTTGTTGAAAGAACCATTGTAATATATGACAAGTTTAAAGACTAAGTCAGATTGGTGCCTTAAAGTTAAAAAAGTAAAGTATCTCATATGAACTTTTTTTTTTTGTTCTTTTAAATCAGGCTAAATGAAATAGGTCACCGCCAGCTGCATAAGTTGTTTGATAATATTATTCAACAGACAGAATAAACCTCTATCAGTTCCCTAGCAGGAACATAGCAGTCCAGTTCAAGTAGTCATCATATCATTCAAGCTTATGCTTTGAAAACAGTGAAGGTTTCAACAATTATTATTATTTTTATTATTTGCCTTTTTGGAAGGCATTTGGGGTTAAGTGATTTGCCCAAAGTCACATGGCTAGTAAGTGTGTCAAGGCTTCAACAATTACGATATTTGCCTCTGGTCATTTTTCCAAGTGTTTCAGTTTGGCTTTGGTGGGGGCAGTCAATGTTTATTGAAGACTGTTTGCTTAGAAAACCATACAGAGCAGAAAATGAGCTCCTGCATTCCAAGAGCTTAGGGTGGTGGAAGGCCTATGTGTCTGTGGGTGATTTATATTAATAAAGGCTATATTTTATTAATATTAATTATTTTTATTATTAATAGTATATTAATAAAGGCTACGGAACAACTAGGGGTCATTCGGTGACCATCAAAGAGGGAGATGCAGGAGTGGAGGATGTTGGAGAAAAGTACTGATTGTTTTCCTCTAGCTTTTCATGCTTTGTATTGTCTACCGAGTGCCCCAGACACGCGGGTCTTCTTACTGACTTGCTCTGTACAGCCTTGGTTGTGTGTTTATTTTAATTTGAAAGCCAATACCAAAAGAATTGTTGCCCAGTATATCTGTGAACCACAGCAAAAAATCATAAAAGGTTTCTTTCAAGCTTCTGACTTTCACCTTTGAGGAGCTGGACTGAAGGAGATCTGGGCAGTATCACACAGTGGATATCTTCCTGTCATTCAAAAGCCTCGGTCATTAGCAAGCATTGAATTGCACATTTGTGTTAGGGAATACATTTGGGATACTTGAGTAGCTGTTTTTGTTTCTTTGGCTGAGGAGTCAGTCAGCTACTGACTGCGCTTTCCCTCAGCCTTAGAACTGAGGTTTATGTGGGGAGGAGGGAGATACCAGAAGGGAGCCTGGGCCTTGGGTATGTGAGCCTTAAAGGGGCACTGGTGTCCTGGAGCCTAATTGACACAAGTCATGCAATTCCTGCAGCATCTTGGTGAGACTCTGTGCCATTTGAGAGGGTCTCTTTTGGTGTGTATTAGTACTGATAGAGCTTTCTCTTAACCTTCCTTTGGTCAGCCTTTCCCAGTTGGAATCTGTGAGGTTGCTTAGAATTCCTAAGGAGCCCTGTTCTTTTTGAGTTTAAATTCCCCGCCCATGGACCTCTCGTATGTCATTGTTTTTCACCTTCCTAATGCGTTTATTGTGTTTTATGGTTATCTGGGTAGAATTCTTTAGACTTTAACCTCCATTATATTCCCCAGCATTCAGTATGGTGCTTTGTACATTGTAGAAACTTAATAAGATTTTTAAAAACTGAATTGTTGCATTTGTTGGTGACAGCTGACATTTAGAGAGCAGTTAAGTGTCCTACACATGTTATCTCATTTGGTTCTCACCACGACTGTGTGAAGTAGGGGGACGTTATTTTCTCAGTTTTACAGATGACAAAACTGAGGCAAACAGAGGTTGAATAATTTACCCAGGTCACACAGCTAGTAAGTGTATGAGGAAGAATTTGAACTCAGGGTTTTTTTGGTTCTAAGGCCCATACTCTATTCATGGCACCATCTCACTGCCCTATGAACTAATTGACAGGGATGGGAAACCTGACACCTCAAGGCTACAGCTACATGTGGCCTTCTAGGTGCTTGAGTGAGGCCTTTTTACTGAGACCAAGTTTTACAGAATAAATCCTTTTATTAAGCGGATTTGCTCCGTGAAGTTTGGATTTAGTCACATGTGGCCTCAAGGCCACAGGTTGCCCACCCTGAATCCTGCCACATCAGCTGGACATTTGCAATTAAAAAAAAAAAGAACTTCCTCAAACCAGGATTAATTTAGGTCTGGTATATTGGTAGGTCAACTACAGTGACTCCTACTTTAGTTCTCCCTGAGACCAAAGGATCACTCAGCTACAGGAAGCTTTTCCCAACTCCTAATCCTGTTCTTTTGAATCATAGTACTGAATTATAAATATAGGCCACATAACTTTTTTGTAAATTGTATTTGTTTATAACACTCACATATCTTTTCATATGTTCAGTCTTCAGTGTTGCTTAGGTAAAGAACAATGAAAGAATCATTACCTCGCATCCCTAATTCCTACCCTGGTAAACCGTTGTGATTGGGAGGGAGAGTCAAATATGATATGTTCTCTAAAGTTACTGTTTATTTAAATCAGTGCTGATATCTAGTTGTGCCTATGATTTGAAAATGAGGGAACTATAGGCCAGACCACTTTAAGTAAAATCAAATTTTTTTATTGGACTTGTGATTTCATTGGAACTCCCAGTGTGACAACTCCTTCTACCACTGCAGATCAGTGACTACTCTGAAACTTACAGTTTTATAGAATCAGCTGACACAGTGGAAAGACAGCTCTCTTCAGAGTCAGGAAGACTTTGGGTTTAAATACTGCCTGTGATGCCTACTGTGTAATCTTAGGCAATTCACTTAACCTCTCAGGATTTCAGGCAGCTCTAAGCAAAAACATGGGAGTAAAACTGCATTGTTCTTGCCCTGTAATTGAGCATCATAATACTTGTATCCATTTAAATGGGCTCTTCTCTTTTGGTAGTCATATAACTGGTCACCTGTGTAGTACCCAAGGCCACTTATCTGCAAATTTCTACTTGTTACTCAAATTTTTTCAAAATAAAATTCCAAGTAGGTAGAGGATCCATTGATTTATAGGTAAGGAGATGGAAACCAGTATCTTTCACTCAGTAGAGCTATGAGCACGGGGAAGAGAATTCTTTTCCGGATATATCTAAAAAAGAAATGACCACTTTTCCCTATGGCTTAGGGCATATCATCAGACTGTCATTTTGTGTAATTAGTGGGTACTTTACTACAGCCTTGGTCCTGAGAAAATGCCATAATGGGTGAGATTTTTTTTTTTTAGAAATCAAAAATAGTTTTTATACTAAGTACTCAAGCTATATGGACACCCCCCCCCAATAAAACCCTAAAAAAACTCTCCAAGTGAAAGGTGCTCTGAAGAGAGCGACCATCACCGGAGCCCCTGACAGATGGGGGCATGGCTTGAGATCATCAGCACTGAGGGAGACTTTTGCCCCATTCTACCCAATCACCCACATGTCTAGGCCACCCCCCCCCCCCAGTATCTATTGTGTGTCTTCCTTAGGCACTTAAAGTGTTTGCTTTTAGGCATCACTTATGGCAAGTAAGTACATTAGGCTTCATACAAAACTGATGCAGTTCTGCACTCAGGGGTAACAGGTGTCTGGCTACATGGTGAGGCTCAGTACGTCTATACTTGAAATATAGATGAAATTTATGTGTTAGATCTTCCCTTTGTTAATTTTTCTATCTAAATTTCTCTCTCTTTCTTTCTTTCTCTCTCCCCCCTCTCTCACCCTCCCTCTCCCTCCCTCTCTCTCTCCCTCCCTCCCTCTCTCCCTCTCTCTCTTCCTCTCTCTCCCTTCCTCCCTTCCACCTTCCCTCCCTCTTTCTTTCTGTCAGTCAGTCAGTCTATCTGTCTGTCTGTCTACCTACCTACCCACCTATTTACATAACTGACTGATTTGGGTGTAGAACCCAAACCATTTTTTTACAAAATAAAGTGGAGTCTGTTGATGCTGATTTGGAACTTGCTGTCAGGGCTGTGATAAAGGGGTGGATGTGGTGTTTATTGGTCTAGTGCCAGAAAAGGGGGCAGTCATATTGCTCCTCCTACTTCAGCTTTCATTATTGCTTTCTTTTGACTGTACATTGACTGTGCCAGGCCATAAGTACAGACTTAGATGGGAGGGAGGAGTATTCTATAGACATATCTATTCTAGGAGTATGGAAATAATGAAGAAAAGATCTAGTATGTATGTCATAGAGAGGAGGCAATTTGGTCTGAGTATATACCAAAACCTTCTGATTATGGCCCTATTGCCTACCTTTCTATCAATTGTCAGCTGTACAAACAGTTTGCATCTCAACTTCCATAAAGTTCTCTGTGCCCCATCATAACCTGGAGGTGACTCTGGTTTTTCAAGGGTTATGTTAGCAGAGTGCAATGTCTGGTAGGTTCTATCATATTGGAAAGGCTACAAGTGGACTAGCTGCCATTCCTGAGGACCAGCCTAGTTAAATATGGAAAAACTCATCACAGCAATCTGACCGGCCATCTAAAAATGGATTCTTTGGTTATGGTAACCCATGAAATAAAGGAAAAGGCAAATCACCCTCAGTCCCACATTGTTCTTTTGTGCTCCCAAAGTGATGGTGGCAGAATGGCGGGGAAGGGGAAAGGAAAAGAGGATGCAAAGGATCACATAGCTTTTTTTTAGTTTATTTACAATCATTAACTCAGTTGTTAGTACTCTAAATGTGAGATCCTTGTCCAGTGACTGGACATACCATTGACAGAATTAAATCAACCTTCTAAAAATTTTGTTTTTATTTCCAAATACTTTTCTCTCTTCTTCGCTCTCCTCTAGCCAGAGAACTATACTTTCTACCAAAGAATAAAATGGAAAGAGAAAAAAAAAGTTTAGCAAAGCTAACTAGTGCATCAGTAATTTTAGATAGTGGAGGCAGGATTCTATACCTGAACTTTCCAGCCCCTTCGAAGTAGGGAGTGAGGTACATTGTCTTCTTTCTTCTTCAGGGCCTTGCTTGGTTATTATCCTTACACGGTGTTCAGTGTTATTTTGTTGTTGTTTTCTCTATTTACACTATTATAGTCATCGTGTATGTTGTTTTCCTGCTTCTGTTTATTTCAATTTATATCAGTTCATATAATTCTCATATTTCTCTGTACTCTTCATATTCATCATTTCTTATGATACAATACTATTTTGTTGCAGTAGTCTCCCCTTATCTGGGAGGGATAAGTTCTGAGACCTGCTGGATGATTGAAACCATGGATAGTAAAACAATAACAACAACGACAACAACAAAAGACTATCCAGACAGTTCTCACCTTAAGTTTTTAACTTATGTCATCTTTATGTATAATACTGTGCTCCCTCTCTGCTCCTATCTCTTGGCTTGGCATTGCATGACACTCCCCCCCCCCCAATAAAACCCTAAAAAAACTCTCCAAGTGAAAGGTGCTCTGTACAGAGAGACCATCACCGGAGCCCCTGACAGATGGGGGCATGGCTTGAGATCTTCAGCACTGAGGGAGACCTTTGCCCCATTCTACCCAATCACCCACATGTCTAGGCCCCCCTCCCCCACCAGTATCTATTGTGTGTCTGTTATCGGCCCTCCCTGCACAGGCCTGCAACCCCCTTCTCCTGGATTTCAAAGTTCACGGTGTGTAACTGAAACTGTGGACAGTGAAACCATGGAAAAGGGGTGGGGTGACAGTATGTTAAAGCACCGGTTTGTTTAGCCATTCCCATTTTGATTGGTATCTGCTTTGTTTCTAGTTCTTTGCCAGTGGCCCTGGCCTGGAGCC
The DNA here is from genome assembly GCA_028646575.1 of Pseudocheirus occidentalis. NCBI lineage: Eukaryota > Metazoa > Chordata > Mammalia > Diprotodontia > Pseudocheiridae > Pseudocheirus > Pseudocheirus occidentalis. The sequence continues at coordinate 143,509,073 of CM053596.1, read as the reverse complement.
AAGAAAGGCCATGGCCACTCTGGGCATTTTCTGTGACTGTCCCTCCTGCCTGGAATGCTTTCCCCTCTCATCTCTGACTCCTGGCTTCCTTCATGTTGATACTAAAATTCCACCTGCTACAGGAAACTTATTCAATGCCTCTCAGTTCTAATGCAGATTAAAATGTCATTTTATCTCTAATTTATCATGCGTGCATGCGTGTGTGTGTGTGTGTGTGTGTGTGTGTGTAGCTTCTTTGTACATTTGTTGCTCACTTGAGTCTGAGTCTTTGGGATTCCATTTGGGATCTTGGCAAAGATACTGAAGTGGTTTGCCATTTCCTTCTCCAGCTCATTTTGCATATGAGGAAACCGAGGCAAACAGTTAAGTGACTTGCCCAGGGTCACACAGTAAGTGCTTAAGATCATATTGGAACTCAGAAGGATGAGTCTTTCCTATCTCTGGGTGGGCCACTTTATCCACTGCACCATCTAGCTGCCTGTACTTAGTTGTTTGCATATTGCAACCTGCCCTCCCTTAGACGGTGAATATCTGGAAGGCCGACACCTTCTTTTACCTTTATATCTCTGTTGCTTAGCAGAATGCCTGGCACTTAATAGGTGATTAATAAATGTTTACTGACTGACAGCTATTCTAAAAAGCATTGCTTTTGGTGAATTTAGGATTTTGTTTTCCTTTTTCTCTTTGACTTCCTTGGGGTCTCTGCATAGCAGTGGGCTATGTCTGGGTTAAAGATTAAAGGTTATGGAAATTTGTCACTTTCATAATAAATGAATTAAATCAATCTTCCCTCTCTCCAATATTTGAAACCAGAAGGCAAAAGGAAGTTGCATTTAAATGGAAGGATGACTCAAAGCCCTTCTTGGAAAAGCAGATCAAGGCCTGTTTTGTTCAATGTTCCAAGCCAAAAAGAGATGTAATTTCATGGGACACTTGATCATCTCAGTTTATAATAAACATCTGCATAAAGATCATGAAAATGATTGCCTATGTGTAATTTATGTCAAGTTGCTTGCCTTCCCAAGGGGGTGGGGAGGGAAAGAATTGGATCTCAAAATTTCAAAAACATGTTAAATTTTTACATGTAATTAGAAAAAAATAAAATATTTGAAAAATCATGAAAATAATTGTGGCTTCTGTACTAACATCCATTGTAGTAGAGGAAGAAATATAGTAGAAGACTTTGGTGAAGAACTTAAAAGGCATGCCAACTTGTATTAACGCAGCAGTTCTCAAAGTTTTTGGTCCCAGGACCCCTTTAAACTCTTAAAAGTTGTTGAGGACCTCTCAGAGAGCTTCTGATTGTGTGGGTTATATCTATCAATATTTGCCACAGTATAAATTAAAATGTCTTAGTATTAATATGAGAATAATTTTAACCTTGTGGACTCCCCTTCCCCCAGAAGGTTTGACCACATTTTGAAATCCATTGTATTAATATATACTTTAATACTTGGTAGCATCAATGCAAAATGGGAAAGAATAGCCAAAGGTGTTGTAGAATGTGGAATATAAAATGAGATGGGCCAAAGGAACTATGTTCTTTTGAGAACATAAAGTTCCATGAGAGGAACTAGAGGCAGGAAGGTTTATTGATGCTTAACACTACACAAAAACAAGTCTATAAATCATGAATTATTTGTTCTGGAAGAAAGTTGAGAAATGGTAGAAACGTAGTGAGTAGCCAATGTCATTATGAAAAATGAAATTGATTTCATTTCAACAAACAAGAGACATCTAGTTGTTGATATAAGCATTATTTCTAAATCAGGCTTCTTATACAGCCAGACTACCAACTTCTTAAACATCAAAATTAACACAAAACTAAAAGAAAAACTAAAAATGAGGAACAAATATGGCAAGCTATTTTATTAATCTGCTTGAGCCAGATTTTAATACTAAAAAATGGGAACTAGTTCAACAAACAGAAATCTTATTATGTGACTGACTCATGTCCTTTTCTTCTCCCATATCTTTCTCATGATAGATATCCTTTATGCCTTTCTTCCTATGCAGCTGATTTTTGGTAATATGTTGCAGTTATTACTCACTGGGTAACCCACAATGTAAATCTTTGGAGCCCATGATATTACAAAGCTCATAGCCACGTAGCATCACCAGATAAATATTGATCTTAAACAGATAGACCTTTGTTTCAAAGAAGAAGCTTGCAGTCTCACTGTACAATTTCCCAGAGGCAATCTAGTTTGTTCTCTTCCTCTTATTCAGATAGACTAGTTCATTTCCCATCTGCACTGTCTGTCCACCATATATAAGCTGATGAGGGTAGCTCTATAGGTTGTCAATCTGACAACAGCGTATCATTCTGGATAACTGACATTTTTTTCATTCTAGAATCTACTAACAAAAAATAAAAATCCAGGAAGAAGGCTGATTGATTTTAGCAAGGGACATTTTGTAAGCCTGAGGTTTTGTATTTCTCAGATAACACCCTAATGAGACAATCTTATCTAAGGTAGTTCGGCTCTCTGGGGAACTTTGGAATAGTTAGAGAATGTTTTACGTAGGAAAGTTCTGAGGAAGTATCTAAATCAGAAGAGAGACCCTAGTGAACTGTGTTTTGCAACTAATTGAGCAGAATTGAAAAATGCATAGATCATTGTGAAAGTGGATGTGGAGAGGATTGGCATGTTGGTACTGTAAGTATTCAGTGTGATTCTTCATGGGACACTCACTGAATTCATATATGGGCCTTTAGCAGAAGAGAGAACTAGGGGCAAAAAGGTTGATTGATACCTTTTCTTTATTAACACTGCTTTCAGTGCTTTCTTCCCCCCAACCCTCACTTGTAACCAAGAAATGCAGTTAACCAAAACCAACCAGCATATTGGTCATATCTGACCATGGGATGCATCATTCCACATCTCTTTGTTGGGAGGAAGGAGGTGTGCTTCACTGCCAGCTTTCTGATGTCAAGATTGTACATCCCATTGATTGGAGTTCTCTTGTCTTTTAGCATTATTTTTCTTTACATTACTGTTCATAGAAATGTTCCCAAGTTAAAATGTAATAGGGAATTATGTTGGTGGAATGGATCCTGCCATATGTGAAGAAAAAGAATACTACAGGGTGGTGAGCTTTTCTGTATTCCCAGTTCTCTTTTGCCCCTGGTTAAAGGTTCGCTGTCGTTTACAATTCCTATGATCCTAGCATTCAGTTCAATTCAGCAAACATATATTAATTGCCTTCTGTATGTAGAGTTTAGTGCTTGGTGGAGGTGTGAGGGGATATGTCAGAGTTTAGATAAGATAGAGTCCATGACCTCTATTGGAGCTCCCAGTCAGGTAGGGGGATAAGACACACACAAACTCAAATAATTGCATACAGTCAGTGCATCTAACAGGTGCAAAATGCTATGTGAGGTGGAGGGATAAACAAATAATTAGAATAATAATTTTAAAAACCCTCAGAAAACAGAAAATAACTCTTGTTTTCTCTGTGACTCAAACTGCTGTACCTCCCTTTTTATGTTTTTGTCACCCAGGCAGCATATCTTGAAGTAATCTTTGATTTTTTTATTCCCATTCACCTCCCACACTCAGGTAGAGTTGCCAGGTCCTGTCAATTTTATCTTTAAAATCTCTCTCACATCTGCCCTCTCCTTCCCACTCCTGTTGGAACCACTCTAGTTCAAGCCCTCATCGCCTCTCACCTAGAATATGGTAACAGCCTTTTCACTGGGCTTTTCTATTTATAGTCACTCAGGTTTGCAGCGTGCCCCCATCACATTGTTCAGCTTGTAGTCTTATTTTTTTTCTGATCAAATAGCTACTTTGCTAAAAATTCTTCCCTGATTTCTGCTGTCCACCAAATAAGGCAGAACCTTCTTTCTTGGTCTTGCTTCAGCTCACCTTTCTAAACTTACCTCATGCTACACCCGTTCACATGCACCGTGTTCCAATCACCATACCTGTGACACCCTTGACACAACCCTCTTCCCTGCCCAGCACTCTCTGGTGAGTTCAATCTTTCCCAGGAAAATGCAAACTACCTAAGGAGGATGGCTCTCATTTTTCCTTTGTGCCTAGAGCCGTATTTGACATATAGTAGATACTTGAGAGAGAGCTTTTCATCCATATGGCCATGTTCATCATTTACCGTTCTTGCCTGGGACTTTGACTTCATGTCTCTGCCTGCATCATCACATATGTCCGGAATGGATTCTCTTCTGTTTTCTTTTCCTGCTACATCCTGTCTCTGTTAGAAAATCACATAATTTCACAATTGAAAGGGACCTCTGAGCTAACGTTTCTGTGGTGCTCACCATGTGCCAGGCTCTGTGCTAAGTGATTTACAGTCATTGGATTGTTACAACAGACCTGAAATGTAGGTACTTTTATTGTCCCTGTTTTACCGAAGAGGACACTAAGGCTAACGGATGTTAAGTGACCGGCCCAAACTCACAGAATTAGTAAATGTCTGAGGCCGTATTTGAATTTGGGTTTTCCTTACTCCAGGCCAGTGTTCTATTCTAGTACCCTCTAACTCCCTAGGCATCCCATTTCACTTTTTTTTGGTAGTTTGGTTATTTTCCTGATGTCAAGCTTAACTTTGTATATTCGCAACTTCCAGAACTTACTCCAGGTTCTTCCCTCCAAGGCCAGATAGAAGAAATTTAATCCATTATTCATGTGGACAGCCTTTCAAATACTTAAAACAGTTTTCACATACTCCATGAGCCTTCTGTTCTCTAGCCTAAGCATGCCCAGTTCCTTTAACCAGAGTTAAAGGACTCATGTCATGGACTCAAGGCCCTTTGACATTCTACTATTCTCTGTTGGAACCTATCCATGGCCTTCCTAAACTAGTACCCAGACTGAAGTGTAAGGGATGGAGTTAGAGCAGCAGAGAGTACAGTGAGACTGTCCCCTCTTTATCCTGGACAGCTTTGCCTTCTACTACATGTAGCAAGATCACATTAGCTTTGTTGGCTGTCATCTTTAATCCATACTGAGCTTGCTTGCCACTAAAACCCCCAGATATGTTTTGGAAGAATTGCTTTCTAATTATACCTTCTCCATATTTTGTTTGGGTTAAAAAATAGACTTTACAAGTGTAAGAACTTATATTTGACCCTGTTAAATTTTATGTTATTAAGAGTTATGAGTGTTCTAACCTGTCATGATCTTTTTGGATGGATTCTGGTGCTGTTGAGTGTGTTAACTAGACCTCTGTTTAAGTCATTAATTAAAATGTTTAACAGTACGGGCCCCAGTACAGATCCCTGGGCCTTTCATTGGTGGCCTCCTTTCAATGGTTTCTGATGAGGAGAAATTAACATTTACTATGTGAATCCGACCATTTAACTTGTTCTGAATCTCTCTAATTGTACTGTCAACTAGCTGGCATCTGTCTTTTATATGAGAAGAGGATAAAAGTTTATCAAAAAATTCATTAAGACATTAAAGAAACTCAACTCATTTCTCTGATCTACCAGCTTAGTAATTAAACCTTTCAAAAAGGAAGTAAGGTCAACCTGACATGCTCTGTTTTTGATGCAGCCAAGCTGGTCATTGGTGACCACTGCTTCTTTTCCTGTATCTTTATTAGCCATTTTTCCAAAACATCCTAGGACTCTGAGGTACCACCTCACACCTATCAGACTGGCTTATATGACAGAAAAGAGAAAATGGCAAACGCTGGAGGGGATGTGGAAAAATAGGTATATTAATGCACTGTTGGTGGAGGCATGATCTGGTCCAAGCATTTCTGAAGAACAATTTAGAACTATGCCCAAAGGTCTATGAAACTGTTCATACCCTTTGACCTAGCAATACCAGTACCAGGTCTCTGTATCCCAAAGAAATCAAAGAAAAAGAAAAAGGACCTAGATGTATAAAGATATTTATGGTAGCTTTTTTTTGTGGTGGCAAAGAATCTGAAATTAAAAGAATGCCCATCAATTGGGGAATGACTGAAGAAGTAATATGTGATTGTGATGGAATACTGTTGTGCTCTAAGAAATGATGAGCAGAATGATTTCAGAAAAAAACTTATAATGAACTCATATGAGGTGAAATAAGCAGAACCAAAAGAACATTGCACAATAACAGCAATGTTGTAAGGATGGTCAGTTGTGACAGGCTTAGCTCTTCTGATCAAAACAATGATCCAAGATAATTTTGAAGGACTTATTGTGAAAAATGCTCTCCACCTCCAGAGAGAGAACTGATGAAAACTCAGTGTAGATTGAAGCATAATTTTTTTCACTTTCTTTTTCCTGCTTTTTTTTTTGCAACATGGCTAATAGGGAAATATGTTTTATATCATGTGTATAATTGACATCACATTGCTTGCCTTCTCAATGGGTGAGGGAGGGGGTAAGAGGAAGAAAGAGAATTCAGAACTAAAATCTTTTTTAAAGGAATGCTGAAAATAAATAAATAATTAATTTATTAAAAAAATACATCCTAGGAATTCCCAAGGAAATGAAATGGAGCTCATTGGCCTGTAGTTCATGAATTCTATTCTCATCTCATTTTGGAAAATTATGACATTTGCTTTTTTCCAGTCCAACAGCATCTCTCTTCTTCTCACTGATCTTTCAGACGTTTGTGATTTAACATTCCCTTCTGCCTGTTCTTTCAGTATCCAGAGGAATCACTGTGCCAAGTGACATTGAGTTGATTGAGGACAGGTAAATACTGTCATTATCTCTCCTTATTCTTGTTCTGTTGGAGGCTTTCCTTTCCTTTAGAACCAGACTTTACTTCATTTTCTTCCTTCTGGGATCTGCATCTCCTCTTGTATCCTCCAACTTGAAAGTGATCCTTTTCTTCAGATTTCTTGTGGCACTTTGAATGTCTTTTGTACTTCTAACATTTTGCTTTGTAATATATTTGTGTCAAGTAACCATTGCAGAATTGCTAGATTGTTGGGTTTGTACGCAGGAAGACTTGGGTTCAGATCTTGCCCCTGAAACATAATCATCTATGTTCCTGTAGTCAAAGTACTTTCCTTGAGCTATTTAGTCAGATAGGATATGTCTATAGGTGGAGGGAATTCTCACATCTGAAGTGAATCTACAAGGGTTTAGAAATATTGGTATATTCATTTTAATCAGCCCTTTTTAGATTGTCAGCTTCTTGAGGGCTGTAACTTAATAAATACTGGATTTATTGAATTCTCTCTTATGGATGAAATCAATCTAAAGGCCACCTGTGAGGAATTTCAAGATATTTTCACAGATGCCTATTCCTAGAATTTTGTAGCATGTTTGTTCTGATTCTAAATTACTTTGATGAACAACTGATTCACTTAGCCTCTGGATACCTAACAAAGTTCACAAGGCAAGACAGTAATAAGGTTGTAAATAGACTGGTTTTCTGATTCCCAGGACAATTCTTTACTAGTCATAAACTATTTCTTTCTGTATACTTTGTTTTTTCTCACTCTAGGATAAATTCAGGATGTTCTTAATATGAATCTAAAGTATATTAAGTCCAATATATCATCTAACTAGGAAGTCTGAAAAAATATATTTTGTAAGGACTGCTGAAAAAAATCAACCTGCTTAGTTTTTTTAAATGTCCTGTTTCCATGTTTTTTCTTCTTTCTGAAAATGAAAGCAAATAAATGAAATAAGTAACATTTTTGAGATGCATAAAAATATCCTTATTGAAGGTAATCATTTGGCCAAAAAAAAATAGACTTCTCAGACTATGACTGTGACATTTTCCCTAACATTAATAGATAGAAGGAATTCTGTTGCTTTGGGCATTTTGATGACCTTCTTGGAGACAAAGACCTTAGATTTAATTTGTATAGCCTAAACTAAGATGCTCATGGGAAATAGACATCCCAGCTCTTGCTGGGATCTTTCATGTCCACAAGGTGCAGTTTACCTTAGTAATTTTCTCTATGGGTGCTGGCTATGTCTGTTGGGTATTTTTTTTCCACAAACTTTGTCTTTCTTGGAGTTAGTGCCATACCACACCCCTCCACTCCAAGCGATGCAGAGAAGTTTTTGTGCAGTCTGTATCATTGCTGTATTTGGGGAGAAAATATCCTTTAAGTTAGGAGAGTGGGATCTTCAGAATCAGAAGTAGGCTAATGGTCTTGTTGGAGAAATTAATAACACTTACCTTCCTGTCCCCTCAGGGACTGTTCTTCCTTTTGTTGTTGTTTCAGGAAACACACTTCCAAAGATCTATGATTTCTTTTCTATTTATACTCAGGCCCTCCTGCAGTGTGTGTCTCACTCTTGATTTAGTAAAAATTATTCTTGATTTGCTACTGTCCCCAAAATAAGTTATCTGGTGCTTAACCTTCACATTTAGCTAGGCTAGTCCTCAGATGACAGACATACAGTTCACTTTTTGGACCTGCCTTGAAATCTTTCTGGCTTGCTAGGACTTGTCGGTGCTTGTACTGGTACTTTACCCCCAACTCTTCAAGAACTAGAGGTCACCTCTATGCTGCAATGAAGTGTTAGATTTCAGTGAAGACCTGGAGATAAGAAACCAAGAATCCATACCAAATTTTCCTTTGGATGAGAGAAGGACAAACTAAGAAGAGTTTACATTTCATTTAATTTTCTTTATATTCTGATTGACTACAGAGTTATAAACTGCTGAACTTGGGGCTTAGCCTGAATTTCCCTTAAAAAAAGTAGCATGCTATTCAGACAGTAGCCACAGGCCCAAACAAAACTGAGTGTGTGAAACTTGTGAGCTCTCCCAGAGAGCATGGCCAAGTGTGAAATAACCACCTAATTATTTTAAGTGTAGGCTATTAAACACTATAGATTGGTGTGTAATGGGTATTTTGCATCCCAGCTGATGATGGTCTGCCAAGGAAATTTTCACACAGGTAAGTTAATTAAAATATCACTCCATTCTTTAGTCCTGGCTGAACTCCAGAATGTTCTTTAGAGCATTGCTTGAGCATGCTATAGTTTATTTTGATGCTTTGTGCTTTCAGGTAATTAATTTTAGCCATGTAAAATGCTAAAGAGATATTCTGAGCGTCTACAGACTTGAAAACAGACTTTACATAACAATTCTGCAAGGAGCTTCCAAGTCATGGCTATCTATCTGGTAAAAGGAGGACTGATACTTGGACCCTTAAACTATTTGTGTACAGATTTCTCTTCCTTGGTGAGCTTCTAGTTTCTAGTCTTCAAATGTGAAATGGATGAGTAAAGTGATTTTTCTATATATTTATACTAGAAGGCAATATATCACACCATCTTATGTTTACTTTTATTACCCCTTATAACTTGGGATTTCAGAATGTGTTGTTGTTTTGATCTGAAACCATTTAGTCAAGGATTTATGTTTGCTTTTCTTAGACCAAGGCTAAAGATGCTTTACTGTTCTACTTTTGATTAAAGGGCAAAGACTCGACCTCTACCTCTACCTCTAACCCTCAAGTTGTTTGCTGTCATGTAATGACTGTTGGTAAACTCTCTGTTTCCAAATAGTCTATTATTGTTGTTCAGTTGTGTTCAACTCTTTGTGACCCTATATGGAATTCTCTTGGCAAAGATACTGGAGTGGTTTGCTATTTCCTTTTCCAGTGGATTAAGGCAAATAAAAGTTAAGTGACTTGCCCAAGGTTACACAGTTGCTGAGTGTCTGAGATTGGATTTGAACTCGCATCTTCCTGACTCTAAGCCCAGTGCTCTATCCACTGAGCCACCCAACTGCCTGTTATTATTTGTTCTTTTAATACTTCTATCATCAAATTTCTGGGTACCCATTTGAAAAATTCTTTATTGAAGCATTTTCTAATCCCCTTGACTTATTTGGTCTTAATGGATTTCCTTCTTACTAGTCATAGATTTAGATTGAGTACCATTGAGGACATCTGTTCTAATCTTCAAGTGAGAAAATCAAGACCTAGAAGTTAAGTGATTTGTTTCATTTAATGTAGGCGGTGAGTAGTAGAGGCAGAATGTGAACACTTGGTCTCTGAATCCAAATCCCACACTCTCTCCTTGGCATCACCCTGCCTCTGGTGTTAGACTGTGTAGACGGTCTCCAAAATATTACCGAGCTACCCCCAAATCTGGTAAACTTGCTCACAAGCAAATGAGCTCCTTGAGGGTAGGGATGGCTTTTTACTTTAGTCTTACATTCCCCCATCCTGCACACTGCCTCCTATATAGTAGATGTTTCATGACTATTTGTTGAATTGAATGAATGAAGAAATAAACATAGGATTTGTATTGAAAAAAATATCAAAGAGGTGGAGATAATCTTTCCTTTAGTATTGAGTTAATGTTATATTTAATTTGAAGCATTAAAAATATTTTCACACATTATCTCTGTGCTCATCAGTTTAGAGTGTAAGTGATTTTGCTAAATCCCATGTTAGGAAACATTGAATCTTGTATGAGAGATTATTTTGAGCTAATGTCCCCATAATGTATTTTCAGGTAGTCACTAGCTTATTATACTTTGCCTCCTGCCTCCATGTTTCTTTTCTCCACCTAGTCTTTCTGAGTGTCTCTTATAGATCCTGCCATAGTTATGACCTTCCCTGCACTGAACGATAGAATTGAAGGTGATAATCCTTTTCATATAGAGTAGTTCAGTTATCAAAAGGGCAGAAAAAATACTTTTGCTTAAAGAGAAAAGAATTAAACATCAAATTTGATGCCTACAAGGAAAATAAGTTTGTTTTAATTAAAAAATTATACACGCATTTTCACAGAAATCTGACTTTCAGGTGGGATTTGAGTATTTTTTGGGATAGAGAATTGTGGCATAAGTATAAAATTGTTAAATCGTTTCTTAGAGTATGTAGGATGATGTCTCATTTTTATGTTAATAGTTTGGCGTTAAGAGGCAAAGAAGTAACTTTTATTAACTAAAATCTGATGTCATATGTGTATGAAGAAATACAATTTCAAGAATCCAGATTGAGATGGAGGAACATTTTAAGAACTGAGAACTACAGGGTATTATTGTTCTTCAGTTCATTTGTATGTAATTATTTTAAAAATAATTTTAAAAAGAAAGAAAGAAAAATTACTTAACTGTTTAAAGACTGAGGGATGATTAAGTAAGGACTATTAATTTTACAGGAGAAAATTGATGAGTTCTTACATCATAAGTGAAAGGTGAGTCACTGAAAATCTGGAGACTCTGCCTTAAGCCATTAAATGGTATATAAAAGTTAAGGCTAAGATTGGAGGGTGAAGAATCAGCTGGAGAGGAGAACTCAACAGGGGGCTTAAAAGAGGCTTTGTCCTAGCTATTTGAAGAAATGAGCACAGGAGCAGTCAGCTGCTAAGAATGCTTTTGCTGCTAGTTCCTGATTGTTTGAATAAAGATTTAAATCCTCTGGAAAATAGTTTCAATTCCAGCTTATTGAAAGACCTCTCTAATTAGAGTTTAAGAAAGATGAAGTCTTTCAAAAAGACCTATTGCCATGGTCTTCTTCAAGAACAAAGTGTTTGGGTTGAAAAATACCCTTCATCCTTAATTTAGTAAAAAAAAAAAATAAACACAGAGATTCCTTAGGATAAGAATAGAAGTTTATTCTATTCCCCAGGAGAAGAGGGCAATCTACTTCCATGCGTGGGCATGGGAGAGAGGGTGTGTTTCAAAGGGTAGAACCAGAATTTATAACTTAACTTAGTCAAGCCCCCTTTCCCAACTGTTTCATCTCTCATTAGTGGAGAGGCACACCTCACCAAATTCTTCCCAACTGGGTCAGCAAGAGAAGAGAGGGGGTGAGGGTCCCACCAAGGCAGGAAAACAGACAAAGGAAGGTAAAAGTGATTGACAGCAGCCATGGAAGAGAGAGGGAAGGAAAGGTTAACAATCCCAGATTGAGAAGTTTTCACTCATCCCACACAAAAGTACAAAAACCAACAACCTCTGTACTTTAAGGAGAGAAAAGCAGAGAGTGGAAAGATATGTTTTGCAGCTTCTTTAATGTATAAGAAAAGATACTGAGCCACAGAATCTTGTTGAGTAAATAGTTGACTATTTTGGTCTGTTAGTGCCCAGAGATAGCAAGCCTCCTAAACTTGGTAGTTCTCTTCTAACCAATTGAGTAATGTAACACTTTTCTAATACTCTTGTAAGGATGATTTTATGTTGAAAGTGTTTATAAATGTTTTGTTGGTTCAATAATAGAAGTTATCCAGCTAGAGAGCCATGAGGGCCAGGAAATAGGCAGTTGTCAGAGAGGTAGTTTCATGCTATTCATATGTTCTGAAAGAACCAATACTTTCAAAGCCTTCTGTCCAGAGCTGTGGGATTTCCACCCTCATATACTTCCCTGCCAGACTTCTTTGTATGTCCATTCTCTACCAAGGAGACTGAGTGCATCAGTAGGAGAGTATAATTACAGGTCTATATGTAGATATTTATTATTTCCCAGACTGGCTTTAATGTATGTATATTTTTGATGCTATTGTTATTTATTTTGCATCACCGCTAAGTAAGTGATTATGTTTATCATTGTTAGTAACTGATTTATGTAAATAAACACTTATGAGGGCTGATGAGTAGGGGCATTATATTCCCCTCACAACAGTGTTAATTAACCCTTGAGAGAATTTGAGTTGGGCTTTCTTTAGTAACCTAGACCTGCCAGTATGCGAGCAGGCTGGGTGAGTAAGCGGATGTCTATAACCTCTTAGAGAGGCATGAAGTGCTGTATAATGGGCAGCCATTCCACACAGTCATTCATTTGGGTAGCAGAGAACTGGCATAGAAAGTAAGGGTGGGCCAGGAAAGAAGAGTAGCTAACAGAAAGAGAGAAAGGAAATGTTGGTTGAAAGAAAGAAAGAAAGTTCTGGAAGGATGATAGTAGGTGTGCGAAAGGTGAACTGGGTTGAATGTAAATAGTGGGGTGATGGTGAATGGTGGTGGAGTGGGGTAACAATGGTAGAAAAAGGGGAAAAGAGAAAGTTGTTAGGTGACTGGAACAAAAGGTAGTAAGATGTGTAGGAAAATGATTGAGTGGAAAAAAAAACAATTGCACACTAAAAAAAAGCTGAGTGGTTGAGAAACAAAGAGGAAATAAGGGATGAGACAATAATCGCTTGATGAATTGCAAAAGCAGCAATGAGGTGAGGATGAGATCAGGTACATAAAATTCCTTTCACCAGAAATAATGCCAGTCATACACAGCTGATTCGCATAGTGATGACGGCACCATCAGGTGTTGCTGATACCTGGGTGGGTGTTGCTTTATTTTTTTAAATTTGTTGATAGCATTCATAATTTGTGACTGCAAACATTTGCTTTCTAAATCTGCAGTCAGTAATTGAGTTGGTCCTTTATTGGCTCTGATTCCATGACATGCTGGATAGAACATGTGACTTTTTGTAGGTGTCTCTAACTTAGCATGTTGAGAACAAAGCTCCTTCATTATCTTTCCCTCTAAATCCTTCTCTTTTCTAAACTTACCTTTGACTCTTGAGGGTACCATCCGACTCACAGCCACCCATGCTCAAAGACTTGAGGTCATCCTTGACTCACCTCTCATATTCACTCCATCCATATCCAATCTATGGCCAACCCGTTATTTTTGACTCTCACAACAGTTCTTTCATACACATACATATGTATGCATGTATGTATGTATATATATCCTCACCGCTCAAATAGCCACCACTCAAGCATGTAGGTTCTCATTGCTTCACATTTGGACTCCTTTGGTTGGTCTCCCTGCTTCAAGGTTCTCCTCATTCTGATTCATCCTTCATTTATTTGCTTTAGTGATTTTCCTAAAGTGCAAGTCTGACCATATGACCTTGTTTGGATTGAAAAATACCCTTCATCCTTAATTTAGTAAAAAAAAAAAAAGTAAACACAGAGATGTCTTAGGATAAGAACAGGAGTTTATTTTATTTCCTGGGAGAAGAGGGCAGTCTGCCCCATGGGACATCATGGGGAAGAGGCAAGTTACAAAGGGCAGAACCAGAATTTATAACTTAACTTAGTCAAGTCCCCTTTCCCGACTGTTTCCTCTCTCATTGGTGGAGAGGCAGACCTCACCAAATTCTTCCCAACTGGGACAGCAAGAGAAGAGTGGGGGGAGGGTCCCACAAAGGGTGAAAACAGACAAAGGAAGGTAAAAGTGATTGACAGCAGCAGTGGAGGAGGGGGGGAGGAAGGGAAGGTTAACAACCCCAAATTGAGAAGTTTTCACTCATTCCATACAACCTTATCCTACTCAGTAAATTTCAGTAACTCCTTCTTACCTTCAGGACCAAATACAAAACACTGTCATTAAAAACCCTGTATTTGCACCTTCATATCTTTCTCAACCTATATTTTATCTCTCCCCCACCCCATTATTTTATTATCCAGAAATACCTGACTTCTTGCTGTTCCTAATACATGCCACTCTGTCTCTTGACACTATACTTTTTCAGTGGCTGTCCTCCATGCCTAGAATGCTTTCCCTCCTCATTCCTTCAAAACTCATCCCTAATTCCATTTTCTGCAGGAGGCCTTTCCCCAGCCTGTCCTGTTTTCCCCCTTCTCCCTCACTCCTTGATAGTGCCTGCCCTCTGAGATTACCTCCCTTCTATTCCATATATATTACATGTACTTAATTGTTTGTAGGCTGTCCCTCCCATTGGGATGTGAACCCCTCTAGGGAAGGAACCCTGCTTTTCTTTTCCTTTGTATCCTCGGCACTTAGCATGGTACTTGGAACATAGTGAGCACTTAAATGTTGGGATTGAATTTTGCTCCAGAAATTAGTGTATGGCTCTGGGCAAGTAATTTGTAATCTCCCTCAGCCTCAGTTTCCTTCTCTGTAACTCATTTAATTGAACAGTATCATCTGCAAAGTGAGACTAGTAATAATATCTACCTCACAGGCTTTTTGTAATAATCAAATGAGACAATAGACGGCAAGCACTATATAAATGCTAGCTATTATTTTATTATCAATGACGATCTAGAATTTCTGTTCTCAAGTACTAGCTGTATATATTGTGAGTATCTTTGTGGGCTTTTTTCTCCTTGAATGTTGTGGTTGTTTTTTTAAAGCATAGCTTCTTTGCTATGCACCCAGGAACCAACATCACCCAAGTGACATTTTGTTTTGACCCATGGTTCCCGAGTTCTACCTAGTCCAAGTGAAAACATTATTTAAACGATGATCTTCAGTACTATGCCCAAAGACAAGGCAAATCTAATTTTTCAGCTTTCCTTGAGAAAGAAAAGTTAGTTAGTACAAAGACTAACCCCCTTTAGGCAAAATGTTTCACCTTCCATCCTCTTTAGAACAATTGTATTAATAGGTTGTAGGGAGCCTAAAAATGCCTAGTGAAAAGATAATGATTGATGCTAGGAACAGAAAAATTCATATGGATTAGATCTTCTCTAAAACACAATTAGTTTTGTTATTCAAGAGACATAGAGTCAAAATAGAGAGAATCTTGTTCTAACCTTGAACTACTGGAAAAAAGATATTTTAAAAATTCATTTGCAAATGATTCTAAGCTGAATCTAGAGTCTTGGATCTATCTATATTCTAGTGATGTGCTTTATCTGCATCTTGTCTTCTTTTTTTCACATTCCTCCTTTTGGTAAGTACAATTTGAAAAGCCAAGTAGAAATACAGGGTGTATGTATGTAGGAAGGGAATGAATGCCATTATTATAAGGTCAGCTTTGGAGTGTGAAGAAGGATATGCTGAGACATAGAAATAGGGTGGAGGTGTAGAAGACAGACTTTGTTAGAGAGACTGTGGCACATGACTGAATGTGGAATATTCCTTTAATCCCAGCTTGTCCTATCACATCCTGTTCATGTTTATTCCATGCTGGCCTCCTAAGATTAGGAACTTGGAGTTAGAAATAGTAAGAAATAACAGACTTAGGAGTACCTTATAGAATAAACAAGAAGCAAAGATTCTGTAGGCACAGTTGGGTGGTAGTGCTTTCATGAATCTTGTGCTCCTGACTCTCAGTAAATAGACAAGTTTTTATTGGACTCCTCTTGTAAACTCAATACAGTTATTCCTTTCACACTGTGACTTTCACCCTTGCAGTTTTGATACATTGTGAGTTGAAATAAGAAATTAAATGGGAATTTTGGGAGTTTTGAAGAAGCCACAGATGACACTTGAAGGCCAATGGATGACACAGAGACTATGACCAAATACTTAACCCTAATTTTACAATAAGGTAGTGTAGAAAAAGAAAAAAATTAAGACTTTTTCTCTGTATGAAGTGAGGGCCAAAAAATTTCATGCAGATTTTCTAGATTGGGGGGGTGCCTTGTCCCTAATCCCCACAATGTGGAAGGGATAACTGTACTGTACTGAGTGCTGTGGTATTTGTATAACTGTACTGTATAACTGGATAACTGTACTGTACTGTACTGAGTGTGTGGTTTCTGTAATGGTTCATTTGGATCTAAGCCAGAGAGATAGTGCATGTTCCCAGGGAATTTGCCTATATATAATTTATTCATCTTTAAATAAAGGATGTAGTAAGGACATGTATTGGTCTGTGGATATAGTTGCTTAGGTTCCTTCCATTGGGATCCAAGGCAGGCTGTGGTACTCTTCAGGTCCCTTTAGGATCTGGTCAGCTATTCCAGGACTTAATGAATTGATGGTTTGTGAATGCTTAATATTCAAGAGAACAAAAGCTATAGCCCTTTACAAATGCATCATTCTTGTGTAAGGGGACCTCAGGCACCTTTGAATATATCTATTCCACTAGTAAACTAGATAAGGATGCACAAAGGAGTTGATGAAATTCTTTTGCTGCTAATTGGTCATGTGAACTAATGGATGTATCAAGCTGTTTCTGTCCTTCCTCCCCCCATTACAGGGGAAGAGCCATTTCTAACCAGAAATGTACACATTTAAGTATATACAAAATAAATGTAAGGTAATTTTTTTGTGAGGGGTGGCATTCCCTACTTGGGGAAGCTGAAAAATCAGGAAAGGCACGATATAGGAGGTGTTATTCGAGCTGAGTTTTGAAGGAGGCTAAATATTCTCAGAGATTGAGATGAGGTGGGAGTGTGTTCCAGGCTTGAGGGGGGCAGCCTTTTCCAAAGCACTGCTGAAAGTTGAATGGGCTACTGTGGGGTGTAGTGAGTTTCCTATTGCTGGAAGTCTTAGAGCAAAGTTTGGGGGAGCCCTTGTCAGGGTGTC
>CM053596.1:143474218-143491458 GCA_028646575.1 Pseudocheirus occidentalis | reverse complement strand
TCTCAATTACTCTCATTGAATTTGGCTTAGGGAAGGAATGGCATAAACTCTAAACTGGGCATCATGCCACACAGGACAGTAGGGGGCACGGGAATGAGAGGCGGGATGATGGAGGGGAGGGCAGGGTCTGGGGGAGGGATGCTGGAAGCACACACTTCAGTAAAAGGATAGGGACAGGGTAGAGAACAGAACAAGGGGGGAGGGATAGGAAGGAGGGTCATATGATCACTGTCACAATATGTCCACTATGAAGATGTCCTGTGTTATTACACATGCACAGCCTGTATTGTACTGCTTGTCCTTCCAGTGGGGGTGGGTGACAAGGGAGGAACCAAAAGAGTCTAGAATTTAAAGCTCTACAATACATGCAAACAGGAATTAAGATATACAGGGGCTGGGGTAGGGAGACCTTCCCTGCCCTACCAGAAAGTTAGAGAGCAGATCAGGGGAGAGGCTTTACACTGGGATCACTGTTTTGGGGTTAGGGTAGGGGAAAGATGGGGAGAAAATTTGTAACTCAAAAATCTCATGTAAATTAATGATGTAAACAAGAAACAAATAAAAATTTTATTAAAAACAATATAATACTGCAATTTCCAATCCTCATTTTTCTTCCAAAAGAAAAAAAAGAATTAGATTAACTTCTGAGGCGTTAACAAAACTGGGAAGAGAGAGTACAGAGAAAATGAGATGTTCAAAGTGGGCACTAAAACAACCAAAAGCCATAGCCATTTACAGAGGAAAAAATAATACCACTTTACAATTCATAGAGCACTTTTCTCAAAACCTATGAGGTAAGGAATTAGAGAAACATTATTTCTATTTTCCACATCGGGAAACTGAGCCACAGAGAAGCTTAATAATTTGTCCAAAGTTTATCTTTTGTAGGTGTGAGAAAACCTGGGATAAGAACTTCATTTACTTACATGGATTTGCAACATGTTTATAGTTTATGGTCTTAGAGAACCGCATGATATACACAGAGGTTAAATAACCAGTTATGAAGAAGCAGTGTTTTTTTAACCACCTGCTATGTGCTAAGAGTCAGGTATATAAAGAGAGGCAGAAGACAGCCCCTCCTCTCAAGAAGCTCACACTCTAATGGAGATGACAACATGAAAACAATTATGCACAAACAAGATACAGGATAAATGGATGAAAAAGGGTTTGAACTGGGGTCTCTCCAGAACAGCTCCTTCGTAAGATCTTTCCTATAACCCTTAATCTTAAATTCCCTCCCCACTATTATGTTGGTTACAATTTGTATGTATTTTATGATTACGTATCTTTTATATGTTGTTTACCCCAACAGAATACAGAATCCCTGGAAGGGCAAAGATTTGGTTTAGCCCTTGTATTCCCAGTACCTAACACATAGTAGGCTAAGAGAGAGTAGGGTCACATAGCTCAGAAATAGTCAAGCTACGATATGAGTCCAGCTCTGTCTTTTGATTCCTAGTCTAATGCTCTTTCTACTCTCGTTTATTTCAGGAGCAATGGTATCTAGAGCTGCATTTATCTTGCTACAAAATAAATTATATATGTTTGGTCCCAAAAAAGAGACAGAAGAAGGCACTTCCTTCTAGAGTCTTTGGCCAGGGTGAGGGACTGCTGTTGTTCAGTTGTATCCAGGTCCTTGTGACCCTATTTGGAGTTTTCTTGGCAAAGACACTGAAGTGGTTTGCCATTTCCTTTTCCAGCTTATTTAACAGATAAGAAACAAGTGACTTGCCCAGGGTCATACAACTAGTGTCTAAGGCCCAAAATGAAATAAGGAAGATGATTCTTCTTGATTTCAGACTTGGCACTCTATCCACTATGCCACCTAGCTGCCCACATCATAAATTAAAGTTAAATAAAAACAAAAGATACTATTAACATTTTTTAAATTGTATACTGAACAGAAGGTTACTTTGGAGCCCTGTACACTCAAAGGCTGGGACTCAGAAAGGCATTCCATGGAAGGCTTAGCTACCCCAAAACCTCTAACCAGAGGACTTGCAGATTTGCCCAAGTCTGCTCCAGGTAGTTTGGCTCCCCCTACACAGTACAAAGGGCACATGCTAAACTCTCTGTAGGGTCACTGTAAGACTTGTGGTTTTCTTGGGGATCTGATCGGTGTTCCCCCAAGCTAGAGAAGATTGACATCCTGAAAAAATGCTGAAAACAAATCTTGTTGTTGTCCCTAGTGTTAATGAAATGTCATCTTCCCATAGTACTTAGGTGCCTTGACAAGAAAGCCACTGATCTATAGTGAAAGCTGTGAGCTCTGAGACTATGCCCCTTCAATTTAATTTGGTGCACAAGTGTAGAACAAGAAGTGTTAACAGCAGGGAAGGCAAGGAAGGAAAGGAGATAATTAAAACAAGTGAGTTCACTAAGAAAGTAAAAGAATGGATGCAATTTCTGAAACAGTGCATTGTTGAACTCCGCAGGCTAAAGAAGTTACGTGCTTCAGAAACCCAGAAGCGACAAAGAGCCATGACCCTTTACTGCTCGATGCTATTAGAGAGTCCTGGGAAATCTGTCTCCAACCTATACTCAAGAATTTTTTTTAAAAATAAATAAGGAAAGTAGGTAGTACAGATAAAGATCAAACAAGATGGTCTCCAGACTCCTGTCCTGAAAGAACTGTGTGTGCTGCCGTTGGGCACTAGACGCACAAGAGACAAATTGTAGCGTCTATGGAGCTCTTTGAGGTCTCAGGTTGAAGGAGGCTATACAAATGCAACCTTCTTTCATTCATCTCCATGAAAAGTTTCTGGGCAGGAGCTGAAAGGGAACCTAGGGATCATGTGACCGCCTCCATCACGCTGGGCACGAAATACACTGGGTTCATTTATTTTCTCCCTGCTGAGATTCAATAAAGCTAAACCAGAGAGGAAAGGCAGATTGCTCCTTTTCCCAGAAGGCAGCTTCAACAATTTACAATTCATTCACATGTAAATATCCACACAGAAGGGGGGGTGGAAATGCAGTTTCAAGCAGTTGGGACTATGTTGTGGTTGTTGTGTTGTGTTGTTTTTTGTTCGTTTTTAAACCTGTTTCCTGGGGAAGAGACAGACTTAAGCATAACCGATAGCTGGACGGGACCTCAGAAATGAAAAAACCAAGTCTCATAGAAGGGATTTGACTTGCCCAAGGTCATAAAGATCCTAAGTAGGAGAGTTAGAATTCAAATCCTGAAATAAGAAAAAATCCTGGATTGAGTCAGAAGACCAGGATTCAAATGGTGGATCTGGTACTTGCTAAGTTTAACCTTGATCAAGTTACTTCATTCCCCATCCCTGGGCCTCAGTTTCCCCATCTGCAAAAATGAAGGGATTAGACAGTTTCAAAGGTCCCTTCTGACTCAACAATCTTATAAATCTAGTTCTGAGTCCAGATCCAGGATACCTTCCATTACATAACATAAAATGCGCACACAACT
The DNA here is from genome assembly GCA_028646575.1 of Pseudocheirus occidentalis. Lineage (NCBI taxonomy): Eukaryota > Metazoa > Chordata > Mammalia > Diprotodontia > Pseudocheiridae > Pseudocheirus > Pseudocheirus occidentalis. The sequence continues at coordinate 143,488,028 of CM053596.1, read as the reverse complement.
AAAAACAAAAAAAATTATATGAATGGATGACTTTAACACATTTTAGTAATTATTAATAATCTAACATTAAATAATATTTATTAGGTATTCATGTACACATGGTACTTAGCTAGGCAAGTAAAGAGCAAGATATAGTTTTCAAAACATCCCTGAACAATTTATAATCTTCAACAGACAATGCAAATGCCACTACCCAAAATAGCATGCAGTGACACACAGACAACTATATATACATCAAGTGTATAAGTTAAGCATTTATATTACCCACAAACACTGGCACAAGCAGATTTCAGTGTCATGTTGATAGACCTGTGAGTCACAAAAGTAGCATGTTCAGGCATGGTGATGTCGGTGGGAATAACTCTAGGTAACTTAAAAAAAAAACAAAACAGGTCCATTCACAGTGACTGTGGATCTTAAGTGGTTTGAGCATAAGATAAATTACTATCCTTCAATTTAGAAAACTTATCATTGGAGATCTTTTATGCAACACCCGTGATCATCATCTAACAAAATTATTCTTTGAGATTCTGTCTATAAAAATGGGAGAGTGTTTGACTTCGTGGATGGAGAATAGGATTTCAAGTCAGGAAGATATGAAGGCAGATGACGCCTCAGACATTTATTTACTAGTGGGCAAGTTACTTAACCTCTCTAGCCTCAGTATCTTCCTGTAAAATGGGAATAATGCTGGCAACCACCTTTCAGGTTGCTAGGAGTCAAGAAAAGTCACCAAGAATTTATTAAGCCCCTACTGTGTGCCATGCACTGTGCTCATTACTGGGGATACAAAGAAAGCTAAAAATATACCCTGCCCTCAAGAAGTTTACAATCTAATGGGGGAGATGACAGGCAAACAACTATGTATAAACAAGATATATACTGAATAAACTGGACATGAATTCAGAAGAAAGACACTAGTTTTAAAGAGGTTCAAGAGAAGCTTCTTGCTAAATGCAGAATTTTAGTTGAGAACTGAATAAAACTAGTAGGAAGAGTTAAAGAGGGAGAGAATTCCAGGTAAAGCCTGTGGAAATGAGGTGTCTTGTAAAAAGATGGAAGACATAGCATGAACACTTTACAATCCTTAAAACCCTATACAAATATGAAATGATCCCCTCAGCTACTCTAAGGTTACCTTCCAAGCACTCTGTATTTATCTAGTTTGTTCTTATAAAATAAATACATTCTGATAAATAAATGTTATCTTCCCCAACAGAATGTTATTTCTTTGAAAGAGGCTGTTTTTGCCTTCCTTTACATCCCTAGTGCTTAATAAATGTTTGTGGATTAGTGTGTTAGTTAGTATTAGATCAGGGGATCTTTTAAGTCCTGTCTGATCTAATATAGTAATAAAATAAGGGAAAAGGAAAAAGGAAATCAGGGATGAAAGCAATAGTTTGGAAAATGGCTGAGAATAAGTAAGCAGAATTCTGCTGACCACTCTGTGGTTATCAACTATCCCCAATGTTTATAGTTCCTGTCATTTCCAAGTTTTGTGATCAAATGTATTTTGATGCTCCAACTATGTCAGTTCATTTTTTTAGATTCTGAATTTCTATGCAACTTGATTTATTTCAGTCATTCTTAGAATATGGTGTGCTGGGAATAAAGATATAGGACCCTTTAGGGGAAAGGTGCCAAAGAATTAGCAGATTCATACAGAGACCTTTGGCTCAGTTGTGTGTATGTGGGGGGTGGGAGAATGGGAGGTTTTGGAAATATGATCAGTCCCTATATTCTTAACAAACTAGAAATACTTCCCCATCTCATGTGTTAAAATTCATTTCTGTCAAGACCTTTTAATGGTTCAGAATATATCTTTGTATTTATTAAAAAATTTTTAAACATTTTTATCTAAAATTTTGAGTTACAAATTCTATCCCTTCCTCCCTTATTCCCTCCCTTAGACAGTAAGCAATCAGATATAGGCTATACATGTGCAATTATGTAAAAATATTTCCTTTTGTCATTCTGTACAAGAAAATGCAAATAAAAGGAAAAAATGAAAGAAAGTAAAAAGCAGCCTGCTTCAGTCCATATTCAGTCAATATCAGTTCTTCCTCTGGAGGCAGATAATATTCTTCATCATTAGTCCTTTGGGAACATCTTAGATCTTTGTGTTGCTGACAATAGTTAAGTCAAAGTTCATCAAACAATATTGCTGTTTACTATGTACAATGTTCTCCTAGGTCTGTTCACTTCACTATGTATCAGTTCATTTTAGTCTTTCCAGATTTTTCTGAAATCAACCTGCTTGTCATTTCTTATAGCACAATAATATTCCATTACAATCATATACCACAGCTTGTTCAGTCATTCCCCAATTGATGGGCATCTCTTTTTTTTTCAATTCTTAGCCAGCACAAAAAGAGCTGCTATAAATATTTTTGTATAAATAGGTCCTTTTGTCTACTTTTGGATGTCTCTGGAATATAGACCTACTAGTGGCATTACTGGAACAAAAGATATGCACAGTTTTATAGCCCTTTGAGCACTGTTTCAAATTCCTCTTCAGAATGGTTAGATCAGTTCACAACTCTACCAATAGCACATTAGTGTCCCAGTTTTCCCACATTCCCTCCAACATCCAACATTTTGCCTTTCTGTCATATTAGCCACTCTGATAGGTGTGAGATATATCAAGAGATAGCTCAGAGTTGTTTTGATTTACATTTGTCTGATCAATGGTGATTTGGAACATTTTTTCATGTAACTAAAAACAATTTTGATTTCTTTGTATGAAAACTGCCTGTTCATATCCTTTGACCTTTGGGAAATGACTTCTGTTTTTTACAAATTTGACTCAGTTCTCTATATATTTGAAAAATAAGCCCTTTATCAGAGATAATTCTGGGGGAAAAAATTTCCCATTGGTTGCACTGGTTTTGTTTGTGTAAAATTTTTTAATATTACATAATCAAAATTATCTATTTTACATTTTGTAATGTTTTCTATATCTTCTTTGGTCTTAAATTCTTCCTTTATCTATATATCTGACAGATAAACTATCCCATGCTCTTTTAATTTGTTTATGGTTATCACCCTTTAGGTATAAATCATGTACCCATTTTGACCTTATCTTGGTATACAATGTGAGATCTTGGTCTATATATAATTTCTACCATACTGTATTCCACATTTCCCAGCAGTTTTTGTCAAATAATGAGGTTTTGTTCCAAAAGCTTAGATCTTTGGGTTTATCACATACTCTATAGATTACTATGGCCATTTACTACAATGTAATTTGTACCTAATCTTTTCCATTGCTCCACCACTCCACTTCTTAATCAGTACTAGACTGTAGACTTCCAAGTATTTTATGCTGTCTACAGTTATTTTAAGCAGAATTTCTCTATCTCTTGCTACTGGCCCTTGTTGGTAATAAACAGAAATGGTGATAATTTATGTGGGTTTATTTTATATCCTGTAACTTCACTAAAGTTGCTAATAATTTCAAATAGTTTTTTTAGTTGATAGATTTTCTAAATACAACATAACATCTGCAAAGAATGATAGTTTTGTTTCCTCATTGCCTATTCTAAGTCCATTAATTTATTTTTCTTCTCTTATTGCTATAGCTAACATTTCTAGGATAATATTAAATAATAGAAGTGATAATGGGCTTCCATGCTTCCCCCCCCCCCGATTGTACTGCTTTTAGATAAATTTTACTTATCATTTTAAGGTAAGCTCCATTTACTCCTGTCTAGCGTTTTTAACAGGAATGGGTAATGTATTTTGTCAAAGGCTTTTTCTGAATCTATTAAGAAATTATTTTATTTCTATTGGTTTTGTTATTGATATGGTCAATTATACTGATAATTTTCCTATTACTGAACCAGCCCTGCATTCCTGGTATGAATCCCACCTGGTCATAGTGTATTATCTTCATGATAAGTTGCTGTAATCTCTTTGCTAGTATTTCATTTAAATTTTTACATCAACATTCATTACAGAAATTGGTCTATAACTTTCTTTCTCTGTTTTGGCTCTTCCTGGTTTGAGTATCACACCATATTTGTGTCATAAAAGGACACTGTAGGACTCTTCCTGTCTTTCCAAATAGTTTATATAGTATTGGGACTAACTGTTCTTTATATATTTGGCAGAATTCCCTTGTGAATCCATCTAGTCCTGGAAATTTTTTCCTAAGAAGTTCATTGATGGGTTAATTTCTTTTTCTAATATTGGGTTAAGTACTTTATTTCTTCTTCTATTAATCTGGGTAACTTGTATTTTTGTAGATATTCACCCATTTCATTTAGATTGTCAAATTTATTGGCATGTAATTGGGCAAAATAGCTCCTGAAAATTGTCTTGATTTCCTTCTCATCCATGGTAAATTCACCCCTTTCATTTTTGATACTAGTAATTTGTTTTTCTTCTTTCCTTTTTTTTAATTGAATTAACCAGTGGTTTATTTATTGTACTGGGTTTGTGTGTGTGTTTGTTCATTTGTTTTTCATAAAACCAGCTTCTGGTTTTATTTATTACCTCAATGGTTTTCTTACTTTCAATTTTATTAAACTGTCCCTTGATTTTCAGGATTTCCAATTTGGTTTTTAATTGGGGATTTTTAATTTGTTCTTTTTCTAGCTTTTTTTTTAGTTGCATGCTCAATACATTGATCTGCTTTTTCTCTATTTCACAGATATAAGCAATTAGGGATAAAAAAAATTTCCCCTAATAACCACTTTAGCTGCATCCCCTACGTTCTGGTGTGTGGCCTCACTGCTGTCATTTTCTTTAATGAAATTATCAATTGCTTCTATGATTTGTTGGTTGAACCACTTGTTTTTAGGATTAGACTAATTTCCAATTAATTTCTAATCTTCTTTCCACTGTCCATTATTGAATGTAATTTTTATTGTGTTATAATCTGAAAAAGACACATTTATTATTTCTGCATTTGGTTGTGAGGTTTTTCTTTCCACTTAAATCTACTTGTCTGTGTACAAAATCACAGATGATCCAAGTCTGGCACAAGAAATTGGATGTCAGCTGATTTGCTGAGCTTTACCATCTGGGTCTAGAAGGAATAGGCACAAATTACTGTACTTCCTCAAAAAGAGTATAGTAGGCTAGTTACTGATTATCCAGGGTCAGCTTATTCGGTTTAGATTGGATTAGCTAGGCTTCTCCTTCTCTACCTAGTTGAGATTTGTCTTTTAGTCATTTCTCTGATCATGGAGCAGCTCTACCAGAGAGATGAAAAAAGGAAGAGAAGAAATCTATTCATTCATTCAACACATATTTTGTGCCTTCTAGATGTGGTTGAACTAGGTTAGTTGCCAGAGTGCTTGTCTTAGTACAAAGACACACAAGACAGACATTGCTTTCAAGGGATTTACAATCTAACAGTGGTATAGCTAGGCGACATAGTGGATAGAGTACAGGAACTAGAGTCAGGAAGACTCATCTGACCTCAAATGCTTACCAGCTGTGTGACCCTGGGCAAGTCACTTAACTCTGTTTACCTCCATGAGACAAAGTGAGCTAGGGAAGGAAATGGTAAATCACTCCAGTATCTCTGTCAAGAAAACCCCAATGGAGTCACAAAGAGTAAGACATAACCGAAAACAACTAAACAACAATGAAATTAAAGGAGAAGGTGGTACTTAAGCTGGGTCTTCAAAGAGAGGCAGGGTATCAACTTCTAGAGATAGAAAGGGGAGAATACAAAGTGGAACTCAGGGAGGAAAAAAAACAATAGAATGAAGGGAGCTAAGTATGGGAGAAATGTAAACAATACTGAATTTGGTTGGATTACATGACCCTGTAGAATACATGAGGAGAAGATCTATGATATAACATAGGAAAAGTTCGGTGAGGTCATTTTTGTTAGTTCATAGTAACTGTAATTAAAAAAAAATTAGGATCCAAACATGACCTCAAAAGAAAGATATGAAAAAGCACTTCTGCTCACTTTTTTGTAGAGGTAGGAAGATTGCAGGAGTAGAATATTGTATATGTCAGATTTTTTTCAAAACGTTGGTTAGTTCTGCCAGAGTATTTTTTTCTTCCTTTTTTAAAATTTTTTGTTTTAAGGGATAGCTTTCTGGGAAGGAGATAAGAAAGAATACAATGGGAAATACAAATGATGTAAAAATAAAAAGATTGATAAAATTTTGTTTTTAAAAAATTTGGGAAAGAGATTGAAATTGTTAAAATGAGATCCTGAAGTAAACACAGATTCAGTTGATTTTGTTGGCTATCCCCAAACCATTAGCACAGATCACTAATATCTGGCTTCATTGAAATGGAGAAGGAAAGGGGAGGTAAAAAGGAAAACGTGACAAAGTAGGTGGCTTATAAACTAACCTGTCTGGGAAATGTCTAACACTTCTAATTAATCATGTGACCTCACACAGCTTTGAAAATGAGGGCAGAATTTTTGGAACTGGAAGTTTTCAGATGTGAGATCATCAATTTACATCTAGTATAGAAGCATAGTGAATGATGATCTAATTACTGGTTGGGTGGTTCCAGATGTCTTTGGATACTAACAATTTTGGCTACCTTTCAAGAGCACTGAATTCCAATGGAAAGAGATATTCCTGGGACATTCTTTCAGGGTATCCTTGGAAGAATAGTTAGAATGCCCCCCGGGAAGTTATCAAACTATAAGGTGGAATGATAGGTTGATGCTATCCTTGTGTGAACAAAACCAATCTCTCTGCTTTATAGTCGCATCTCAAACATTTGAGAAAGCCACCAAATTATAAACAATTAGATTTTACTTTGGAATACTGGTATTAATTAAGGCATAGGCACAAAATGCTTTTATTTAAGAATACAGATACTAGGTTCATTGGCACACTTATGTGTGTAGAAAAAGAAGAAGTAGAATTCATCCTTTTCCAAATCAAACCAAAGAAAGCCCATAGTTAACCCTCACATACTTCCTTCAACATTTCCATGGATCTATGACCAAATTTTCCATGGATCAATGAGCAGGTTCCCTCGGACAGAACAAATCACAATTTATCCATTTCTTTTCATCTTATGCAACTCTCATCCATAGGCTCTTATAAATCCTCTCCAGGAGGACCACCCAGTCACTGTGGACCTTACTCTGGATCTCTTAACATTGTACAGAAACAATGAAGTTCACAGAAGTTATGTCCATTATTCATTCTTGCTTTGGTCAGTTCTACTTCTTTTTCTGGGAAATCATCTTTCTAATCATATCCTTTTCACCATTTCTCCTCCACAGTTCTTGACTGATATACTGCAGACCACTCACACCCACCGTATATGCCTTCTCAGTGCCCTTTGGATGGCCTGCAATTTTAATTCCTCAGAAACTATGGTATTCCATTTTTCACAGTCATACTGCATCACCAGAATAAAACTAGTGTTAAAAAAGATGGGTCTTACCAAAATATTCATAGCAATATTGGGGTGGAGACCCAATATTGCTATGAATATTTTGGGAGGGGAAAGGGGGAGCAAAAACCTGGAAACAAAATACCTGCCCATTGATTGGAGAAAAGCTAAACAAATTTTGGTATGCAAATATAATGGAATGTTCTTTCATCATAAATGATGAATAGGAAGAATTCAGAGAAGTCTGGTAAGATTTATATGAACTGATGCAAAAAACACTGAACTCTAGATAATTATAATGCTCAAGCATGGCCCTGAAGTAGAGACAAAAAGTCACTTTCCTCCATTTTTTCCTAAGCTAGAGGACTATGGATATGAAACACTACACAGACTTAGTTAATTAAGTGGTTAGTTTTGCTGAACTTTTTGGTTTTTAGTCTGTTATATGAGGGATGGTTTGCTGGGTATGACAGGTAGACAGATATATGCAAGAATAAATGTTATATAAAAACAAAATCTATCAATAAAAATGTAAAATAAAATAAAAATAGAGGTCTTTGTTTCAGGAAAGAGCTTGGGGTTATCTAAAACAATACACAATTTCCAAATCTAGGTTGTTCCTCTCCTATTCAATTTCAGATATAATTCACTGCCCATCTGCAGAATCTGTATACTAACTGATTAAGCATCCTATTTTGAATCTGCATATTATAATCTAAATAATAGCCATTCTGCATCCTCTTAATTTTCCTGTACATTTAGTTAAGCTAACCTCTTTTGACCTATGTTCAGAGATTAACAAAATCAGAATAATGTCATTTGGAAGCACGTGGAGGGATCCACCATCTACAGAAAGAGTTCTTCATTTGAAGTCCATGAATTTGTTTCACTAATATTTTGATAAATGCATTTCAACACAATTGTAATTCTTTTGTAATTCTATACATTTTGTTTTATGCATTTAAAAACAGTATCCTGCTACATTCAGAGAAAGATCCAGAAAGGTCAGAGTTTAAAAGGAGACTGAAGCAATGCATGCTATCATTCTTGTCTACGTTTGGCTTTTGTTTTTCTTTTTTCATTGTTCACTCCATTGGCTATAACACCTATACAACCAAACTATTGTACAATGTGAAAGAGTTTGCAGATCCTATACATGACTGTTTGTCACCATGGTGGGAGTAGGGGGTGGGGAGGAAGGGGAGAAAAATCTGAAACTCAAGTGACTCTGGAACTGAATCTTTTAACCTAAAAGTAAACAAAGAAGTCGATAAAAAAAAATAGAATAAAATAAATTTAAAAAAAAATTATCCTGAGAAGAGATCAATAGGCTTCAACAGGTCCATTGGGGTCCATAACACACAAAAGGTTAAGAACCTCTTATCTATAGGGAATCTCTCTTTCATTTGGATTCTGCAGTGCATGGCAAACACCTTCAGCAAGTATCCTTATGTTTTATCCTTCACTTGATATTAATAATCAGAGGAGTGCTAAACAAAATGGGAGATATCTTGTTGGAGGAAAGCCTTAAAGGCAATATTTTCCTCTAACACTTTTTTGAATAGTCAACAAAAAAAAATAAAACATAGTAGAGCCTAACATTCTTTGTACCGTTCATTCAGTTATGACAATAAAGATGTGGTTTGCTGTAAAATATTTTATAAAAGCCTATTTGTTCCCTCTCAAATATGTTTCAAAAATGTTAATCTGTACATGAAAATTATTTTCATAAAGATTTTGATAAGCTAAGAAAATAGGTATGTGGGATCATGGATTATTACTATTTCCTCAGTTGCCTTTTTTTGGTAATAATATTTTAGAGATTTTTTTTTCAAAATGTCTCTTTCAGCCATGCTGACAATCAATCCCTTAACACCCTCAAAACTCTATCATCTTCAGCACTGACCTCCTCTGTGTTTACTTGGTACGGTCTTGACGCTTTCCTCAACTTTGTTTCCTTTAGTGATTTTTCTTCTTTCTTCATGCAACGCATTAAGGATTGTAATATTAGTGTCCAAATATAGTAAACAAATGTCATTGACAGGAAAAAAAATGAGTTTGTTACAGAAGTCTTGGAAAGTCTTCTCCATTTCTTTATCTTTCTGCTGTCCTCCTTTCGGTGACACCCCTAAGTACATCTGGGCTAACCTGGCTTAGTTAGTCGGGTTTCTCACCTTGCTTATTTTCCCCACCTTTTCTTGATGTTTTATGAATCAGTACTGATCATAACCTTCCACCATCCTCTTCTGTAAAACTTTACAAATGAGTTTACATACTAAACCAGCTTTGTACTTCACTGCCATATTGTTCTGCTTGAAAAGAAGATCAAGGGTTCACATGCTAAAGAGATTTTCAAAGCTCTCTTATCTCTTCATTATAGTAATTAATTATACTGGTTAAAGCTCCTTAGGAAATTATGATGACCACTTTCAATGCTGCATGTTATACCTTTCCATTTTTATTCTTTTTTCTACTTTGGCACTGATTTTTATCTTTAACAAGTTGATGATCTCACTGTATATAGATTGATGATTCAAAAATGGTTCTATTAGTAACTAGGTTTTTTTTTTCCTTAGAAAATAGTCAGTTTCAATTTTTTGTGTGTGATTTTACTTGGTGTCAACCATTTCCAGCATCTCTCAATTCTCTTCTTGAAGAAAGCATTCATAATACATAGGCTTGAGTTTTCTATGTATTCAGCAAGTCTTTGGTCTTTCATCTAAATTATGTTTTCCAACATAATTTTTATTGTCTTCCCCTATGCCCTCCTTTGCAGAGAAGTCACAAAGTGTTAAAGTATATGCTGATTTAATTTGAAGGCTATTATTGAGTTATTCATAGAATTGCTCTACTTCTTGAATAGATATTGACACATAGGTTACAAATAATTTCATGGTGGGTTTTTTTTTCAAATACTGAGCGCACCAAATATCATATTTTTTGTTGTCTTTGTATACACAGTAAAATTCTAACTCCTTCATTTATTTCTCCCTGAAGAAACCATGACTCATCCTTCCATTTAGCCACAACTTTCTTTTGTCTTTTTATTTAGCTTATGGTGAGAATGCTTAAGCTGATTATGATTCAGTTAATTCAATGGCAGGCCTACTTGTTGACCACTGGTCTCTGGATAAAGGTCTCAGATTTAAAGTGCTGACAGTTAATGTTTATAGATGGTCTAAAAACTGTAATTTTTAAACATTTTTCCACCACTCTACCCCATCACTGTAGATGTGGAACGAAACAGCATACAACTGGTGGCCATCTTGTACTTTTGTTGGTTTGTTATAGCTAAACAATTTATCACCGGAGAGCTAATCTATTGATTGTGAGTCTTAGCCTAATGGGTTAGACTAGCTTTCAAAAAACACAAAGGGCCTATAACCATCATACCCTGAACCTCTTCAACATGGTAGAACCAATATGAGTTTCTATCATTCTTCCTTAGAGATCTTTCTAAAATTCACCCCTTCTCTCTCATTCCATTACCCAGTCCAGATGGTTAATCACTTTGTGCCCAGATAACTTCGGTTAACTGGTTTCTCCGCTTGAAATCTCATTTATCCAGGCTGCAGAACCACTTTCTAGGCTCATCTTTCTAAAATATTCCTTTCATAATATCTTAAGAGCTTTCAGCAGCCCCCAAATGTCTAATATATCATAACCAAACTCCTCTCTCTGGAGTTAAAAACTGCGATGATTCTCACCTCAGCCTAATTATCCAGCCTCAATCCCCACTACTCATTAGTATGAAGTAAAAAGAGCATTGGATTCAGAGTCTGAAGACTTGGGTTCTAATCTTGGCTCAGCGACTAACTTCATACATATTTATGCAACTTTGAGCAAATCAACACACCTCTCTGGGTGGATCTTAGCTTCTCCCTCTTTAAAATGAGAGTTAAATTAGATGATTTCTAAGTTCCCTTTCAATCCTAAGCCCTATGATCCCAGCATCCACTCTGTACCTTCTGCTCTACTGACTGACTGGTCTCTTCACTATCCCACCTACACACATTTGTTTCTACTCCTTTGTTCTTGCTAAATACCTTATCCATTCTTCAAGGCCCATTTCATTTTCAGCTGTGATTTCTTGTCCAATCTGCCTAGCTAAAAGTATTCTCCCTCCTTGAAATTTCCTACAGAATTTTCCTATCTGGGTCTTTTCTCCATCTTCCCTACATTATCCGTCTCATATCCTATCCTCCAACAGAACACAAACTGCTTGAGAGAAGGGACTGGCATTTTTCATCAGAGTCTTTTACTGCATCTGTTGTTGCTTAGTCGTTTTCAGTCCTGTCTGACTCTTCATGACCCTTTTTTTGGAGTTTTCTTGGTAAAGATACTGAAGTAGCCTACCAGTTCCTTCTCTAGCTCATCTTACAGATGAGGAACTGGAAAAAACAGGGTTAAGTGACTTGCCCAGGGTCACACAACTAGTAAGTGTGCAATGAGTTTTCACAGTTCTAACCCTGGTGTTCTATCCACTGCACCACTTAACTACCCCTTTTACTACCTAGGCATAATGTTTCTGTGTGGCATTTAATAAAAAGAAAAAAATTAAGAATAATGATTCCTGCAGATGCATTATTATTACATTGACTTGACAATGGTTTTAGAATGATCTGAATAATTATTTTGGCCTAGGCAATAGGTAAATTTATGGCAATAATACATTATTACATTACAATATAAACATTATGCTCTCATCTATTTCACATGATAGGATATAAAAGTAGGTCTTGGAAAAAAATCGTAGTGGATTGATAAGGAAGTTCACAAAAGAAATAATGAAGAAAAAAACAAAGCATATGCTCAGGTACTCACAGGATGAGCCACAATGCATTGTTTTACATGCTTCAAACCCTTAAACATCTCTGAAGGCAAAAGGCAGGAGCTGGAGCTGCTTAAGATGACTTTATCATCAACAATAAGGTCTAACTGAGAAAAAACCTTCTTCTTCAATTCAAGATTTTCTGGAGTGCATTCCTGAAAACAAAAGGAGACAGAATTGTAATTACTACTAATGATGAGGACACTTAAGCAAGTTCACAGGATCATTTCATGGTTGGATTTATGCCAAAAAGGAAATAATACAAAACCCACAAAAGGTACCAGCACCTTCCACCAGAAGTCTGCCAAGCCAGGTGGGAGGTACGATTTGTAGACAGGCTACATACCTCAGGCAGGCAGACTGCTGCAAACATACAGTGTTCTTAAGTATTTACTTCCTCTCTTTAAGGCAATCTGCTGGCCTTAACAGGCTAAAGAGCTGATTTTTTCCAGGGAAATAATAAGTGTAGAATTAGAAAGTATTTTATATCACATAATTTCCAGAGAGTTTACTTTATATGCTTCTCTAAATGGTACAAGACAAATATAAACTTAAAAATAAAGATACAGAGACAAAAGTGAAACAACCTCTACCCTGGAGGACATTACATTTTAATAGGTGAGATGTGCATATTTACCTGTGGGTATTTATCCAATAGACAAAACATAACCGCAGAAGAAGCTAGGGGGTGGGAGGTAGGGGGAGAATCAGAAAAGGTCTCATGTAGAAGGTCGTGCTTGGGCAGAGTATTAACAGAAATCTGGCATTCTCAGGGGCAGAGGTGAGGAAAGAACATTTCATGTACAAAGGCATGGAGACTGGAGATGGACTATGTAGGAGAACATTAACAAAGTCCGTTGGATGGACCACCTAGTGAGAGAAGAGAGGCAAGACTTGTATAATAAGACTGAAAAGTTATGTTGGGAAAAACTTTAAGAGCAAAATAAAGAAGTTTGTATTTGTACCTAGAGGTACTACGGACAATGATATGGACAGACCTGGACGCTAGAAAAAAGTTATTTTGGCACTTATGTGGAGAACAGATTAGAGTAGGGAGAGACAGGAACCAGGGAGACCAATCAGGAAGTAATAGTCACTCTAAGTGAAAGGTAATGAGGGTCTGATTGAGGACAAAACCCACATGAGTAGAGAGAAGGGAACAGAGTCAAGAGATGTTATGAAGGAATAAAAAGATTTGGTACCTTGGAAACAAACAGGGTGAAAGAGAGTGAGGAATAGAGGATATTACCAAGGTTATGAAGCTGGGAAATTTGGAGGATAGATTTCTGGAGTGAGAGGATGGACATGATGAATTCTGTCTTAGATTTGTTGAGTTTGAGATGTCTATAAGATATCCTGTTTGCAGTGTCTAACAGATGGGGTAGTGTATTCCTGGAGTTCAAGAGAAAGACTAGAGCAAGATATATAGATCTGAGAGCCCTGTGTATAGAGGAGAATTAAATCTTCAGGAGCTGCAGAGAGGTAAGAGAAGAGGGCATAGGCGTACCAGATTTTAATCTCTATTATAAAGCAGCGGTCCTGAAAACTGCCTGGTACTGGCTAAGGAATAGAGTAGTGGATTAATGGAATAGATTTGGTACAAAAGACTCAGTAGTCAATGAATATAGTAATATACTGTTTGATAAG